>OX244030.2:4943127-5353368 GCA_945859785.2 Tridacna gigas
TGTTTTATTTTATAAACTTTTATTTCTAGCCTGTGTATTTGTATGTTTTGTGTTTAATGTCGTTGTCAACAATATTTCGGTTACATCGCGGCGACCAGTGTACCTACCCATACTTTCCAAAATATTTTTTACCAGGAATTTGCACTTTTTTTTATCAAATCCACTGGCTCCTATCACACGTCGAAACATTGATCAGCGGTAAGAGAGAGCAATGAATCCTGTCGATAGGAGGATTATCGAACGTCGGAAAATTTTTTGGCAGAGCCGGGGATGAAACCCGCAACCTTTTATCCTATATCAAATAATTCCGGGCTTTAACAACGCTGGAAAAGAAACCTTTTGAAAACATTGTGGTAAAAGGAGAAAATGCTGGTAACCAGCATTTTCTCCTGTTCCCACAATGTTTTCTACCCAATCAAAGACAGAAATCATTTGAGCTATAGTTTAATTTGTCGTCTGCACATGCTTTCAATTCGGTCGTCAAGTAAAAAAAAAATTGTCGTTTGGTTAGGGTTAGGACTAGAAAAATTTCAAATTGTCCAAAGTGAAAGAATTTACTGATGACAAATAATAAAATTTAGCTCATCTGATAAAATTTGCCCCTTAAACAGTGGAAAACTTTATGAAGAAAAAGCCATGTGCTGGTTACCAGCATTTTCTCCTTTTCCCACGGTGTTCTTCCAAAACCCCAGGGTCGTGTGAACGTGGGATTGTATGGTAAAGGGTTTATAAATATTAGACTGTATTCATAACTCAAAATGGGAAAGATAAAAACAGTTATCCCTTAATTTCTATTTTCTCACGCTATTAGATCTATAAATGATATGATCTAGTTGATAACAGATTTCTGACAGGTCAGATGTAAAACAACCCCAGGCAACATTGTCTGGTGCCCTAGCATCGTGATTTCTGACTCGGATTCTGAACTTTAACACTGCTAAGCGCGACTTGATCCGCTTTTGCGCACTGTTTGTTTGTATTGCAGTTTAACGCCGTTTTAACAGGATAAATCGTATCACGGCGGTCTGTGCACCTACCCATGTGTTTGCTATCTTTCTCACACCAGTACAGATACAACTTCCTTTCCAAGTCACTGACTACGTTTCCCATATGCATCAGAGGTGAGAGGCGAAAAATCGCCGGAAAGAAAGTATGCCTTGTCCGGGTATCAAACTCGCAAACCACCAGGTCATGAGTCAGATACGCTTACCACTGAGCTACCCGGCGGGTCTATGCGGATGGTGTAGATGAAGATCCGACTGCACAGAAAGTGCAGACTGTTCTTGGATCTTCACTGTCCAACACAGTGAGATTTTTTTTGTTTGTCGAAATGGAATTTGAATTTACAAAACGTGTGGGCCTATTAGTTTTTTTTTTTTTTCAACTACTTTTTGGATTTTTTTAAAAATTTATTGCGCAGTAACACCACTTTACCAAACAACCCGGTATTCAACGACTCTAAGTAGGCCTAATGGGATGATTTAAACATTGTGCGAACAGGAGAAAGTATACCGTCGTTTAAAGTAAATAAAAGTTATATAGTGAAGTTTTGTTAGAAAAAAAGATATATAAAAAAGGCTTATGAAGGAACTCGCGAAGGACTGGGCGGGGTAATTTTCTATCACAGATTATCCGATCTCCATCACCATCCGAAATTAATGATCCAGAAGTAATAATGAATTAGTGACCATCGGTCAACCATGTAAATATTTACATACATACATATCGCCCTGTCTACTGCCTAAATGTACACCAGGCTATCTGTGCACTCCAAAGTCAAGTAGTCGTGTCTGTTTCAATGTAAATATTGTTAAAAATAAATCAAAGTACTGAAAGTACTAAAAGAAGGTGATGGTAGAAATTTGCTGGCAGTTGAGTTATAACAGTGGACCATTCCATGAAAACTTCTTTCATCCGACATTTGACAACATTTTATGTACGACTGATAGCATTACGTCAGAACTATTTTCCAAAAAATCGTGTCATTAAGCGTTTGCATTAGGGTTTAGGTTTAAGAAAAGTGGTTTTGGGCGTAATGAATGTGATGTCGGGTGTTTTTTTGAGTGGATTGGGGTGTTTTGGTGTGCTTCTCTAACTTGTTCATCCTTGATGCAGACTTTATAAACTAGGTCATGTCAAAGCTGCAAACAGAGGCCAAATTCAAATTCTATGAAATTAAACTCTGATGGTCATTGTTTATGTAACTGGCTTGCACAACTGTTCAGTCCGCATGCTATTTTCACATATCAAGTGACACAGAAGCGACTGTTCATTGATCTATGAAGACCTATATTTCTAGAATCAGAGGAGCGGTTCGCCGTCATGGAATTTCAGTTTGATGGTCGACCTAAGAAAATTGGGCCTGAAAGGTTATCACTTTCCCAGAATTAACCACTTTTCAAACCATCTGGCGTTTAACCCTTTACCATACAAATCCCGAGTTTTAAGGATCCTGAGGAGGAAGCCTTTGGAAAACATTGTAGAAAAAGGAGAAAATGCTGGTAACCAGCATTTTCTCCTTTTTCCACAATGTTTTCTACCCTTTCAAAGACAGAAATTACCTTTTGAGCTACATTGAAATTGTCGTCTGCGAATGCTTTCAGTTTGGATGAGTCTAAAGTTTGTCGTTTGGTAAAGAGTTGAAAATCGTGTTGAAGTCTTCACATGATGACAAAGTTTTAGACCAGTCCATGTTAAAAGAAGTTGCAGAGGACAAGTTACACTTGGTTTAAGCATAGGCCACTGAAACTCCATTGGTCCGTTACCGGACAACGAAATTTTCCTTATCGGACACCGTTACTATAAATAGCACATTGGCAACTGCCTCTATATTGTATATAGTAAGACTTACTATATAAAATATAGAGGAAGTTGCCAATGTGGTATTTATAGTAACGGTGTCCGATAAGGAAGATTTCGTTGTTCGGTAATAGACCAATGGAGTTTCAGTGGCCTATGGTTTAAGCGATAGCATTAAAGGCCCAATAGCGCCCAAAAACGCAAAGCAGGTGTTAAAATGCATTTAAATTTAAATCATACCATTTGAACAAAATGGAAAATACTACAAAAATGACAATCTGTTATTATCTGGTCAGTGCAAGTACAAGTCGTTGGCAGAAAAATTAATTTCAAAATCAGGCAAAAAGTAAACAAAGATAGAGTGACCTGGCAACATTTAACCTAGTTTTGACATTAATTTCAATGCCAGCGACTTACACTTGGACTGACCGTACAAGAACAGATTGTCATCTTCACAATAATTTCCATACTTTTAAATGATATGATTTAAATTTAAATGCATTTTTACACCCGTTTTGTTTACTTTTGACAGCTATTGTTATTTTAATCTTTGGGTACCAGAATTTCAACCGAAGTGACAGATCGATAGTTCGAGGGAATTTCAAGATTATCCCATAACTTGTCTTTCACTACTTTACCGGAAGACAAAATTTAAGACTTGCCCATTTTGGTGGTAATTGCAGATAACAAATTAAACGTTGCCTGAAAGATAGGAACTGTCTTCGAAATGGTTGGAAATATTGTGGAAAAAAGGAGAAAATGCTTGTTACGACAATGTTTTCAAAGGCCACCTCCATTCGGGTCTTAAAAACTCGGGATTGTGTGGTAAAGGATTAAGTGAGGCTCAAATGACAGAATTTGAATTTGAAAGACAAGAAAACATTGTTAGTTAACTCTTTCGGCGCCAAATAAACAAACTTTGCTTCTTTGATGGTTGTAAATACAATCCACTGAGTCTCCGGAAAACCTTTATCATATAGGTATGACCAAACAAGCGGAGGGCATAGATCAAAGATCAGACTACACATTCTGTGCAGTCTGATCTTGGTCTTTGCCGTCCGCAAAAGACCCTGTTTTCACCTACGGCGCTGAAAGGGTTAAGAGAAAATGCCAGTTACCGGCATTTAATTTTGTATCCAAAGTCTTTTCAAAGGCTTACCTCCTTAGGAATATGTAACACAAATTTGTTTGGTAAAGTGTTAACTCTTTAACACGCGAAGCTAATCTTATCATACGCCATTCAAAACATACTTGCGTTGTATACTATGAGAATATTGTGGTAAAAGGAGACGCCGACCAATGCAAAAGTATCAAAAATAAGTCTTTATTTCGACAAAAGTCTAGAGCTTTCCCTGGCCTTGTTAACTATGAAATATTTGCCGAATATTAATTTCTCATCATTATTCCATACTGTCGCCTTCGGGTTGGCAAGATAAAAAACAGAGTTGTAAAAAGATTTATCATTGATTTGAACCATGCTCTGTGAAAAGGGGTTTTAATGCATCTGCAAAAAGTATCGATCTAGGTCAGCCTGCGCGCTCCGCGCAGGCTGACCCGGATCGAAACTTTTTGCTTGTGGTCAATTTTCTGCATGTTTAACCCTTTCCCAAACAAGCCGTGGTTTTCACGTGTCTGCAGCACAAGTATTTTCAAAACACTGTGGGAAAAGGAGAAATTGCTCGGTACGAGAAATTTCTCCTTTTCCCACAGTGTTTTCTACCCTTTTGGAGAACTTTCTGCCATTTTCATCAAATTTGAAATTATCGTCTGCAAACTCCTTCAATTTGGACCAGTCTAAAATTTTTCGTTTGGGAAAAGGTTAAGGACCGTCCTCCCTCAGAATTCAGGCGGTTGTGACACCAAATGGATTTTATGGATAAACAGAACAGAACAGAACAGAATTTTATTTTGACTTGTACAAAGTACATCGTCAGTTGCACTACAATATACAAAAACAACGTGGCACATGGAGATACTATCAAGATGTTACAAAAAAAGACATATAGGAAAGAAATAAGTTGAAAAGTATTATGATTAGAAATAAAATATAAACAAGCAGTAGAGAGTGAACATTTAAGATCAATTAATTACAATATTTCCAGTCGTTTGCGATCGCAAGTTTGACGTAGACTGCAGTTTTTTTAATGATGTTTTTGTCTTGGGATTTTAACAGTTCAATACATTTATACATAGATGGGCGATTTCGAAAATATACAGGCAAAAAGGAAAAAAAAAAAAAATCTCTGTCTTAGTTCGTTATAACGTGAGCATAAAAATAAAAAATGATACGAGTCTTCAATATCTGTTGCGTTACAGCAAGGACAAAATCTTTCCGAGCGGAGTATGGGGGGGGGGGGGGGGGGGGGGGGTATGCTGTATCTGCCAGTTTCGATTCGCAAGTTGAGTGATGAACATCTAAGTCTTGTAAAATGATAAAGAACGCTGTGATAACCTGCTTGGTATCATGTATCTCGGAGATGCCTTAAACCCCCATTTGCCAGAGCGTGACTATTTTTTCATTCCCGCCCTTGAACTCTGTACCTGCTATTTAAACTTGGATATTTTAACGTTTTCTTTCCTAAAACCCTTTACCACACGACCCCGACTTTGAACGACCCTGAAAGAGAAGGCTTCTGAGAACATTGTGGGAAAAGGAGAAAATGCTGGTTATCAGCATTTTCTCCATTTCCAACAACGTTTTCTACCCTATCAAAGACAGAAATCATCCTTTTAGCAACATTTAATTTATCATCTACAAGTTGTTTCAGTTTGGTCCAGTCCAAAATTTTGTTGTTTTGTAAAGAATTAATATTTAGATTTGATCAAATTCAAAATATTTGCAGACGACAAATTAAATGTAGCTCAAGCATTTTCTCCTTTTACCACAAAGTTTCCTAGCCTGTCAAAGACAGAAATTATCATTTTAGCAACGTTTGATTTGTCGTCTGCAAATGGTTTGAATTCGGTGCAGTCCAAAATTTTGCCGTTTGTAAAGGACTAATATTGACCTAATTCAAAGTATTTGCAGACGACAAATGTAGCTCAAATCGACGGATACTTTTACAACAGAAGTGTGCGGGGATCAATAAAGTCATTTCTTTTTTCCCTCTCAAAATTGTCCACATCGGACCGGAAGGCATAAATAAATCAAAGGACTCAAAGTCCTAGAAAGCGGATTTGTGGAGTAGCATAAAGCTTTAATATGTTGTAATAAAAAATAACATCACATGCAACACATGTGCAATCATTTTAAAATGGAGTTAGCAAGGGCAGGGAAAGTCAGAATTGTTCTTACTGTTTAAGGAGTGGTAATTTGATCCGTCATTCTTGCGCAGTTTTTTGGTGATATTAAAATTCGGACTATAGGTAGACCATACATGCGTAGAACAGTATATACGGTAGTGACAAAAGTGAGGTTGAGGTGTCACTCGTCACAACTTTGCCGATTCCGTACTTACATCTAACCTCGTCCGTATCAAGGCGGCTTCCATTTTGAACTACCCAGAGTGAGCGCGCATGCGTCGTTACGCATGATGTATTTGGTTCCGGTCAAAACGATCACAGTTAGCGGATTTGCTATACAAATCCGCTAAAAATCGTTTTCCTAGTGTAATAGGGTAGTCTTTTACCGCACAATTTAGTTCATACGACCCCAGAATTAAAACGTTTGAAAACAGGTAACCAGGATTTTCTCTTATTCTTCTTTGTTTTGAACCCTTTCAAAGAGCGAATTCCAATATTTGAGCTTGCTTATATTTGTCTTCTGCAAATGCTTCCGAAATGGGCGAGTCCAAAAATTTGTCGTGTTAAAGAGTACAACAAAAATTTAGACTGGTTCAATTTCAGCGCAGTTTGCAGACGGTAAATAACATGATACTCAAATGATGGGATTTGTATCAGAAAGGGTAGAAAACATTGTGGGAAAAGGAGAAAATGCTGGTTACCAGCATTTTCTCCTTTTCGCACAAAGTTTTACAATGCTTTTTACTTTATGGTCGTAAAAACATGGGATTGTGTGATAAAGGGTTAGACATGAATTATGGAATTAGCTGTGGTAGCTCCCGAACCATTATTTTCCTATCGATCATTTTTTTGTCGAAGGTTTCTCTTCTGTTCTGTCGGATAGAATGTTCCCACGATGCCTATCCGTTATATTTATTTATTTATTTATCTACAATATTTATTTATTTATTCATTTATTTATGTATTTATTTAATTTTTTATTTAATTATTTATTTATTTATATTCATTTATTAATTTTTTAAGAAGGAAAATCCTCTTCTGTCACGATGTGTGATCTGAGAGAAAAGTTCTATCTAATTTGAGTCATGCTCTGGCAAAAGGGGTTCTAATGCGTCCCCGTGATGCATTGTACAAATCAAATCATCACAAAATTATTTATTGATCCATAAAAATCCATTTTGCCATAACTACCTTCCTAGTGGAGAGGTAAACTGGTTTACGCAGGCTGACCTGGGTCGGCACTTTTTACAGATGCATTAAACCCCTTTCCACAGAGCTTGAGTCATTCAATTGGAACTTTTGAGATAAACCTGGGATAACTCAATGTGGCTTTGTGGCCCTTTGCAGACAGTTTAAAGTCCAAGATCAGATTACAGTTGACAGTCTGATCTTAAACCTGTCTCGTACGTTGATTTCGTCTATCAAAAGAAAAACTTCATGAAGTACCAATATTTTGGATGTGTCAACTGTTAATTCCCAGAAATGAGCCATGCCCTGTGAAAAGGGGGCTTAATGCATCTGCGAAAAAGTATCAATCCAGGTCAGCCTGCGCAGTCCGCGCAGGCTGACCTGGGCCGAAACTTTTCGCTATTGATCAATTTTCTGTATGTCCAAAGATCAGTTTACTTCATGATTAAGTCGGTTGTCAAAAAAAGAAAAAAAGTGGCTATCATGGATCTATAATTATATAATTATGTGATGACTTGATTGGTATCATGCATCACGGAGATGAATTAAGCCCCCTTTTGCCAGAGCGCGGCCCAAATGTATTTCATCATTAAATTTAAGGCAGCCTCTTGATTCTGTCGAGGCCAAGTTGATCATTTGTATTTTATAAGGTTATATGTTTCAATGTTTCCTCTTTGCCTGACGACAGAAGTTTAGACTGGGCCATCTTGAAGCATTAAAATGTACCTCACATGATGTGATTTGTTTCGGGAGTAGGAAACTTTGTGGAAAAAGGGGAACATACTGGCTCACAATATTTCACAAAAGTCTTCTTCCTCCTGAGGATCGTAGAAACGCATGATTATTTTGTAAAGGGTTAAAATTGCAACAATAAATAAATGAGCCATGCTCTGTGAAAAGGGGGCTTAATGCATCTGTGAAAAGTATCGATCCAGGTCAGCCTGTGCAGTCCGCGCAGGCTGACCTGGGCCGAAACTTTTCGCGATTGATCAATTTTCTGTATGTCAAAGGACGGTTTACCTCATGATACAGTCAGTTCTTAGACAAAACGGACTTTATGGATCCATGATCATGTGATGACTTGCTTGGGATAATGCATCACAGAGATGCATTAAGCCCCCCTTTACCAGAGCATGGCTCAAATACATGTACATGTACTTGCAATAATCGGGCTATCGTATGAATGAACCATGCTTTATAAAAAGGGGTTGAATGCATCTGCAAGAATTATCGACCCAGGGCTGTGTGAGTACTCCGTGCAGGCTGACCCGGGTCGAAACATTTTGCTTGAACGCCAAATGCGGCCAAAAAAACAACGCAAGTGTTAAAATACAGTTGAATTTAGACCATACCTTTTAAAAGTATGGAAAATATTGTGAAGACAACAATCTGTTATTGTGTGGTCGATCCAAGTGTTAGATACTGGAAACAAAAAGAATTTTGAAATCAGGCAAGAGAGACCTGGCAACTTCTAACCTAGTTTTGAAATTCATTCCTCTGCCAGCGATGAACACTTGCATCAACCAAACAAACACAGATTGTCATCTTCCCAATAATTTCAATACCATCAGAAGGTACGAGTTAAATCTAACTGCATTTTGACACCGGCGTTGTTTACATTTGGCAGCTACGTTGCCTTTAACCCTTTCCCAAACGACAAATTTTGGACTGGTCCAAATTGAAAGAGTTTGCAGACGACAATTCTAAATTTGATGAAAATGGCAGAAAGTTCTCAAAAAGGGTAGAAAACACTGTGGGAAAAGGAGAAATTGCTCGTTACGAGCAATTTCTCCTTTTCCCACAGTGTTTTCAAAAGACTTGTACTGCAGACACGTGAAAACCAGGGCTTGTTTGGGAAAGGGTTAAGGTAATTTTTCCTGTTTGTCAAAGGACCAGTGTACCTTATGATTCTGTTTGTTGTTATACAAAATCGACGTTATGTATCCAATATATGAACCATGCTCTGGCAACAGGGGGCTAAATGGACCTCCGCGATGCATGGCGCCAAATATCATGGATTCATAAAATCCATTTTGTCTAACAACCGACTGAATCATGAGGTAGACTGGTCCTTTGACTTGCAGAAAATTGACCAATCGCGAAAAGTTTCGGCCCAGGTCAGCCTGCGCGGACTGCGCAGGCTGACATGGGTCGATACTTTTCGCAGATGCATTAAGCCCCCTTTTCACATATATACGCTCATATGTACGTATAACAATTTAATTCGTTAAGAAGTTTATGGGTTAAAATGAATTATTATGTATCGCTTTGTGTGAAGAAGAGACACATTATGTACAAAAACAGATAGATTTGTTTCGCTAAATGATTTAAATTGTCCGTGTTCGGCCTCTAATTGTGATGGATCGGACCATTTATATAGAATTATGCAGACTTTATGTCTCTCTCTAAATACGTCCGGGAGAAATCTACTTTTGGTCAATACGGCGTTTCTAGTAGTGGGACACCATTCCGACATTCCGAACTGCTTCCGGTTCGTAGTAATCAGAAGTAGTCACATTTGGAAATTGGAATTAGAGTCGACTCGATAAACTCAGATGAAAGAGTTCTTACTTGAGTTACTTCATTTCACCATCAATCCTTGCTCTTGTCGAACCACACTGTAGCATGCAGTTCGTCTATTTGTTAAAGAAACGAGCAACCAAGTATATAAAATAGTGGGGCTATCAGGTTTCTCAAGTCAATATTCATATCTGTTGCACACAAACCAATGCTTCTTTTGCAACTACAATTTTTTCATGATATTTCGGCCGTTAAATGCAGAAGAATCATCCAGGAGGCTTGATTTACATGTATGAATCTGCCTTTCTTATAAATGAAAGCGCGACTGTTTTCGTTCAAAAGATTAAATTTTGTTGAAGTCGACATTAAAGTATTTCAATGGAAAGCACAGTGTTGTAGGATAAAGACTGAAGAGTTCGTCGTTTAGCTAAATGAGTTCATGCGAATCTAACTCCGGTAAAAAAAAAAGATTCGAAAATTAACTCAAAAGCGTCAGCTGAGCTTGGCTGTATCAAACCTTACCTTATTTTTGCATACCGCTGTTTTCACAAGGATGCTTTTATCAATTCACTTTTTACCAAACGACAATATTTTGTACTTGTCTAAATTGAGAGAATTTTCAGACAAGGAAAAGAAAATGTTACTCAAAAATTGAAAGTTGCTGCTGGAAGGGTAGAAAACATTATTGGAAAAGGAGAAGATGCTGGTTATCAGCATTTTCTCCTTTTCACACATTGTCTTTTAAAGCTTTCTTTCTGAGGGTCGTTAAAAGTCAAGATACATGTAGTGTCGTAAAGTGTTCAGACAGGGCAAGGGCAAAGTCTTGTTATATTAGATTTTTTTTTCCTAAAAAGTCAAAACAAGAGCTTAACTACTGAAATCTTAAGATACAGATCGGGTAGGCTACATTGAAATCATAAATTGATCTACCAATTAATTGTTTAGGTTTTGCAATCAATCATATATTGATCTTTGTTATTAAATCAGCATTTTTGTGTAAATAAACGATCGATCCACTGAAAGCTTTGCAATAAAGCTGTCTACACTTCGAAACTTATGTCAAGATAAAAGCAAACTGAAAACACCCGGTGTGAACAAATTCGACATTTAAGCATCCGGTCCTTCATCATTCGTCAAGCGCGGGAAAAAAGCACGTGTGAAATAAACACGAGAACATGTCGATCAAACTGGCAATTTGTCAGTCATATCAATAAGGACTTTGAATGAACGCAATGAACACGTCAAATGACCTTTGACCCACGTGTTACAATGACATATACATCTGAAAGACCGGTGGTCATAAAAACTGTAGTAGGTGATCCGTAGTTATTAGTGAAAAACGATGTAAGATCCGTCATACAAGACGTCACATCAGAGGAAATGTGCAAATAGTTGAAGAAATGGCATGAAAAAAAGGCCACATAAAAGATAACAATGGAAAGGATTTCTTATATTTTCGACCTATGCAAAAGTAGCAAACTAGAAGTTAGAGACCCTAGGTGCAAGTTCTAGATAATGTATTTCCGCGACATTCAGAAAAGTGGGAAGCAGGAAAAAAGAAAATCAAGTGGGAGTTTTGGGCTTGATAATTGTAGAGAAACTTTCGACTTTGACAGTTATGGCTTACCTAGAAAAACAGAAATTTGTATGGTCGGATGTCGAATCTTCATCGAAAACACCCAAGTCGAAAAGTCGAAAAAGTTGAAGTGTTAAAAAGAGGAAAAAGTGGAAATTAGGGTACTTAATTCTAGTTCTATTTCCAACTCAATCAATCAATCGATCGATCGATCGATCGATCAATCAATGCGCAATTCTAGTTTCTAACTTCCAGCTTGGGTGATAAATAAATGAATAAATAAATGCCTTGGTGATGAAGAAAACGCCTGGAAAGTTCTGGTCATCAAAATTATGAATCAAAGAACAGAAAGAAACGAACAGAATCTTTACTTCTGTTCCATTTTTTCTTATGAACGCCAGGCCTATTTCATTTCCTCTATTGTTGCATTTGGCTGTATTCTTCTACGACTTGGTGACCATTTTTTATAAGAAAAGGTACATACGTATTCCACACCTGTTCTGTTCAATTTCTAAAGAGGTAAGCACAGTGTATGTTGCTTTTGCGGACAGTGTAGATCAAGATCAGACTGCACAGAACGTGCAGTCTGATCTTTGATCCACACCGTCCGCTACTTTGTAGCATATTCTGCTGAAAACGACCTTACCATAAATATATTTTGACTTTTTCTACGAAACTAGAAAGGTAAATTTAATTAATTCAGCGCTCGAAGAGTGAAGGAGGAGAAACGTTCGTTAATTTACAGACTTGGAACATTATCTATTGGAAATTAAATCTGCGTAAATTAAATATATGAAAAGGTCTGATTAATTTATTTGCATTTTTCTGTGTGATTTATACGTGTTTGTTAGAACAGTACCTCTGCCAGTTAGATGTTTTTTCCCTAACTGAGCGAAACATTGACATGGCTTTGGTCGTTTTACGGCCGTTTCTCCTTAAATTTTTTATCAAAATATTCTGTGTTTAATATATAATATAAAGAATAAAGATTTTGAAAGATTGTGAGAAAAGCAGAAAATGCTATAACCAACATTTTTCTCCTTTTTAAACAATGTTTTCTAGCCTATGGCAGAGCTGTAGGTCGTTTGTACCATTTTTTATTGTGTCGTTTTCGGATGTTTCGAATTTGGAAGAGCCTTAAAGTTGTCTCTTGGGACAGGGTTGAAACAAGGATCATAAGTTACGTTGATATACGATTCTTGGTGAAAAGGACCTAGATAGATTTTAGTACCGCGAATAAAACTTTCTTGTGAAACATTGATATCGTATACGACTGAATTTGTTTTTGCTGCCCAAGCTTAAACGGACTAGACTGATACATTCAATTAAAAAGATGCAGTTTTGCCGTTTACCTGAATTTTCTCCTTTTACAGCAATGTTTTCAAAAGCCTTCTGTCTTAGGGTTGTTAAATTCGGGATTGTGTGATAGAGGATTATTAAATAACAATACGATCGTTTTGCAAGCGGGACCCGTGTTCACCAATCATTCTTAAAAACATTCTTATTCTTATTTTACAAGATTTTCTAAATTTGAAAGTAACACAGCTTCTGATTGGCTGAACCATTTAGTTTAGCCAATCAGAAGCTGTGTTACTTTTAAATTTAGAAAATTCTGGAGAATAAGCCAAAGAACGTTCTTAGGAATGGTTGGTAAATACGAGCCCGGAAGCCTCGCCTATTTCCATGAGGCCAGATGTGACGTTATCATTCATAGCCTATTTCTTCAATACAATCTCACATACTCTACCTATGTATTGATCATATGGCATTCCTTTTGACAAACAACTTCCCCACTAAATTCGACTATGAAACATGTTTGAAGTTTAAAATCTAAACAGCGCCCTTTCACGTCCAACCAGACGACCAAATTGAGTACCGTCCTTATTGAAAGCATGACCAGAAAGTACTTTAAGAGTGCCTCAAATGACAGAATTTGCTTTTGAAAGGGTAAAAAAAAATTCTTGGAACTAGAGAAAATGCTGGATAACAAGCCATGCAGCAAGTCTGTGTTATCAATTATGGGAGACCGCTAAATAAATGAAAATAAAAGTACGAGCCATTCTCTCTAAAAAGGGTGTTTAATGTATCTCCGTGATGAATTAAGCAAGCAAGTCACCACATAATTCTTGATTCAGAAAATCCATTTTGTCTAATAACCGACTGAATCACGAGGTAGACTGGTCCTTTGAAATGTAGAAAATTTACCAATAGCGAAACGTTTCGGCCGAGGTCAGGCTGCGTGGACTGCGCAGGCTGACATGGGTCGATATTTTTTGCAGATGTTTTAACACCCCCCCGCTTTTCACAAAACAAAGCATAGAAATATTTAAAAAAAGCAACTCCGTAATTTTATTATTCTCGCTGTAGTCCTACGTGGTTAGAAGTTAGAAGTTCTGCCTCGATCGTCGCTTGCAGTGTAGGTCAAATGGGAGTTTCCTTCGGCAAGGGGCTGCAGCGCCTGAGCCTACTGGTGAAACCAAAATGAAGCAATGTACAAGTATGCTGTAGCTGTCTACTGAAATAATGTTGAAAGCGGCTCAAAGTTGTTTAAAACAAACAAACAACAACAACAACAACAACAATCAAATACCCATCACTTTGCATAATTACGTGTGCATACTACATTATGACAAATAGCAAAACAACGAACTAATTGACCGATTTGTTGTTACAAATTTGTTCCTTCACAAAACACTTGATACTGAGCGATGTCCGTTCAGGCTCACGTGACATTTACTGCCCAGAAGGACATAACTGACCGTCACTGTCTGATTTAGTGATTAGCGAATTATTAACATATTGACATGTCACGTGACACTCCCAGCGATCATGTTGAAGATTTACGTGCTCTTGGCTCGTATCGGCAAACCATACTAAATTGCGTTCTTATTCCAACTTCAGATTTATAAAGTGACACAATTTCTGACTGGCTAAGCCATTCGGTCAAACATGAGCCATGCTCTGACAAAAAGGGGCTTACTGCATCTCCGTGATCCATTATTCCAAGCAAAACATCACATAACTTTGGATCCATAGAATCCACTATGTCTAACAACCGACTGTGTCATACGGTAGACGGGTCCTTTGACATACAGAAAATTGATCTATAGAGAAAAGTTTCGGCCCAGGTCAGCCTGCGCGGACTGCGCAGGCTGACCTGGGTCGATACTTTTCGCAGATGCGTTAAGCATGCCACACACACACACACACACACACACACACACACACACACACACACACACACACACACACATATATAGGTCATGCTCTGGCAAAAGGGGGATTAATGCATGTCCCTCATGCATTATACCAAGCAAGTCATCACTCAACTGTGGACCCATAAAATTCATTTTGTCTAACATCCGATTGAAGCAAGAGCTAGACTGGTCGTTGGACATGCAGAAAACTGATCAACACCAGAATGTTTCGACCCATGTCGTCCCTCGCGACAGCGCAGGCTGACCTGAGTCTATTCTTTTTGAAGATGATTTAAACTCCTTTTCACAGAGCATGGTTCATGTGTTTATATATGGGCCATGCTCTGGGAAACGGGGGCTCACTGCATTCGCAAAAAAGCATCGACCCAGGTCAGCCTGCGCAGTCCGCGCAGGCTAACCTGGGTCGAAACTTTTTGGCTTTTGGTAAATTTTCTGTATGTCCAATGACCAGTGTACCTCATGATTCAGTTAGTGTTAGGACAAAATGGATTTTATGGATTCATCATACTGTGATGACTTGCTTGGTATCATACTTCGTGGAGATGCATTAAGCCCCCTTTTCACAGAGCATGGCTCATTTGTTTATGAAATGGTAGAAAATATTGTGGGAAAAGAAGAAAATGCTGGTTACCAATTTAGAACGATTAGTAAATACGGGAAGATGATCAGTCATGCACCATATGATAAGAATTATCACTAAATGCATTAATGATGTAGGGTAGAGACAAAAACGAGTATCGCAATTTTGTCATTAAATGTGCTAAAGATAATCTAAAAGTTGTATGTCGTTTTCAACAGAAGTTGAGGCATACAACGGCAAATCAACATTCAATATTCTCATCTCATGCCTAGGTTCCCTAGTGGTATGGAATCATGTTCTCTGCCGTACATATTTTGACCGGAAGCGGAAGTAGAAAACTAGAGTTTCGGACGTCCCAATTTTTACTCTTTTAAATAAAAGTTTGGTCAAGAATTTCATTTTATTGACAACTGTGAGGACAAAATCTTCAACTTTTCTACTTTTTGCGGGACAATTAACTTCTAAAAGTCCAAATTGGGGTGCCTAATTTTCATGTTTCTACTTTCGCTTTAATGGAGAAAAGTTGATGGCAGGAATATGATTCTAGACACCGGGTCCAGGCTGTGAAGGATCTTGCCCGAGAACAGGTTCATATAAACAGAGATAACCATCCTCCTCTCTCCGAAAACTGGACGACGGTTTCACGGTCAAGGAAGGAAAGGGGTGAATACTATCCCTTTACTGAACGATCTCGTGTTTCGCTACTATGAAGAAAAAAACATTCTGGGAAAAGGAGCAAAATGATGTTAGCCAATGTTTTCTATCCTTTCAAAGATAAATTTCTTTATTAGAGCCACCAAGAATTTGTCGTCTGCAAATGGTTTCAATTTGGACGAGTCTTCAAATATTGTGGTCTGGTGATCCTGATAAAGGCAGTTTTTGAAAACATTGTTTGTACGAGTACAAGAGAAAATGCCGGTTATCAGCAATCAACATTTTTTCTCTTGTTCAAACAATGTTTTCTACCCTTCAAAAAGGAACCCAGTCGTTAGAACCTCTTTCCATTTGTCGCCTGCAAATGCTTTGAGTTTGGACCAGTCTAAAATTTTGTTGTTTGCTAAAGAATTAACCAATACCTCTGCACTAATGACCCGTAAATGACCACTTGATAGCTATCTATATGTATTTGGGGGATTTTGTTGACAGGCAATTATATCTAGTTTAACACATTAATGCATACAGAAGAGAATTTTTTTTTTTTCATTTCTACAGCAGCCCACTTTTGGAAAAAAAAAAAAACATTGTGGTAAAAGGAGAAATTGCTCGTGACGAGCAATTTCTCCCTTTACCACAATGTTTTTTTTGTTGAATATGCTTTATGTGTTACAACCTTATTTGTTTGATTTTTCCTATTTTACAATGATGTTTTCAAAGTAATCTGTGAATCTGCGAATTTGTGTTAAGGGATATTGGGTTAAAAAAGGGGTTATAAAATAACGGTAAATGTGTCTTCCCCTGATAGTAAGCGTCATCATTTTATGGATGGATGGATGGATGGATGAACAAACGAACGAACGAACGAACGGGCGAAGGAAGGAAAGAAGGAAGGAACAAACGAACGAACAAGTCAACCAAGCAATCAACCTTGAGTGAGTGAGGGAGTGAGTGAGTGAGTCAGTGAGGCAGCCAGCCAGCCAGCCAGCAGCCAGCCAGCCAGTCATACAGGAAGTCAGGACGGACGGACTGACGACTATCATCTATACTAGAAAAGAATTTCGCTGGGAATGGAACCAGCCGTTCCTTGCTTCAAGCCCGGGACTTTACCGACTAACCTGCCAGGCTGTGTGACTGATAGCTAGATGTAACCGGGTGTGAAAGAAATAGTCAATGTAATGTGTTGTGCAGCTACAATCTACAGTTCGTCTTAACCCTTTACCACGCAGTCTCTTATTTTCAAGACCCTGGATAAGATTTTTGAAAACATTGTAGGAAAAGGGGAAATGCTGGTAACCAGCATTTTCTCCTTTTCCCACAACGTTTTCTACCGTTCCACTGTAAAAGATCGTAACTTTACACACATTTAAATTGTCAGGTGTAAATGCTTTAAATTTGGACATGTCTAAAGTCTTGTCGTGTGGAAAAGGGTTAAAGCAACCAAGTAATATTTGTATAATCCCATCAAACATCAAAAATGATTCATCGCTGATTTAAGGTAAGAGATATCTGATAAACCATCATTAAGAAGAAAAATTATGTGTTTATATAATATTTTTTTTAGTGGTATTTCCTAAATGTGTTTTTAGTCTTACAAGGTAATTCTAAATTTCGCGCCAGAATTTTGCAAAGGTTTGTTTGAATGTCACATGACAAATAACACACACGTCAGTTACGTGGTATCGCACTAAGATCTATACGTATTGTGACGTCATATTTGATCTCATGAAAATCATTATCTCCCGCTAGATGGCATTCTACAAATACACATCTAGCTAATTTGGGCATCCTGGGTACAGTAGCGGAGTAATTTTTCAAAACAACAACCGTGACTTTGAATTTCAAATGAAATAAACGTTTACTCAATAAAACGCTACCTGGTGCCATTCATTCAGCTGTGATCGGCTTGCATGTAACCTATGCACCGACCATTTATTAAAACAGCCCCTACATGCTTTGGTAATAGGCTAATAGCTCCGATATAAGCCCTACTTTTCCCAGGTATACGGGGGATGGGTGATTCGTCATAGCAGACAGGTCGAATCTTCGAAGAATATGACATGCGCAGACAACGCATGAAAATAGACGCAGTTATCGATTGCAAACACTCGTAACAACTCGGCCGATTCCGTGCCTACACATAACCCCTTCTGTATCAAGGGGGTTTCCATTTTGAAATACTGCAAAGCACAAGGATCTTCAATATGGCGGCACCAGTGTAAATCGATTAGCAACGGCAATAACAGCCACGGTGATAAGCAACCTGTCGCTGAAAATGCCTACGGAATTGATAGACCAAGTTGGAAAAAAAATGGTACAAACTGTTTGTCAATGGAAAT
This sequence comes from Tridacna gigas, assembly GCA_945859785.2. Lineage (NCBI taxonomy): Eukaryota > Metazoa > Mollusca > Bivalvia > Cardiida > Cardiidae > Tridacna > Tridacna gigas. Next base: position 4,961,245 of record OX244030.2, read on the forward strand.
GTATTTAGAAAGATTCTGTTGGAAAAGTGTGACTAATGGTTTCTCTTTGTAAGTGGAGTATTACGATTTAAGAACGGTAAAGCGTTGTATTTCCGGCAAAGAAATATGTAGGTGCATATCAAACTACGTCATAAACCGAGGGTCTTCATTACCGGATCACCCAAGGTTTGCCGAATGACACGTCGGTTATGTCAGATACGTATTGTGAAGTCATATTTGACTTCAGAGTTAAAACTAGACAGAGTTATCGATTGCAAAAAGACCAACTCGTTATTTGAATGCCAAATTTGCATATTTTGAACGTCAAAATTAATTTGCATCTCTCCAGTTTCCTTACGTTTGCAGGGAATAGTATGCTTTGTAGTATTAATTAGTGTTCAACAAAAAATTTCACTCGCAACAAAACATCTGAAAAGGTCCCTTTAACCGTTATCCTTCTGAATAAAAGAAACGAAACTTTCAAACCGATGGTATAAACCCAAATTTTTCTACTTCAAAGGTATTTTTGGAGGAAAGATATCTCCTTATCGGACAATGTAGATCCAAGATCAGACTGCACGTTCTGTGCAGTCTGATCTTGATCTACACTGTCCGCAAAAGGTCCTTGAGTCGAGCTTAGGAGCGTAAGGGTTAACAGAACAATTCTTATAATGTCCTGATACTTTTAAAATGTACTCGGAATCTACGTACTAGGATAACCCTTTCGAGAGAATCTTTGTGTCATCACCGGTAATAAAATCGCAAACTGTTCACTTTTATAAAGAAAATACTTTTTTCTTCTTTTGCCTATGATAATCGTAGGATTGAATAAAAATCATTTAGAAATAAAAAGTTACTTTTTAGGAAATTACCCGAAAACGTATTTGAACGTTGAAATTGAGATATCAAATAAAGATCGACAAATTTTAATGTTCAAATGATTAACGGCTATCGTAAATCGCCTTAATGGCCCCGATTTCGAGTTATGAATTTTGAATAAAATCTGTTTGATATTAGTTATTTATGATTAATTGTGTTTAATAGGGGGCTGGGCTTAAACACTGTAAATACTTTTACTCTTATCGGAATAAACCCGAACTTTGCAACTCCGAGGAAAATGGAACCTTTAAAAGCATTGTGGAAAGAGAAGAAAAATGCTGGTAACCAGAATTTTCTCTTTTTTCACGATGTTTTTCTAACGTATCAAATACAGATACCTGTACCAGATCTTAAATGTCGTCAACAAATTGCTTTAACCCATTCCCAGACAACAAAATTTTAGCCTTGTCCAAATTGAAAGCATTTGCAGACGACAAGTTCAGTGAGGCTCAAAAAATGCAAATTTTCTTTGAAAGGGTGGAAAACATTGTGGTTACCAGCATTTTCTCCTTTTCACACAATGTTTTCAAAAGGCTTCTTTCCCAGGGTCGTTAAAAGACGTCATTGTGCGGTAAAGAGCTAAATGTTTGGACGAGTTTTTTTCCCCTGGTAAAGAGTTGACGAATTTCTATATAAGCTATATTTAGACCAACCGAAAATTGTGACAAATCATTTAAGCGTCAAGCACTTGAAATGAAAAGAAAATATTACTACTCAACTAATATGGGAGACATTGCAGGAAAAGGAGCCATTGCTCCTTTCAAGCAAATTCCATCTTTTTCCCACAACGTTTTAAAAAAAGTGTCAACGGAAGGGGGTATGAAAATGTACCTCTACGGTTAAGGGTTAAAATGTTATTACCTTATTTAAAATTATGGGCATAAACGACATAAGGTATCCATAAACGATTGGAAAAAAAAAAAATGATTAAGATTGTGCAAATTGTGTCTAAAAAATGCGTAAAAAAAGTCTGACCGTTTCTATTTTATGGTCCAATTCCAAGCCATTCTTGACAAATTCTAAACAAAGAAAAGACGCATTTATGCACACTCTAATCTTTCCATTTTAAGATGAATGGGACGGGAAAAAAAGAGAAGAAAATATTTGTAATTTGCAAAAAAGGGTCACAAATTTTAATGGGAATTATTAAATTATATAAAATTGAACAGGTGTTCTTCTGCGTTATGAAGACATCAGCGTTTCGAACATTTGAAATCAAATCATAAAAATCCCATAAAAAGATGGTTTTGCGTTTGGATGGCGGATCTAAACGGTGTCAATAAGATAGCACACTACCCGAAGTCATATCAACTGTTTCGTTTATAGTTTGGACACAAAATTAACTCTTAGTGCGTCGTTATGAACTTAATACGAAGACGGCGCTTCATGCATCTGCAAAAAGTATCGACCCATGTCAGCCTGCGCGGACTGCGCAGGCTGACATGGGTCGAAACTTTTTGCTATTTTTAAATAGCAAAGGACCGTTTTACCTCAGGGATCCAAAAGTTTGTATGATCTAGAATGGATATTTCAGCAACTAAATGCAGTAACTTCGACTCTTTACCACATAATTCCTTGTTTCAACGATTCCGCAAAAAAAAAAAAACTTTCCAAAACGATGTGGGTAAAGAAGAAAACGCTGGTCACCAGCATTTTTTTTTTTTTACCACAAAATTTTCTATTCTGTCAAATATCATTTTTGCCACAAATTCATTATTTCGTCTGTAAATGCTTTCCCTTCGATCAACTAGAATTGTCGCAAAACGGACAAATACCTCCCACCAGCACCTTGTCACTGAAGCAGCACAATCTAAGAAACGGAACCATTTTTTTTTTTTTCAAAACAAAGACCACCGGTGACCTTGACCTTTGACCCATGCGACCCAAAACCAATAGGGCACCTCCTTGGGTCAAAAGCAACACTTGTATGAAGTTTCAGATCTCCTAGGTCAAACAGATATCGAGTTAGAGCACGGAAACGATTTTCAAACAAAGTTCACCTATGACCTTGACCTTTGACCCAGATGACCCAAAAACAATGGAGGACCTCCGACATTGGATCATGAGCAACACTTGTATAAAGTTTCATGATCCTAGGTCAAACAGCTGCTGAGTAAGAGCACGGAAACGATTTTCAAACAAAGTTCATCTGTAACCTTGACCTTATAGGGCACCTCCTTGTGTCATGAGCAACATTTGTATAAGTTTCAGGGTCCTAGGCCAAACGGCTTTTGAGTTAGAGCACGGAAACGTTTTTCAAACAAAGTTCATTTGTGACCTTAACCTTTGACCCATTTGACCAAAAAAAAAAAAAAAAAAAATAGGGCACCTCCCTGGGTCGTCCAACTACTTTTGAGTTAGAGCACTGAAGCGAAAACAAGACGGACAGATTGACTGGCGAACAGGTAGACAGACATGATGAAACCAGTATACCTCCCTCTACTTGGTAGGTGGGGGATATAAGATAAGACTGCACGTTCTGTGCATTCATATCCCAATCAGCAATGTCTGCAAGATCATATGAAGCTTACCTGTAGTATTCTTAGATGTAAAAAAATACTATTTGCTTTCTCAGATAAAAAAAATATCAGATAGATATCGGATTTGTTGATTTGTTCGTAATTTGAGTTTTGCCCCTTTTACCAAACCTAGACCCGAAAGCACAGTCGGTAGGGCATAGGACTTGAGATCAGGGTGCTGCTGACTCGAATCCCCAGTTCGGCATTTTTTTTTTTTCTTTCGAGGATTGATGATTGTCATTGGGAAGGGATTCATTTCTCTCTCACGGCTGATCATTGTTTCGACGATGGTTATGTGAGAAAAAGCAGCCAGTGATTTGGTAAGAATGAAGATCGACGTATTGGTAAAAGGTATTTGAGGAAAGCATGGATGGGTGCACTGGCCGTTGTGATATAACTGAAATAATGTTCAAAACGGTGTTAAACACCATATAAACAATTAATTACTCAAAGCTTTTACCTAACATATATATTATGATGAAAATAGGACCCGTGTTTACCAACCATTCTAACTTGTATTTAAACCTTATCTTCCTAAATAACTCAAGTGAGAATTTAAAGACGATCTAGCAAGAAACCAGATTAATGCTATTTCAAACTTATTTTTTTTTTGAGAGAAATATCTGCTTATCTTAGATCCAACATCAGACTGTACTGACAGACTACATATTCTGTGCAGTCTGATTTTGATCTACACTGTCTAGATTTAAAAAGTAACACAAATTCTGCTAGGCTGTTTGATTCCGCCAATCAAATTAAGATACTTTCGAATCTAGAAAATTCTTGAAAAATTAGACTAAGAATGCTTTCAAGGATGATCCATGCTCTGTGAAAAGGGGGCTTAATACATGTGCGAAAAGTATCGACTCAGGTCAGCCTGTGCAGTCCGCCCAGGCTGACCAGGGCCAAAACTTTTTGCTATTGGTCAATTTTATGCATGGCAAAGGATCATTCTATATCCAGATCAAGTGGGTTGTTTGACTGAATAGATTTTATGCATCCATAATTATGTGATGACTTGCTTGGTATCATGCAGCACGGAGATGCATTAAGCCCCCTTTGCCAGAGCATGACTCATCAATGCTTGGTAGATAGTAATGATGATAATGATGATAATGGTGATGATGATGATGATGATGATGATGATATTTGACATTTGACATGTTATTGCTCTGGCAACGGGGGGGGGGGGGGCGCTTAATTAACGCATCTCCTTGATGCATTGTACCACTTAAGCCATTACATAATTATGGATCCATAATGGCCAATTTTTTATAACAACCGACTAAATCACGAGGTAGACTGGACCTTTGACATACAAAAAAGTTACCAATAGCGAAAAGTTCCGGCCCAGGTCAACCTGGGTGGGCTGCGCAGGCTTACCTAGGTCGATACTTTTCGCAGATGCATTAAATCCCCTTTTCACAGAGCATGGCTAAAAATAAATCTTTTCTGAAAAACACCGTCTTTTAGCGACCATGGAAAAATGACTTCCCAACACCATGTGGAAAAAAAAAGAAAATGTTATCAACAAACATTATCTAACTTCCCGACAAGGTTTTCCATTATCTTGATTGATTGATTGTATGGTGTTTAACTCCGTTTTCAACATTATTTCAGTTATATCGCGGCGGCCGGTGCACCTATCCATGCTTTCCTGGAGTTTCTATTACCGGTACTTCGCACAATATTCTTTCCAAACCACTGGTTGCTTTCCCACATAACCATCGTCGAAACAATGGTCATTGAGAGAGGAATGAATCCTGTCGCAATGATTATCATCAATCCTCGGTAAGAAATTGGCCGAGCCGGGGATCGAACCAGCGACCCTCTGTTCTCAAGTCCTGTACGCTAACGACTGAGCTACCGGAACTTGGCCCTTATCTTAAAGAAAGATCGCATCATTGGAGCAAGCTTCAAATTTTCGTCTGTAGAAACTTTCAATATGGACGAGTCTAAAATTTTGTCTTCCCATCAGGAATTAACCCTTACCAAACAATCTCGTGTTTTAACGATCATGAGGAATAGGGCTTTAGAAAGTATTGTGGGAAAAGAAGAAAATGCTGGTAACAAACATTTTCTACTTTTCCCACAATATTTTCTACCTTAAAAAAAAAAAAAAAAAAAAAGAGCCATGCTCTGTGAAAAGGGGGCTCTTTGAATCTGCGAAAAATATCGACCCAGGTCAGCCTGCGCGGACTGCTCAGGCTGACCTGAGCCGAAACTTTTCGACATTGGTTAATTTTCTGTAAGTCAAAGGACCAGGGTACCGTATGATACAGTTGGTTGTTAGACATACTGAATTTTATGTTAAATATGTGATGACTGTCTTGGTTTCATGTATCACGGAGATGCATTAAGCCCCCTTTTCTCAGAGCATGACTAAAATTTCAAATAAACCACATTTAATTTGTCGCCTGCAAAAGCTGTCAATTTGGACAAGTCTAAAATTTTGTCGTCTGGCAAAGAGATAACCTAACTTACATCGTCTGGAAGTTTGTGTAATTGTTATTCGTAGGGCTTATTTTTCTGTTTCAATCATAATAAAAAATCAACTTACATTAAATTTTGTATATTCTTCTTTTTTCATTTTCAAAACAGTTTTGATTTAAATGTCAGCTGCGAGCAAATAAATTTATTTGAAACTACATTACCGTGGGTGGTTTATAAGTCGAAAACTTTTAACATCAAATACGAGTTATATTAGTAGAAGTTGTAAATTCTCAAAGCAGTCAATTCTTTAATTTTAGCCATGTCTGTAAAAAGGGGGCTTAATGCATCTGCTAAAAGTATCAACTGAGGTCAGCCTGCACAGTCCGTGACGCATTTTTTCCATTGGTTATTTTCTGCATATCAAAGGACCAGTTTACCTCATGATTCAGTCGGTATGCCAGACAAAATAGATTCTATAGATCGATAATTATATTACGATTCGTTTGGTATATTTCATCAAGGGGGTGTATCAAACCCCTTTTGACAGAGCGCCGCTTATTTATAACCTATCTGCAGTCTTGATTGCGCTGTTCTTTACGAGATTACGCGCCAAATTGCCATAAAATGAACCAATAAAGTCCCCTTTATTCAATTTTTCTGTCTTCCTAAAACAGGCATTTGTCTACCCTAAATGTCTTAACTGCGTTTCAGCGCCAAATATACAGTACATAGTACTGCACCAACTGTACACAGTACTGCAATAGTGTTGCAACCCCCCCCCCCCCCCCCCCCGGTATTTTTACCGGGTTTGATTTTCTGGCGTGAATAATATGAAATGGGTTGGAAAGTAGAATCTAGTTGCAGCATATACCAACAAACCAGTCTGTTGCCTCTGAAATGGACTGGACTGAGGTATCCCTTGACCTCATGGCAGCGGCTACCGATCGAGCTGTTTCACCCTCTTGTGAGAGGTATGAGACGAAGACTGCAAGCTATTCTGCAAGCCCTGGGCGGAAGTACGCAATATTGACTGATTGAGTGTGCCCATTCTCTGCAGGTCACTTCCAACCTGTCGTAAGTTTTATTTCGACATTCAATTCAAAGTTTTAACCAAGCTTAAAAGCTGCTCGTTTTTCTTAAATTTGAAAGCAATATCTAAGCAAAAAAATACTACTTACCATGAGGTCAAGGGATACCTCAGTTCATTCATTTCATTGGCAAAAGACTGATCTATTGGTGTATGCAGCAGCCGGATTCTAATTTCTACCCCATTTTATATCATCCACGCCAGAAAATCAAAGTCGGTGGAAAAACAGGGGGTGCTGGACTTTCTTTTACTGTGTATATATCTACCCTTAGGCTGCTAAGCGCGACTCAAGAACCTTTTGCGGACAGTGTAGATCCAAGATCAGACTGCACGTTCTGTGCAGTCTGATCTTGGTTCTACACTGTGCGATAAGGAAATATTTTTACAAAAGATACCTTTGAAACAGTATCATTTTTTTTCCTATCGGCTTGAAAGTTTCAATTCATTTATTTAGCAGATAAAAAGGTTAACTCTTCCCCTATCGACGGCGGTAAATACGTTCCACTGAAACAGTGAAAAATCCTTATCCTATAGTCTTGACCAAACCAAGCAGACATTATAGATCCAAGATCAGACTGCACGTTTCGTGCAGTCTGATCTTGACCTATGTTTCCTGCTAGGCTACAACATTATATCAACTCCCTGTGCTGAGACATCTAGATGTTTTTGTCATGAATTAAAATTTCATGTAAAAGATTGATAAACGTTTCTAAAAACTTCTTTCTCTGTGCAGCAAGCGTAAATAAACTGGGCGGTTATTTTCAGCAGAAGGGTGTAATTTGGGCTTTTAGATAACAAGATGGTCGTTCTGAAATCCGTAATTCTGCATATTCTTACAGGATTAGACATGACGTCATAGTTCCTACGAGGAGTGTTCAAATACGAATGCATCTAAGCACCTCAAATTTGATTCTTCATAAGTTTCACTGAGAATTTTTATTTTGTTCCCTCAAAGTATTCACCTCCAACAGATATACAAAATTTCAGTCTCCGGATCCAATCTTTTAACCCTTTACCAAACGACAAATTTTGGACTGGTCCAAATTCAAAGAGTTTGCAGACGACAATTTTAAATTTGATGAAAATGGCAGAAAGTTCTCAAAAATAGTAGAAAACACTGTGGAAAAAGGAGAAATTGCTCGTTACGAGCAATTTCTACTTTTCCCACAGTGTTTTCAAAAGACTGCAGACACGTGAAAACCAGGGCTTGTTTGGGAAAGGGTTAAGGCTTTTGCGTAGTCTTTTTCAGGTATACTATGAAGACACTGGAATTCATTTTCTCAACTCTTTTTGAACGTGTGTAAACCATAAGTTTCAGTCATTGTCTTTTGTACAAGGTGCAAGACTTTCTAAAGCAGGAAAAAGTCGTTGTGATCTCCCACCCTCCGTATTCACCTGACCTTGACCCTTGTGACTTATTTTTGTCTCCAAAGCTAAAACAATACCTATCAGGTTGAAAATTTGATCAGCGCAAACACCTCGGTTCTGCAACATTCCAGTGTCTTCATAGTAGTAATCTAAAAAGATTATGAAAATGCCTTCAAAGACTGGATCCGGAGACTGAAACTTTGTTATCTGTTGGAGGTGAATACTTTCAGTGAACAAAATACAAATTTCAGTGAAACCTATTAAGAATCAAATTTTAGGTGCTTAGATGCATTCATATTTGAACACTCCTCGTACTTACTACTTGGTGTTTATTGTCGTTTTCCCGTAATACAAGCAATGTCCGCGAATTTCTGGGACAACCCTCGTATTTGAATACGGACTTACATAATCGACGCGTCAATGATCATGTGGTATTCACTCAAGACTTTTCGGAAGTTTTGGCGAGAAATCTAGAAATACCTGAAAAAAAAAAAGCTATAATATATCCCATTAAGGAAATACCGTGAATATTTCTGTTTTTACACTTCTCTGTTTTGTTCATTGATTGTTTGTTAGCCATTACATCACCAAGTTCAGTATTAAGAATATTTGAGTTATGCTCTTTGCAATGGGGGCTTAATGTATCTGCGAAAAGTATCGACCCAGGTCAGTCTGCGCAATCCGCGCAGGCTGACATGGGCCGAAACTTTTCGCTATTGGTCAATTTTCTGCATGTCCAAGGCCGAGGTCCGCCTCATGATTCAGTCAGTTTTTAAAAAAATGGGCTATGATAAATCCATAATAATGTGATGGCTTGCTTGGTATCATGCATCACGGAGATGCATTAAGTCCCCTTTTGCCGGAGCATAGCTCATTTCATGACTTTGGCGTAAGATTTGCCCTCTAACCCAACTGGTACATAAATAGAATGGACAATTCCAGCCGCTAACTATAAACCCACATATTGCGATTTGAAGATGCCTTTCACAGGAAAATTCTCAACTGTAACAGGCATCATAGGCCCAAGATTAGTATTGCAAGAAACGTGCAGTCTGATAGTGAATCTACAATGTCCGCAAAGGGCGTTGGGTAGCGTTTAGCAGCCATAGAGTTAACTCTTTACCAAACGACAAAATGTTAGACTGGTCCAGATTTAAAGCATTTACAGACGACGAATTAAATATGGTTCATATGATTAGATATGTCTCTTAACTCATTACCACACAATGAAATTTTAGCCTGGTACAAGTTCAAAGCTTTGGCAGACGCCAAATTAAATGCGGCTCAAATGATTGGATTCCTTTCTGAAAGTTAGGAAAAAATTGTGGGAAAAGGAGAAAATGCTGGTTACCAGCATTTTCTCCTTTCCCCTCAATATTTTCAAAAGTATAATTTTCCAGGGGTGTTAAAACTCGTCATTGTGTGGTAATGGGCTAAAGGGTAGAAAACATTGTGGAAAAAGAAGAAAATGATAGTTACCAGCATTTCCTTCTTTTCCATCAATGTTTTCCAAAGGTTTCTTTCTCACGGCCGTTAAAAAAAGGATTGTGCTGTAAAAGGTTAACCAATGTAGGTTTGAAATATGGCTAGTCATACAAATTTTGAAACGTGTTCGATTTAACCCTTTCCCAAACAAGCCCTGGTTTTCACGTGTCTGCAGTACAAGTCTTTTGAAAACACTGTGGGAAAAGGAGAAATTGCTCGTAACGAGCAATTTCTCCTTTTCCCACAGTGTTTTCTACCCTTTTTGAGACCTTTCTGCCATTTTCATCAAATTTAACATTGTCGTCTGCAAACTCTTTCAATTTGGACCAGTCCAAAATTTGTCGTTTGGGAAAAGGTTAAAAAAAAAACAAAAACAAGAAAACAGTGGACCATTCGGCTTTTTTGTTCAAAACAAAAGGAATTAGAGGGTCTTAAATCATCGTAATGAACCATGTTCATGGCAAATTATCAAAATTACGATCGACGATCGAATTACGCATGCGTGACTGTCAGGAGCCCGGATGGTGAGACAGTGACGATAGTATCTTAAAGGTCGAGCTGATATGTTACGCTTACTACGTAACAATTGCAGCCGAAATGTTTTATGGTTCAATTACAGTAAATTTATTATAATTTCAAAACTATAAGGACAAAATACGCAAACCTTCACCATGTCTCAAAATGATAATTGTACTTTATAATTGAACACGATAATCATCATGCTTGCATTACATGCGTTTCTACACATTTGCTGTAAAATGTTATTTGTAACAGTGTAAAGACCAGCATCCTGCAACAAAGAGCGATTTAGAAAAATAAGACAAATTTGGCGAAGACGTCAAGCTGGTAACATAATGAATACAAACAGACTTAACCCCTAGGCTGCTAAAGGCGATTCAAGAAACTTTTGCGGCCTCTATAGATTAAGATCAGACTGCACACAGCGTGCAGTCTGATCTTAGATCTACACTGTCCAATAGGGTGGTATTTTCCACCAACGAATAACTTTGAAGTAGCAGCATTCATTACTATAGGCCGCAAAGTTTCATGCAAGTTATTTAGCAGGTTAGTGAGAAGAATTCGACATTTAGGTAGCAGTTTGATTAAATGGTGTTTCACGCCGCTTTCAACATTATTTCAGACATATCACGGCGACAGCTCACATATTCATGTATTTCCTGGGTTTCACCAGTACTAGGCTAGGGCTCTGAAGTGTCTTGCACAAGGACACCCCCAAGAAAAACCCAATGGACCCAGTGAGGCTCGTACCCGGGGCCTCCAGGTCAGGAGTCCTACACTTTACCACTGAGTCACGCAGGACCCCATTGGTAGCAGTGCTGCCGCCACAGCTGATATATGAACACAAGTGCCCTAGCACTTTGCCTTTCTCATTTGCATTCAATCAAGGGAGGTAATCATACTACCCACAACGCATTGTTTTCTACCCTTTCAAAGACAAATCCGACAGTTTGAACGACACAAATTTGTCGTCTGCAAATATCTTAAAATTGGGAAGTTTATTTTTCTTTTTTTCTTTTTTTTTTGTCATCTGGTACAGACATCAAACAAAATTTGTCGTCCTTAACTTTACAAAGATTTCTGGGTATGCTACGACAATCATCAAATATCGATAGGGTAAATTCTAAGCCTACTAAATTTGCTTTTGCAGCCACTGGAGAGTGAGGTCGCTAGTCCACAGTGTCTAATATTATGTGAAATGTACAAGTCAAAAAAGTCTAAAATTTTGCATGGTTTCTGATCCAAACCAAGCCAAACCACTCTGGAAATTTTGCATGATTTGTAAATATTTTAGTCAAACCAGTATAGAATTATGATTTGAGAAAATATTTTAGTCAAAACAACATTTAATTTTGCATTATTATCGAGATTTTAGCCAAACCAGTTCAGAATTATGCATAATTTGTGAGATATAACCCTTATCCTGCTCTATAACTAAAATGAAACTTTAGAGTCGACAGTAAAAACCCAAATACTGCTATTTCGAAGTTATTATTATTATCATTATTATTTTTTTTGAAAAGGGGGGGGGGAATATCTCCCTATCGGACAGCGTAGATCCAAGATCAGACTGCACGTTCTGTGCAGTCTGGTCTTGATCTACGCTGTCCACAAAAGGTCAGTGAGTCGCGCTTAGCAGCGGAAGGGTTCTGCATTATTTGTAAAAGTTTCAAGCCAAACCATTTAGGAATCATGTATGCTTTGGGAGATGTTTGAAGCAAAGCAGTCTGGAGTTTTCATTAATTGTGATATTTGCAGACCAAAGCAACACGAACATTTTGTATCCAATGTGAACTATTCTAGCCAAAACAGTCCAGAATTTTGCTCCATTTGTTAGATATTCAAGCCAAAGCAGTCATGATTTTTGCATTATTTGTGAGATGTTCAAGGAGAACATACTGGACATTGTAAATCCAAAGCAGTTTGGATTTTTTTTCATTTTTTCATGAAATGTTCCAGCTAAAGCAACTAGGAATTTCCCATTATGTCTGAAATATTCAAGCCTAAACAGTGGTCAAGTTTTGAGTATTTGTGCGGAGTATTCAATTCAAAACAGTCTGGAATTTTGTATTATTTGTAAAATGTTCAAGTTAGAACAGTATGCAATTTGCATAATTTTTGAGAGGTTCAAACCAAAACAGTAAGGAATTTGCATAATTTCTGCGAGGTTCAAACCAAAACAGTATGGAATTTGCATAAGTTTTGAGGTGTCAAAACAAAACAGTATGGAATTTTGCATTATTTCTGAGATGTTCAAGCTAAAACAGTATGGAATTCTGCATAATTTCTGAGATGTTCAAACCAATACATTATGGAATTTTGCGTAATTTCTGAGATGTTCAAACCAAAACAGTATGGAATTTGCTTAAGTTTTGAGGTGTCAAAACAAAACAGTATGGAATTTTGCATAATTTCTTACATGTTCAAGCTTAAAATAGTATGGAATTTTGCACAATTTCTGAGATGTTCAAGCCAAAACAGTATGGAATTTTGCATAATTTCTGAGATGTTCAAAACAAAACAGCATGGAATTTGTATATTTCTGAGATGCTCAAACCAACACAGTATAGAATTTTGCATAAATTTTGATGTGTTGAAAACAAAACATTATGAAATTTTGAATAAGTTTTGAGGTATTCAAAACAAAACAGTATGGTATTTTGCATAATTTCCAAGATGTTCAAGCCAAAGCTGTCTCAGATTTTGCATTATGTGGTTCTTTGCTCCGGACAGAATATGGTTGTTCTATCTTACACGAATCTTATATATTATTTAAGTGCTCCGAGAAGTAGATGTGCATATCGAAACCTCCAATAGCCATGCTTTTCTGTAAACTGGTACCCGTTGTAGATTTACATATTACAAGTGGTACAGGCTATTGTGTCACTGCTTTTCATTGGGCTACATGTATGTCACAGAACAGCCAATCAGAGCATTATACACATTTCCAGTTTGGCTGTATAGGTAACATGGTGATTTTTTTGCACAATTTGAAATTGGTAATCGAAACTAAAAGAATATTAGAGGAAATAATAATTAAAAGCTGATACCAAAAATACAATTCACTTATTCGTGAGGTCAAAAATACCGGAACATCTACTGCCCAGGATGTGAGAGTGACCTCCCCTGAACCTCCTTTAGTCTTGAGATATAGCTGTTCTAAAAACAGACGGGCAGAATTTTGCCCGTTTTTAGTAGCCTGTACCGATCCCTATACACTTGCTGTATCAGGGGAGGTAACCAGTATAGCTTTTCAGGTGTAAATGCTAGACTTCCGTTAAAATCTTCTCCAGCTATGCGCATCAGTTTTTAGGCATGAATAAAAACTTGATATATAATACTTTTGACAGAACTTTGACGTAGTCCAGTCTCTAGCGGCGTGTAAACATAATTCTAGTCTGGTACAAAAGCATTCATCTTTCAACGTATCCAAATACCTGGGGGCGTTGTCAAAGTTTACAATACATGTATGTAAGCCATACTCTGTGAAAAGGGGGCTTAATGCATCTGCGAAAAGTATCGACACAGGTCAGCCTGCGCAGTCTGCGCAGGCTGACCTGGGCCGAAACTTTTCGCTATGGGTCAATTTTCTGTATGTCCAAGGAACAGTCTACCTCATACTTCCGGTTACTGCAATAATATAGTTTTTGTCTCGTCATTGCTAGTTTATTTTTGACGCAATGACGTCTTCATTGGATGTTGAATTACGCACATTAATAAGTTTTGTGTCAGAAACAGATCATAGAGTTTAGTTAGAAGTCGGTATTTTCAAGTTCCTGTAGTATTTTATTTGTCTATAAGTGGCATGAGCGGTTCAGGAATGATTCAAAACATTGCTTAAAAATAATCCTCGTAAAGGACGGCCGGTTAGCATAACGGCGTCAATTTCGGCTACTGTGTGTGACAAGGTGAACAACGACCGGCTGGCTACAGTGTATGGCATATCGGACGACTTTGGCGTGTCTTGTTCCACAGTACAAGTTTTTTCTCACACAGGACCTAGAAATGTCTAAATTGACCGAGCACTGGTTATTCGAGGAGATTATTCAGAAAAAGTACGCCAACCTCTTGACTTGTAATGACGTTGAGGTTATTTTTTTTGTTTATATTCAGACAATGTACATTTACATTGTGTTTTGTAATACCCTGTTGAAATAGTATTTCTGTATAAATTTGTATGAAATTTGGAGGATGTTTCGGTTATAGATTGTTTAATAGTTATGCTAAAAATGATATTAATTGGTCGCCAAGTTTTATTTTTACAAAATATATATCAACGAATTTATCGAACAGCCCTCGTATAATTGTGGGATGGCTTGATTGGTATCATGGATCACGGCGATGCATTAAGCCTCCTTTTGCCAGAGCGTGGCTAATATATAAAACTAAAGATCTGTACTTGAGTTTTACACAGAATTCGTGCCAATTAAAGACAAAAGACGATTGAAAATGTATGAGTTGTTGGTAAGATTTGAAAAAAAGTCCTTGTTTTCACATTAAATTTGTAACGAATTCACATTATAATTTCCAAAGTAAAATATGATATAATTTAAACCGTGATTGAAAAGTGTTTATCCCATTACCACACAATCCCGAGTTTCAACGGCCCCGAGGAAAATGCCTTTTGAAAACATTGTGGAAAAAGGAGAAAATGCTGGTAACCAGCATTTTCTCCTTTTCCCACAATGTTTTCTACCCTATTAATAACAAGTTCCATCATTTAAGTCACATTTAAATTGTCGTCTGAAAATGCATTCAATTTTACTAGTCTACATTTTTTGTCGTTTGGTAAAGAGTTAAATAACAATAAATGGGTAGTTTCGACGAGTCTCTATTTAATTGTGATATAGATAATTGAATATAATGTTTCTATCGATGCATCAGTATACGCATTCAATCTTCGCTCTCAAATAAAACTGCGTCCCAAAACAACTTTATTGGACTTGCACGGCGCCTCTCTGATTGTTCATAATTCACTCCACTTTACGCATTATCGCCACGCTTTCACCCCCTCCCATTCATAACAAGAGCGGAAATCGTGACAACATTACGCTGCGAAAAGAAGACTAATTTTGTACAGACGAATAACGCCTTCCCGCAGTTGTACCTGCTTTTGTCCACAGCGCATGACAAAACTGGTCCAGGAAGTCACGTGGGTTTAAATTGTCGAGTCCCAAGTAGACAACAAGGTGGTTCAATATACAATGTAGTGTGTTAAAGATCGATTGATTGATATCTGGATTAGTGTTAAGATATTTATAACTTCACAGAACAGATCTATATTTAGAAATTAATGCACTTTTGGACGAATCATTGCGTTATTTACAAAGATAAAAAAAAAAAGGTGTGAATTAAAAGAAGAAAGGATTGATTGTTGATTGTTTGGTGTTTAATTCCGTTTTCAACATTATTTCAGTTATATCGCGGCGGCCAGTGCACCTATCCATGCTTTCCTGGAGTTTCTTTTACCAGTACTTCGCACAATATTCTTTCCAAGCCACTGGCTGCTTTCCCACATAGCCATTGTCGAAACAATGGTCTGCGATGAGAGAGGAATGAATCCTGTCGCAATGACTATCATCAATCCTCGGAAAGATATTTGCCGAGCCGGGGATCGAACCAGCGACCTCCTGTTCTCAAGTCCTGTACGCTACCGACTGAGCTACGGGGCTTGACAGGAGAAAGGAGCAACTACACATGTTACCTCTTCAGAATTACGAGAAAATTAATAATAATAATAATAATAATAAACAACAACTGCAGAGGTGAGAGGGGACTGAATTTAATTAGAACGTTTAAAAGACATTTAGTTGAAAGAAAGATTGTTCTTAGTAATATTTTACCTTCTTCAGATTATTTCTGAATTTGATGCGGACACAAATGAACCATTATCTGTGAAAAGCGAGTTTAATGCATCTGCAAAAAGTATCGAGCCAGGTCAGCCTGCGCTGTCCGCGCAGGCTGACCTGGGCCGAAACTTTTCGCTATTGGTCAATTTTCCGTATGTCGAAGGATCAGGTTATCTCATTATTCAGTCGGTTGTTAGACAAAATGGATTTTATGGACCCATGATCATGTGATGACTTGCTCGGTGTCGTGCATCACGGGGATGCACTAAGCCCCCGTTTTGCCAGAGAATGGTTCAATTAAAGTATTTCTGTTCATTTATCGAGTCATTTTTTAAACTCTGTGCTAGGAAGATAATTCATACTTTACATTAGATATCTTTACCTTACAATAATGTGCCGGAAGCTCAGTCGGTAGCGTACAGGACTCGAGAACCGGGGGTCGCTGGTTCGATCCCCGGCTCGGCCAATTTCTTTCCGAGGATTGATGTTAATCATTTGCGACAGGATTCATTCCTCTGTCACCGCTGACCATTGTTTCGACGATGGCTATGTGGGAAAGCAGGCAGTGGCTTGGAAAGAATACGGTGAGGAGTACTGGTAAAAGAAACTCCAGGAAGGCATGGATAGGTGCACTGGCCGCCGCGATATAACTGAAATGACGTTGAAAACGGCGTTAAATACCATACAACCAACCATCGTACAATAACGTAGTCAGTGTTGCAAATAAAAGGTTACCAACAACATAGTACCTTTCTGCACTCACCCATAAATAATTTACAGTTCATACTTTACATTATATGGCGTGCAACACACGAAAAGGGGCCTTCGGACATATGCGTAAAAGTGTGCCGTCCCAGATCAGCCTGTGCAGTCTTTCACTAATCCGAGACGACACTTCCCGTTTTTGTGCGATTTTCTGTTTCACGAAAGTCTACTGTATGAAAAAATCTTATGTAGTCGTAAAGTGCCGTCTCGGATTAGTCTGCGCGGACTGCGCAGGCAAATCCGGGACGACACTTTACGCAAAGGTCTCATTTCGCATGTTGCTGGCCATATAATCCTATCTTTATCTTACATTATACATAATCATAGTAAGTGCCGCAAATAAAAGGTTACCAACAACATAGTACCTTTCTGCACTCACTCATAAATAATTTATGTCAATCTTTCTTTTTCCTGTTAATTACGCTCGTCTAAAACAATGAACAATAAAAATTAAGACGCATTGATTTACGAAGATCAAAGTATTCGAAGTATTACGATTGATAAATCGGCACCTGACACAGACCTCAACAGCTGCCTTTACCTTGTCAAATCACTTCATCCTCAGTTGTCCGAGACCAATGTATCAATACGAGAGGTTCACAATTTGGATAAGATATCTAAGCCAGTCTAAAAAACATTCATGTGTTTGTTTTGCGTTAAAGACTTGAGACCGAGGGGTCACAGGTTCGAAACCCCAAAACCCCAGCTAAGCTAATTTCTTTCCGAAAGTCGCTGCGATAGGATAGGTTTTTCTCTCACCGCTGATCATTGTTTCGACAATGATTGTATTGGAAAGCAGTTAAAGGCTCGGGAAGATATTGTGCAAGTTCTGGCCAGGGAAAAAATCCTTCAGGAAAGCATTGATAAGTGCACAGGTCACTAACTAATTTTCTCCTTTTATAACGTTTTCTACCCTTTCTATTACAACTCCAACAATTTGAGCCGAATCGAAATTGTTCCCCTGCAAATACATGTCAATATTTACGGGTCAATCATTTTCTCACGTAAGGAGTTAACTCTTTACCAAACGACAAAATTTTAGACTTGTCCAAATTGAAAGCATTTGTAGACGACAAATCTAATGTGGCACAAAGGATGTATTTTTCATTAGAAAGGCTAGAAAACATTGTGGGAAAAGGAGAAAATTCTGGTTTCTCCTTTTCCCACAATGTTTTCCAAAGCTGTCTTGCCCAAGGTCATTTAAATTCGGGAGTAGGTGGTAAACAGTTAATGGAGAAAAAATAAATTGTTAAGCAGACGACAAATTTATAGACTTTACTACAGTATGTTGAAAACATTTGCAGACGTCAGTTTAAATGCGGCTCAAAGGATGAGAAAAACATCGTTGAAAAAGGAGAAAATGATGATAGTGAGCATTTCCTCCTTTTCTAACATTTTTTTTCCCGAAAGCCTTCTTGCTCGGGTCATTAAAATACCTGATTGTTTGGTAAAATATTAAAAGGACTTTTAATCAGATTTCGGTTCGCAAGGTCTTTTATTTTTAAATCCTAATAAAGACTTCTAATTTTCATTTGCCTACAAAGACTTTAAAAACTAAAACCTGGACATATATAGAAGAAGAAAACACGCGGAATTACCGAGCTTATTGTATTTTTAGTGTACAAATTTACTAAACCGTTGGTAACGGTATGTAGAACCTCTACTGCGATTACGACAAGGAATAAATATATTTTAAGATAAAAATAACTGGTTGGGTCTATAGCTCAGTGGCTAAAGTCGCAGACTACGGTTTTTAAGGTCGTGGGCTCGAGTCCCACTAGAGGATTTTTTTCAGCACTTTCTTCTTCTGCTTTTACTCAGCTAAGGGTAAACAGTCACGTCCTTACCATTTCTGTGGCCTTTTGTCGAAGACAATGCCACTATGAGTTCAATACAGCATTTTGAAAATCATGTATCGTAGTTTGTGCAAAACCGAAGGAAGTAAACCCAATTAAAATCAAATTTTCTGATACAAATAAGTGTTTTGATTACACCCAGATATGAAATTGAAAATGGCCATCGGCCATAAATTGGATTAGGCCATCGATCGAGGAAATACTTCCTTTTCATCGCAAATAGCCTAATCCTTCTATATGTAGTGGCGTGATGATACACACATACCGTGCTTGTTCGTCCCAAAACCAGTTCGTCCCTGGGCTTATTCGTCCCAGGGCTTGTTCAACCGGACTTGTTCGTCCCAAGATTGCACCCTTCTCCCTCGGATTTTGCATAACTATACAGTAGGTTGACTTTCAAGCGAATATTTTGAAACTACTTCTGTTGTATACTTTTCAAATTATTAATTCCACACAATGGCTCCCTTGACAAATGCCACACCAGTGTTTTCAACGCTTTGATTCCATACAAAATATCAATTTTCTCAAGCAAAGCAATACAAAAAATACGTCAAAATCTAGTTTAACTCCCCTTAAGAAACATGAAATGTTCTCTTTGCAGAGTGTCGGAAGGCACTGTCGGAAACATATTGTAATAAACAGTTGCCACTTTTGCACAGTGTTTTTCAAACCTTTTACCATGCACTGTAAATTGTATTTGTCTGCTGATTGGTTTAAACACATAAGAGTTTCCACCTGACCTATTTACCAAAGACAATCCGCCGTGGAGTTGTTACAACCATGCAAGTCGCAACAAAGAGCAAATGGGGCAAGCCACACGGATACAATAATCTAGCACAAAGCTTGAAAACTTAGTGCAGACAAACGAACTGAGGAATTGATCATTTCAACAGCAATGCTCCAGCCTTATATACCTACAAAGTGTGTCAACACCTTTTCCAACCTATCTCATTTGCATACATCCATAGAGGGAGGTTATTATGTAAGCAATAACAATGTCAGTTCTATCCCCGAAGTGATTACCCTTTTTGAGTCATTTTCATAGTTTCACAATTTACCCGTAATCAATCCATTGATATTAAGTTTCCATGTTTAGGTTCTCACTTATTCATGGGCATAATGCCGTAATGATAAAACTTGACCGTAAATCAGCAAGAGCACAAGGTGAAAACGGGCTAAATGCCTAATTTTAACAGTGTCTGCATTGATCAAAGTATTTGCCACAGGGTACACGTTTTAACGCTTTATCAAACGACAAAATTTTAAACTTGTCCAAATTCAAAGCATTTGCAGACGACAAAATCAGTGAAACTTAAAAATTGAAATTTGTTCTTGGAACGGTAGAAAACATTGTGGTAAAAGGAGAAAATGCTGGTTACCAGCATTTTCTCCTTTTTCACAGTGTTTTAAAAAGACTTCTTTCTCTGGGTCGTCAAAAGTCGGGATTGTGTGGTAAGGGGTTAGCTGCAGCTGGGGCGTCAGAATACATTCAAAATGCATCGAATCTTCCAATATTCTGAAATATGTGCAAAGAGATGGATTAACAATACTTTAAAAGCATAACGCAGGAAGTATTGCAGGACAAAACTAAGCGAGCATTTCCTCTCCTTTTTTTTCAACCTTCCAGCTGTAGTAAAAAGAGAGAAAGGGAAAATATGAACGATTTAAAAAACGTCAAAAAAAACAATTGTTTTTAGACATAATCTTACATATCACTAACACGGGTAACATAATAAATGTTGAAGCTGTAGCGACAGTCTTGATTGTATCGCGTGCCAACCGTGAGAGGAAACTATTAAAGGCATATTAAACCTTGTAAATTTGTCAAGATAATGTAATAATTTAATTTGAATAAGTATTCTCAAACGCATTGTCAGAATTAGCCTAAAGATTTATTTTAAAAACTTGTATTTAGAAGCTTTCTGAAGGTTTTTTTTCCCTCGTCATAACCATTATACAGCTGTATGTAGCAATCACTGGCTGTATTTTCACCAGTGTGAACATTTCTTTGTTTTCAACCCTTAAATTGTTGCATTAATGAGCTGTACCTTTTGAATTGTAAAAAAAGCCCAAACATTGGTATTGCAATGTTGTGTCCGCCAAAATATGTGACAAGGTAGTGTATATCCAAGACTGCACTTTCTGCGCAGACTGATTTTGCTGTACAATATCCACAAAACCAACTGTTGTCGGTTCCAGCGCTTTAAGGATTAAAACTGTTAACTGTTATAATATCAGAATCAGACTCCTCGAGGATAATCTTTGACTAAAATACTCTGACGGGATGGACCATTGAAATGGTGAAACGCAATATAGAGATTAAACCCTACGACTAAGATCTGGATTGTCAGGTAAACGAAATGGATGTATTGTTGCCTTACGTTTTCAATAAAAACTCCAGGTGCTCTGGATCAAGGGGACGCCAAGAAGAATAAAAATTGTTGTTTGTATTGCTCTGTGATGTTGTCACAAGTTGTCGCTAAACTATTTGGCGATGAAGCATATTAATGTAACCCCGGTTTTATTGAGAGAAAAATAACACAAACAAAAACAAACAAACAATTTTACATTTTCAGGCTTTTCTGGTCAGAATGCTCAGAATCTTTATGGATGTCTGGCAGGCAATAGGTTCTAAAGCAATATGACTTTATGCTGTCATAACATGATCTATACTGGGTATAGAGAAATAGATAAAGAAGATGCCCTTAGCGCCAAAAGCATTGAGCGCTGGTCAAAATGATAGCATTTTAGTATATTTAAAAATTAAATACCATTTCTTTCGTTGTTTGATTGGGTTTTTTTTTTTTTAAAGACATAATAAAAAACTCTTCAGCTCTGCATGGAAATGACACCGAACGGATTTTGTGCATTATTTACTTATGTAGCTATTTGAAAATCTAATTGAAAAATTAGTAGGAAAATTACTACAGTTTTTGTGGGTTGGCTTTGAAATGTAGAGTATCTTTCATCAAAGCCTCTCGGGATGGTGTAAACTGAGAAGTAATTGATTGGCCAAATAAAGAGACAGACACTCACTTAATACTGTGCTTGAGACGGTACGTCAGTTTTGAACTGTTATGAAAATGTTACATAACATTGATATATAGTTTGGAAATTTTACACATATCATTGATTTAACCCATGACCACACAATCCCGAATTTTAACGACCCCAAGAAAAACGCCTTTTGTAAACATTGTGGGAAAAGGAGAAAATGCTGGAAACCAGCATTTTCTCCTTTTCCCACAATGTTTTCTGCTCTTTCTGACATATATAACATAATTTGAGCCATATTTCAATTGTCGTCTGCACATGCTTTCAATTAAGACAAATCTAAAATTTTGTCGTTTGGTAAAGAGTTAAAGGGATTTATAAGTTGACTAAATTTTGGTGATTCTACAGTTGACATCACACGTGATGATACGACTTTTACAGTGACGATATCAATTTTTGGTTGCAAGAAACTTCTTTCGCATAAATTGAATAGATGAACAAGAAGATTCTGAGATCATTATGCTAGTGGAACGAGTACAAGACCAACGTTAGGCTCAAACTTGTATCGCATTTAAACAGAATGACATCTGCTATTTACGTTCACTTTGATTTATTCCACATGAAATCGACCTTTTTTTCACATCAAATACCGGAAATTATATCTTGAAACTGTTAATAATCCAACCAATCTTTTTCGATACTTAAGTATGCAACCTCAATCATAGTAAGGTGGTGACGATGTTTTAGATAAGATAAAAGTACAGTGTGTACTCATCAGTGTCGTGTAATCGAGCACTTTTCGGTGTCCGATTAGTTTCTGTGTTTGATTCTTTTGAAACGTATATAATAAATGGAACCGTCAACTGCATTCATGTGAAATTAAAAATATGTCACTCTAATGGGTAGCAAGCCGGTTAAAAAATTCATTCTTTGAACTCTCTTTACAACCTGCTAACCACCTGTTTTTACAACACATTTTTGGTGTTAAGCGGAATAAGTATACTGTGTATATGAGCCAAAAGGGGGCTTAATGCATCTGAAAAAAGTTTTGGTCGAAACTTTTTGATATTTGTAAATTTCCTAGCGTTGTTACAAAATACTACAACACAAATAGCAATAAGAAAAGTTGCTATGTTGAAATATGAACACTTCCGAGACGAAATATAATTGAACGTCGATCTATGCAAAAGGTCTCTCTCTACTTGCATGATTTACAACCCAGGAAAAATGTAATCAGATACATAATTATGTAATATTTTTGTAATTAGTGTTATTTTTGTATCATTGAAGACTCAAAATAATCTTTTAAAAATTTGATTTGTGGCATTAAGTTATTCGTTTACTCTGTCGCTGTCATGAGTAAGGTTAGCTTTGAGGACGGCGTCGATCAAAATCATACTGCATAGAACGGGCAGCCTCATCTTTGATCAACACCGATCTACCGTGACTGTCTGCATCTTACCTCCAAAACATGACTAAAATCTTGCGTTATTTGCCTTGAAATTGCTTTTTCTTCGCTCTCGAATGACTAATTTTTTTAAATGGAGGTTAAAAATTTTCAACAGAGAAGGGGAGGGGCTGTATTTATAAGTTGAATCATTTTGCACCAGAAGACAAGATTTGAGGACTTGTACACATTTAGAAAACTTGCTGGCGATACATTAGATGTTCTAATAAGCGGGTCTGTCTTATGGAGGGTAGAAAACAATGTCTTTTGTCCCACTTTGGTCTTCTTCCCCAGGATCGTAAGAATACGGATTGTTTTGGTAAAGGGTTATGTCCTAATTGTGCATTCTTTCAAATCTTTACCACATGACAGAGATTCAGATAAAAAAAAAAAAAAGAAAATTCAGATGGCCAATTCAACATTGTTTACTTGATGAAAATTGTCTTTGAAAGGGTACGAAACATAGTGGGAAAAGGAAAAAATGCTGGTAACCTGTATTTTCCCTTTTTCCCACAATGTTTCAAAAAGCCGTGTTGTGCAGGGTCGTTAAAACTTAGGATTGTGTGGTAAAGAGTTAACTGATTTTAATATGAAAGAGTTGTATAAGAACTAAATACGTGTTTGTAATTTTAGTATTGTACTTAACAGAGGATTTTGTAGAAACTTGTATAAATTTGAAAAGATACGGTACTTTTGTCTAACATTACCTCGCATAGATTTTCAGCTCTTTACCAGACGACAAAATTTAATGATTCGTCCATTTTGAAAGTATTTACAGACGAGAAAAGTGTAAGATACAGAGGATATTTGTTTTTTTCGGTGAAAGATCGAAATCTATTTCAACGAGTGAACATTATCGGTAATATTTTCAGGAGTGGCTGCGCCACTCTTGAAAATATTACCGATGTTGGGACTTTCATCAAAATCCAGGAGAGTTGTTGTCGGTAATTTCCCGTGGCGTATCCCCCTCACATAACGCATTACAATATTACGTAAAGCGCGAGAAATATAGCGTAAACTACGTCATATTTCCCTCTATTTGAATGACACGCGCTGTTTACCTTGGTAACTAGTGCGCAGGAACTACCGGTTCCGCCTTCAATTGAAGAGTTGGAAAATATGAAATCGGTATTTTTACTGGTCGTAACCATAGAATATCAAACTATAATCCACCATTATTTCTCGATAAACTACCAAAAAGCATGAAATAAATAGAAGATAATTGTATGTTTCGGTGTATGATCGAATGAAAAGCGAAGGCTATATATTTTCACGAGTAGCGAAGCCTCGAGTGAAAATATAGCTTTTGCTTTTCACGAGATGAAAGACATTTGGATCATACACTGAAACAGGCTATTATCCTATTTCTTTTATGCTCTTAACTATAACCTTTCTTTTCACGTCTGATCTTTGCTCATCGTGAAAAATATGTGCGTTTTGCAAGCGAAATAGATCTCTTCAATCTAGTCGGAGATAGACTAGCTGTAATAATGTCGTCATGAGTGATGTTGACTACGTCTTAAAACGTGACGTTCATCCGCAAAAAAATCTGGTTCGTTTTATACGTTTTCTGCTTGACCTTCTTTACTGTAAACTATTTCATTTGTATAGAACAGAAAACTATGTAAAGTTTACGTTACAAAAATACAATATCTATTGTCCGTCTGTCGTTTCACGATAGAATCATTTTCAATACAAACTGTAGTAGATTACAGGGTTTTTTAACATAAATGTCGCTAACACACAAATGAAACAGTTGTTTCCTTGAATGAGTAGGTCTTACTACTTTTTCGTTTATTTGACTGCTTAGAATGATTTCTGGACCCCTTAAGTTGATTCCACTTACCCTGTTTACCTTTATTTTCACGACCTTAATCGGGATGCATTTGAAAACATCGTACGAAAAGGAGAACCAGCATTTTCATCTTTTTCACAGTGTTTTCTACTGTGTTTCAGGAAAATCTCAATTTTTCGTCGTCTGCTTATGAGTTGAAACAGGTTTGAAATCGCAAAACTTTGGTCCTTACTGTTGGCTTGATATATTAATTTCACTCATTCAGCTCTTTATGGGTTCAGAAATTTTTTATCATTATTTCAAACAAGATTATAATAAATCGGTCATTATGATAGGGAAATCTGGCCGGAAGAGATTTAAATCTAAATGAATCCGTAACCTGTGACCCACATAACGAGCTTAAGTCTATCTTTGGACTTGAATAAAGACTTGAACATATTTTGATATCACCTCGACACCTAAATGCTAATCGTGTAATATAATAGTTGTAATTCATTGTCTTAATGTTCATTATAAATGGCTATGTTTTAATATAGTGTGTAAAAAATCGTAACGTTGCTTTGAAGTGTATGATAAACATTTAATGGTCGGCATTGTGATTGGATATGACGAACATACATAAACTTGGTAAAATGATAAACAGTGTATGTGACTTGCATCGAAAATGCACAAAGCATGATGCAGTATCTAATACTTACCCTTTACCAAACTATCCTGTTTACACGACCCATAGGGAGAAGATTTTTCAAAACGCTGTTGGGATATGTTAAAATACTGGTTACCAATATTTGTTACCCTTTCAAAATCAATGTCCACACGTAACAGTCGCATTTATTATTTGCTCTGCTGATGCTTTCAATCTGGACCATTCCAAAGAGTTGTTCTAAAGGAAAAAGTAACATGCTAAATATTGTATATACATATAGTTTTATTTGCATAATTTTGCTATTAGCTTATAATGTCGGTCGTAAGTGTATCTATACGCTACTTTATTCGCTAAGACGCGGTTCTTGCTCAGATCTTTCTCTATTTATCTGTAAGGAATAGAACAGAATCTCATTCATGATTCCAACTAGAACAACAAAGTTCATCGTCGCATCTCTTTAACTACAAAGTTGTAGATTTGTCAAAATGGTAATTATATGCAGACGGTAGGTCAAATATGGTTCACAAGATGACTGTTGTCTTTGAGAGGATAGACGTCATTTTAGGGAAAGGTAAAAATGCTGGTGAAGAGCATTTTGTCCGTTTCACAGAATGTTTACAGAATGTTTTAAAGCACCTTCTTTGCAATGATCGTAGAAACATGGGATAGCTTGATAAAGCAATGCGTATTGTTACTTTACCAGACAACAAAGCTTTAGCAGTGTCCTAATTGAAAGCATTTGCAGATGACAAACCAAATGTGGTCACAATTTAAAATGTTTACTCTATGTTCAATATTTCGGCTTATGTCTTTAACAAGAAATTGAAAATATTGCTCTTTACATTTTTGTGACCATTTTCACACCACTATTTATGAAAATTATTTTTATTGATACAGGTGGTGTGAAAATGGTCACAAAATGTAGACAGCATTAATTTTGTGTTTAATTTCTTGTTTATAGGCATAGGCCAAAATATTGAAAATCGAGTAAACATTTTAAATCGTGTATTTTTTATTCCCTAAGGAATATTAAGCGAATTTTATATTAAATGTGGTCAAATTTATAAGATTGACCTTTGAAAAGGCAGAAAAACATTGTGGGAAAAGGAGAAAATGCTGATAACCAACATGTTCTTATTTTCCCACAAGACTTTCTGAACGACTTTTCATCAAAGTCATTAAAACTCGGGATTGTGTGGTAAAGAATTATATTTAGTATATACTTACACAATCATGATTAATAGGAATCAATCCGATAATGAATTTTCAGTAATTCTGTAGTTAATATCATCACTGGTGATGAAATCACTTTTACAGTGACAATATCAGTTTTTGCTAGAACGACATTTTTGCACACCCTTATGGAAAAGATGAACAGTAAGATTCATCAATTTTATCAGATTAGAATCTCGTATAGAATTTAAACCGAAGTACCTTGGGTTGAACTAAAAATGTCAATTTACTAACTGAATGCATTGGCATTTTTGGACACTTTTCGAATATGCCTCGTGAATCTGATAAGAAGATATCACTTGGTGTTATTAGGTGAAGGGGTGTGATTTACCTGTATGGGAAAAATACTGACCAATCCGTATATAAGCGTTATAGATATTTCGATCTTAAGGGTCGACCGTTTTTCTTTCTGAATTAAAAAAAAAAAAAAAAAAGAAGCCAAATGTATCACAGGAGGCTAAGACTGAACGGACAAACGGTAATGAAAGCTAGTCTCATGCCACAGCAAATACCTATGCGCTCTTTAACCGATCAGCCTATTTCCATAGCGCAAAGCTATACTTCCGAAAAAGTAGATACTGGTAGCGACAAAGTGTGGTCATGGATTAATTTTTATACTGCTAAATAACTTAAATAAAACTTTCAAGCTGATAGTATAAACCGGAATAATGTTATTTCAAACTTATTTTTTTGGAGAAAAAAATATCCTTATCGGACAGTGTAGATCCAGGATCAGAATGCACGGTCTGTGCAATCTGATCTTGATCTATAATATCCACAAAAGGTCAGTGAGTCGAGCTTACAAGCTAAGGGTTAACATTTTGTCAACTTCCTGCCTGAGTTGATACATAATTGATAACTTTTATCTCATTTTACCAACCTATCCGCCCAGTCTTACTTTGCCGAGTACATGCATGTCTAAAGTTTTCCTTTTTATTTTTCTTTTTTATTTCTCGATTTGAGCCACGAGCCATTCCCAAGGATTTGTAATCTGTTGAAAATCTGTATTAAGTAGGTAAATTACTCTTTAATTAAACATTCCAACTGACACAGATATCATCGGCCACGTGACCTTTCGCTTTTCATGAAACAAACGCCATCTGGTGGTGACAACAGAAATATTTATTGTCGACCAATGCGTCATCTTGAATTAATCGTCGTTCTCTATCCGTAATTTGTCTTACAGTGTTTCATCAATCCCTGATAAACAATCAATTACTCCACCAACATCCGGTTTTCCTCATTTGCATAAACAGCACACCTACAGTTCACATACGAATTACATTTAATGAAACACGGTTTCCCTTTGATGTATGCAATTTTAATTGATTATTGCCTTACAAGATTCTGCACAGGTGTGATAAAAATGGACCAAGTTATATATTCATTATAACAAAAAATGATGATGACATTAGTAGGCATATTAACATACAACAAAGCAATAATTATCTTATATTTTTTCATGTGTTTATGGCATGCTTTGTAGCAAATGCATTTAAATAAAAATAGCACCGGAAATGATAAAAGAAAATTCATAGGATAAAAAATGCTTTGATAAAAATTGTTGGGGTGTCATTTACAGGAATAAATTCGTGTGTTTATTTCGAGATGAATAATAATAATGAAACAGACCTTGAATTCACACAGCAGCAACAAGAGCAAGGTGAAGCTGTCACAAAATAAATGAAACTCAAGTATAAAGCAAAGGCGAAGGTCTCAGATAAACTGAGAAATCAATTGAAAAGTAAATCAGGATTCGTATTCACCAACCATTCTGAAGACTATTCTTAGTCTTATTCTTTAAGATTTTCTAAATTTGATAGTAACACAACTTCTAATTGGCTAAACCAAATGGTTTAGCCAATCAGAAGTTGTGATACCTTTCAAATTTAGAAAATTTTGGAGAATAAGACTGAGAAAGTTCTTAAGAATTGTCGGTGAATACGGACCCAGTGCATGTTTATTATCCAGAGAGAATAAAAAGATACAGACCTGCAACAAACACACCGATGGTTTAAGAGTAGAGCGCCCCCCCTTCTGTTCACCACCCATGCTAGATAGCATTATTAGTGTTTTTGCTAGATTTAGAAAGTAACACAATTTCTGATTGGCTACACCATCTTGTATCTAGATGTCTAGTACGTACACAGAAGGAATATATCCACAAACATGAATAAGCTGCTACTTAAATACCTTGCAGTATCAGTAGCCATTGCCATTTACCTACAATGGAAAAGTAGTACAAGTAAAAACTAAGCACAGTAAGTGTTGAATGGGAAAGTTGCCATCCTATGGAATATGCAGGTTCATAAAGGTAGAGAAATCAAAAGCGAATATGCCTGGTATCATTATTAAAAATAAGGAGAAGATGCGCAGCCTTGTCGACATAAAGTATGAAGAAATGGATCTGCGAAGAAAGCTGAAAAACTCTCCAAGTTCATAAACTTGAGACTGACATCATCAGGATGTAGGATAAGAGAACCTTTCCCTCATCATTTGTAAATGGAGCTTTGGGACGTGTAAGGAAATTTCAACATAAGGACATTCACGCTATACCAGGTGGAAAAGACATCAGTGAACTCGAGAAAACAGAACATTTAGAACATCAAATAATCTGCACACTTTTATCAATACGGTGAAGCAACGTATCCTCCTCATGTCCAGGGATTGAACTCGGAAGGACAGAAATACGTAAAAATGCGACAAAGACAAAGTGATTATCTTATTAAATGCTAAGAATTATATCAATGAGGAAGTTTAATCGTGCATTCTGTATTACACAAGCGGGAAAAAGTTTTTGAAAACTTGTTCGAAGACTTAAGTCGCCACCATACACGATCTTTACGGTCTTGAATGCATAACTTTGTGGTGTACAGATCTACACTGTCCACAGAGGCATATTAAGCCTAGCTTGGCAGTTTAAGGGCTGAAAAGTAGTTCTCTCTGTGCCGCACTAGCATGACATGGCTTGAATTCCGAACTGCTCAATGACTCGGTCATGATAGATGGCACAGCCATACATATTTCATTGCAGACCTCGAAAAAACTAATTAGTTAGAAATTAATATTCGTGATCGCTGATAAAACACTTCAAACTGAAGGTTAAACCTTCATATAAAAAAACCTATCCCTGGTTTCAAAGAACCCTGGGAAGAGGTATAATGAAAACACGAGAAAAAGGAGAAACTGCTACTAATCAGCATCATCTCATTTTCCGACAAGTTTTTTTTTTTAATCCTTTCAAAGATTAATCCCATAGTTTGAGCGACGTTTAATTTGTCGTCTGTAAATGCTTTCAATACAGATAATTTCGAAATTATGTCGTCTGGTAAAGAGTTAAAGCATGGCGGCACCGGACACATGAATAATGTACCAGTTACTATCTACTTAAAACTTGACAATGGAAATCAATTAGCGAGGGCGACTAATTGAAAACCGGTTCATTGTAGGTCCGTTTTGTTCAATTTTGACATCAGATTTCAAATTAATTATCTTGTAGTTGTCGCGGTGCCTTATGAACTTGTTCTAACGATATATGTAATGGATTTATAATTCTTGTGGTCATTTACAGCAAATCATATTCATTCAATGACCGAACACCCTGAGCTTTCTTACAGATCGAACTCAGCTCGTTATTCTTTACCAAAAGACAAAAAAAGGTTAAGGAGTCAAAATCAAAAGTATATGCCGATGAGAAGTTAGATATGGCTCAAATGATGGAAATCGTCTCTGAAGGGATTAAAACTTGGTTGGACTGAATAAAAGCATTCTCCACTTTTCCATCGATGTTTGTTAAAGACTTTCTTTCCCAGGTTTGTGAAAGCTTGGGTGTGTTTGGTAGGGGGTTAAATTGTTTAAATGGAAAGTTTTTTCTCATCCAGGAAAATTGAGAGAGGGAATAAAAATTCCACGTTACCTTTGCTAGAAATATCATAAAATAGTGGACAGTGTAGATCCCAGACCGGGTTGCAAGTTCTTTGAAGTCTTATCTTGACCTACATTGACTACAAAACAACTCTTACTTTGTGCTTAATACTGTAAGTGTAAACAGACTAGAATATTAGTCGTGGATTCCAACGCTTTGGTGTACGTTTGCTAAAGTCTGATAAAGAAAAAAGTTAAATAAGGCAAATTACTTGAACAGATTTTACCATATACATAACACTTATGACGCCACTGTAGTCGGCACATTTGAAACCATTTTTGGGAAAGGAGCAATTCGCTTTCCTTTGTGTATAACTATGTATTCTCAGTCTGTAATCGTAATTGTATATTTTTGAAGGAGGTGGGGTGTTTAGGAGTTTATAACTGTACCGTGGTCAAAGGTCACTATCTAACTTAGATCTTGGTACGAACCTAAGTGAAATTAGCGACCTTTTGTATAGAAGATCAAAGGTGATAAGGACTGTTTGCCGTTTTGTCTTCTTCTGTTGAAAGATTGATGAGGTTTTTTGCCTTTCTTCAACACACACACACAAAAAAAAAAAAAAAAAATTATAAAAAAAAACAAAAAAAAAAAAAACACATATATATATATATATATAATATCTCCCTTTAATCAGTTTTCTTAGCAAGATTTGAGAAGACATGTTAAAAGATACTGAAGCTAAGCATAAATTCACATCTTTTTTCAAAAATAAATTATATGGATATATAATGTAAACTTTATTATTTCATGCTTTTCGGTAGTTTATCGAGAAATAATGGTGGATTATGGTTTGATATTTCATGGTTACGACCAGTGAAAATACCGATTTCAGATTTTCTAACTCCTCAATTGTAGGCGGAAACAGTAGTTCCCCCGGACTAGTTACCTAGGTAAACAGCGCGTGCCATTCAAATTGAGGGAAATATGACGTAATTTAAGCTATATTTCTCTCGCTTTACATAATATTGTAATGCGTTGTTATGTGATGTGGGGGTACTATATTTTGATGAAAGACCCAACAAAAAAAGGGCTAGAAGCATGAAATAAATAGAATTTTTTTTTTTTTTCGATGAAAGATCGAAATTTATTTCATCTCCTGAACAACATCGGTGATATTTTTAGACTAGCGAAGCTAGTCTATAGGCATCATGACTGACCCAGAGTCAAAGTAAACAAAAAACCCCACAGTTGCCAAATACTGCCTCACAGAAAATACTTCTTTCTGTTCTAAAACTTAATTCTGTTACACATGACAATTTTTACAAAAAACACTAAATCTCTACCATTCCAGTCTGAACATGTCGTGTTACAAAATAATAAACTGAACAAGATGCCATTTACAAGGTACAACATATTTGCTTATATGTAAATTAAGTGACCTATGGAAAGCAGAGACTCACCTATTCCTACACCATTGTAACATTATGAATGAATCTATAAATAGATATTACCTAGGTAACTTGTAGCAAATCCCAGCAGTATGACCCCTCAGTGGAAAGGGAACCCTTGTCCTTCCTTCAGTCATTTTGTAAGTCCAAGGCCCGTAAATGCGTGAAAAAGCAGTGGAGCGGGACGAAACTCGAACTTGATGTGTAAGTCATGGTGGTTGATGTACACACCAAAAATCAGCTCTATATGTAGTAGCGTTTAGGAAAAACGTGCGGAAAAATGTTTTATCGGTGAAATTTTGTAAGTCCAAGGCCCGTAAATGCGTGAAAAAGCAGTGGAGCGGGACGAAACTCGAACTTGATCTGTAAGTAATGGTGGTTGACTTACACAGCAAAAATCAGGTGAATATCTACCAGCATTTAGAAAAAAAAAGTCCTGAAAACTGATATATCAGTGAAATTTTGTAAGTCCAAGGCCCGTAAATGCGTGAAAAAGCAGTGGAGCGGGACGAAACTCGAACTTGATCTGTAAGTAATGGTGGTTGACTTACACGGCAAAAATCAGGTGAATATCTACCAGCATTTAGAAAAAAAAAAGTCCTGAAAACTGATATATCAGTGAAATTTTGTAAGTCCAAGGCCCGTAAATCCGTGAAAAACCAGTGGACCGGAACGAAAGTCGAAGTTGATCTGTAAGTCATGGTGGTTGACTTACACAGCAAATCTGAGATCAATACCTACCAGCGTTTAGGAAAAAAGTCCGGAAAACTGATATATCAGTGAAATTTTGTAAGTCCAAGGCCCGTAAATCCGTGAAAAACCAGTGGACCGGAACGAAAGTCGAACTTGATCTGTAAGTCATGGTGGTTGAGTTACACAGCAAATCTGAGATCAATACCTACCAGCGTTTAGGAAAAAAGTCCGGAAAACTGATTTATCAGTGAAATTTTGTAAGTCCAAGGCCCGTAAATCCGTGAAAAACCAGTGGACCGAAACGAAAGTCGAACTTGATCTGTAAGTCATGGTGGTTGAGTTACACAGCAAATCTGAGATCAATACCTACCAGCGTTTAGGAAAAAAGTCCGGAAAACTGATTTATCAGTGAAATTTTGTAAGTCCAAGGCCCGTAAATCCGTGAAAAACCAGTGGACCGGAACGAAAGTCGAACTTGATCTTTAAGTCATGGTGGGTGACTTACACACCAAAACTCAGCTCAATATGTACCAGCGTTTAGAAAAAACGTCCGGAAAACTGAATTGCCGGACTGACGGACAGACGGACGGACGGAGTGCAAACCTAAAGTCCCCTTCGGCTTCGCCGGTAGGGGACTAAAAAAACGCTGGTAACCATCATTTTCTCCTTCAGGTTTCATCAATTAAGCCACATTTAATTTATGGTCTTCAATAGCTTTGAATTTGGACGGGTGTAAAATTTTTCATTTTTTAAAGAGAGTTAAATAGTTAACTACATCTTGTGTAAGTGGATATATATTTATTGACTGCATGGTGTTTAACGCTGTTTTCAACATTATTTCAGTGATATTGCGGCGGCTAGAGCACCTATCCAGGCTTTTCTGGAGTTTCTTTTACCAGCACTACCGCGACTGAATGACCTTTTGAGGACAGTGTGGATTAAGTTCATACTATACAGAACGTGCAGTCTGATCTTGGATCTACATTGTCCAATAAGAGGATATATTTTCTTCGAAATGTAACTTTGAATTAGCATTATTCAGGTGTTTACCATCAGCTTAAAAGTTTAACATTTTTTAGCATTTTAAGGGTTAAACTGGATTATAGTTAACCATTAGCACGCATAGCCCCGGTAGCTCAGTCGGTCGCATACAGGACTTGAGAATAGGAGGTCGTTGGTTCGATCCCAGACTCGGCAAATTTCTTTCCGACGATTAATGATCTAGTCATTGCGATAGGATTCATTTCTCTCTCACGTTTCGGCGATGGTTATGTGGGAATGCAGCCAGGGGCTTGGAAAGAATATTGTGCGGAGTACTGGTAAAAGAAACCCCAGGAATATATGCACTGGCCACCGCTACATAACTGAAATAATGTTGAAAACAGGGTTAAAATCCGTACAAACAATCAATCAAATTCGCTAGTCTGTCAGTACTTTCAGTACTTTGATTACTCGTGGCTGCGCCACTCGTGAAAATATTACCAATGATGTTCACTCGATGAAATAGATTTCGATCGTTCACCGAAAAAAAAAAATCCTCTATTTCTTTTGAGGGTAATATTGTGTGCGACTACTTTTTTTTTTCATTTCACATTTAACCCATAGGCTGCTAAGCGCGACTCACTGACCTTTTGCGGATAGTGAAGATCACAGTATATGCAGTCTGATCTTGGATCTACACTGGCCGTTAAGGAGATATTTTTCCCCCAAAGATAAGTTTGAAATAGCATTATTCAGACTCTTAATATTTACTTGAAAGTTTCATATAACTAATATAGCAGGTTAGGGTCAAAAGATTTTAACACACAATTTTCGTCACACGATTTCTCTTTACTGTTAAAGCTAAGTGTTGATATTAGCAAGTCCCCCGGAACTTCCTGAGTTCATAAGTTAGACACTAACTCGAGACGAAAATAGTTATGGCAATAAGAAAGGAATACATGTATTTTGGCCTCTATATATCACAGCTGACTGTTTGGAATATGCAGAAACAGGCGTCAGTATAACTCTACTGGTATTTGACTTGTTCTTTGTTGCTAAGCTTATTCTGTTGTATGATTTTCTCTTACCTGGAAGAAATAAAAGTTTATGTAAATATTTAAAATAAAATATTCACCAACCGTTCTATTTTTAGCATCCCTAGTCTAATTCTAAAAATCGAAAATAACAAATTTCTGCTTAGTGAATCAGTTTGGTAGTTTTGTCCCAGATTGGTTTGCTGCTATACATTGAGTATGGATTTATTCCTTAATTGATTTATATAATTATAGCTTTTGCTTTTATACAATTAGGCATTCCATTTGTTATTTCTCTTGTGGGTTGATCGTTTCATGATGTATGACTTGCTCATAGAAATGAATCGGCCTCTAGAGAAACTTGTTTGTTGCTAAAATGAATTTTAAACGATATGCTGTTTTCACGTATTTATCTAGATTAATTTTGAGATTATTTGATTGTTCTTCCCTAAAAAATAGTGTTGAAATCTGTCTTTGCGAGTATGTTTATCTTTTGTATACAAATGTTTGTTTTTTCTTGCACCCCATCTGGCCTTCCCTGTTTGCTTTATTGAATTTGACCTTCCCGAAAAGGAATAAATGTTCCTGAATGTAAGCTAAGTTATTGCTGTCGCGGCAGGTGTTGACCTCAAGCTCTACGATTTAAAAAGAACAAAGGGCGGGGGGAGGGGGTTTCGGTTAAATGGTATTGGACTTGATAAAATTTCCTTGACCCACAATTGCATCAGGTTAGAATTACAACCTTTTGAGGCCTAGCTCTGCATTTACCAACCATTCTTAATCTCCCTCCGTAGCATATTCATCTTTTTTTTTTGCCGAGACGTCGTGCATAGAACATATACTAGTAGAAAGTCTGAATATAATCCCTAATCGTCGTCTTTATGGCAATCCCGTCTGTAACACTTCTCGGGCATCGGTAAAAACAAAACGGTCGACGCCAGAGTTGTCACTGTAACATCACTTAATCGCCACTGACATTGGTCATCATGACAGTTCTACAACAGCAGCATCACTTGATGGCTATGTTGACAGTTCTTCATAAGAGTTCTACCTCTGTATTTTTTCTATTTCAGTATAGGCAAAGTTCGTCACGAGAGTTCCACCGCTGTAGAATCACTTGAAGGTATTGACAACAAACGTTACAAGTGTTCTACAGAATCATTTTGTCGCTAACTACAATTTCTTGATCGTTACCGACAACAATCATCACTGGTGTTCTGATATTGTTGAATCACGTGATCGCAACTGACAACGTTTATCCCAAGATTTGTTTTCCCACTGTAGCAACACGTCATCGCAAATGACAACGTTTATCGTGAGACTTTTGCCAGAGTGGCCTCATGTGAAATTTTTAATCGTTACTGATGACGTTTATCATGAGAGATTTGCCACTGTGGCATCACATGATCGTAATTGACAACGTTTGTCATGAGATTTTTGCGACTGCAGCATTGCGTAATCGTAATTGTCAACTTTCACCATAAAAGTTCTGCCACTGTGGAAGGATCACTTCATCAATACTTGCAACGTCTGCAACAAGAGTTTTTTGTTTTGTTTTTTCCAATGAAGCAATATTGATCGTTAATCACAGCCTGATCACGAGAACTCTGTCTGTGTATATTCCAGTTGGCCGCTATTCACAACCTTCGTCATACGAGAGTTCTGCATCTGTAACGTCAACTGGTATCTAATGACAACGTTCGCTAGAAGGGTTCTACCACAGTAACATCACCTGGGTGTGTATTCACCAATCATTATTAACACCATCCTTAGACTTATTCTTCAGATTTTTCTATATTTAAAAGTAACTCAACTTCTGATTGGCTAAACCATTTGGCGTAGCCAATCAGAAGTTGTGTCACTTTCGAATATAGAAAATCCTGGAGAATAAGGCAAAGAACATTCTAAAGAATCGTTGGTGAATACTAACCCAGATCGCTACTGGCAAGCTCGCCCGACAATTGGATCTCTATTCGTAAGGTAAGTCACATATTTCTGCCTCTTTAGTGACACTTGATCACAAATAACAATGTTTGTGAAGAGGATCAGTACTGACAATGTATATCATGAGCACTCTGCCACTGCATCAATTAATTACCGCATTGGGTCTCTATCAGTAGGATGCTTTCGCCATATTTTTTCCTCTGTCAGTTTTATCGACCGAGCCAGGTGTTGTAATTCCCGTTAATATAAGGTCTTAAATGCCGCTGTAAAAGTTAATGAATTACAATGGACAAAAAACAAAGTTAATAATTTGTTACACACAAAATACATTAACCTCTTTTCTTATTCTTTCGATTTTAAATCGATAGCTAATAGACAAAGCGTCCATTTATCTCAATCCTTCACCCCACTTTGAATACTTTTTTTTCCTCTGCGTAATTGAATAAGAAAGTACTTGTAGATATACAGTGTGGAAGAAACTATTTTACCACTTCTTTGCACAAACAGAAAATAGTCCATATAATTTCCACTAATAGTGACACTCTTTTTCACATATATAAATCAGTTCCAACAGTTTGTAGTAAAGTACATTTTCGTGCGGTTTTAAGGTGAAGGATGAGACACTCTTGATGTTTCGTTAATTGATAACTCAAAGCCTAATTGAAATCATCAAAGAGTTTTTGCTTCGTGATTAAGGAAATTGTTAAACAATAGCGCCATTATTAGCAGGCCTTTAGCGATGACGGTGAAAATAACCAGGTGGCTTAATTAAAGTGAATGCCTTACTTTGTGGGTCAGATGATGGTCCTTGTAAATTGTACAATCCACTACTTCTTTTATAGGTGGCTAGTGTAAAAAAATTGGCAGTGTGAAACTTAGTAGTAGGAAAAATAGTTTTAAAACAATCTATACTGCTCAAGTTCGAATAGCAAGGAATCAGAACTTCTACAAAACTATTTTTCAAGACTTTTCCGCAACCTTTACGCTAACCAAACCGATGTACTCACAATAACTGTATGTACAAATAATCGCGATTGCAGGTTATAGTAATGAGAAAATTCTCAAAGTACAGATTGATTTTTGTATTTGGTAATTGGAAAATTCGCAAAGTGGTGGAGAAATGTTCGGGAACAGTTTAACTTTTTAACATTGTACCATTTGTTCGGTTTGGAGAAAATTCTTAATGTGGCCAAATTATTTTCTATTACACATGTATCTTAAGCTTGACTTTGTATATTTTGAATTACTTGAACATGTTTGAGAAAAAAAGGTGGCGAAATGATATTCTAGTACATATGGTTTTATATCGTCATATGCTAAAATTGACATTTTATACTATTGTTTATGTTTCGTTAGAGAAAATTATCAGTGTGACTAAATAATGTATGCATTCCTATAGTTATCCCTTAGGTTGCTAAGCGCGACTCACTGATCTTTTGCGGACAGCGTAGATCAAGATCAGACTGCACAGAACGTGCAGTCTGATCTTGGATCTACACTGTCCGATATGGAGATTTCTTTCCTCCAAAAGTACCGTTGAAATAGGAAAATTTGGGTTTATACTATCGGTTTGAAACTTTCATTTCTTTTATTTAGCAGGATAAAGGTTAACTTAAAACTCCCCAATAATGTCCCTGTAAATGTCCATATAGTTACCTTGAACTGTCCGATAATGGTCTAGTGCATGTCCTTAAAGTTATGTGGGTTGTCTCAGAAGTATGTGCGATTTTCCCATCACTCGACTACTTATTAACAGTTTAATACCGAAAAGTCAAAGTGACCTTATGTCTTGCGCCATGTTGCTGTTGGTGATGTTTTTTAATCTTTAGTAACATTTTTTTTCTCGGTCATTTCACTTTGAAGAAATCTGTAGCATGCATCCATGATAAACCCCCATATATATCGCAAAGTTTAGGTTTAAAACTATTGCTAAATAGTCGAGTTATGGAAAAAAAAATCTACATACTTCTGAGACAACCCTCGGACTGCACTTTGAACTCACCAATATTGTTCTGGTATGTATCCTTATATTGACCTTGAATTCTAAACTTATGTTCCAGTATGTCTCCAGATTGTTGGCAAGACTGTATATTGCCTTATGTCTTTGGTTACGAGAACAAACTCTCTATGTGACCCTATGGGATGGATATATCCTTATAAACTAGCTTGACTTTGTTAATTAGAAGTTTTAACCCTTCCGTTGCTGAATATATATATATATATATATTGTAATATCAAACACGTTTAGCCTAATGTATTTCAGGAAATAGCGAACGATGTACATGTATAAGAGATAGTTGATCTTGATCTACACCGTCTACAGTTAAGGCGTTTAGTACAAGTGCAAGTTATGCTAAAGGTTAGAATATAATTATATATCCATGTGGACTTGCATTACAGGTTCAGGTGAGGGGTAGGGGTATACAGTGATAGGATCGTTAGAAAATAGTTTTGTCGCACGTATATCCCATCTACCGGTTAATGTAGGCAGACACCGTAGATCAATTAACTTGAAAATAATACTCATTCTTAACCGTAATTGTTAAACGGCACGGCAAAATGTGGCATCTAAAGAGTTACCATGCTGTAAGTACAGCAGTAGTGGAGTAGCATTCATCCAACACTCTGACTATTGTTCAAATTCTAAATTCAAAGCGTAGCCATTTCATTGGCCGAGGGAGAACAAGGAGACCAATCAAATAGATAATCTTGAAATTTAGAATTGGGACTGAATATAGAATGGTTGATTATAAATTGCTTTTTAATTTTCAAGATTTTTGTGAACATCAAAGGAATGCAGTTTCAGCTAATTCTTCATCAAAGGTTTATCACGAAGTACGTTGGAGGTTCAATAGTTTACTAAGAGATTTTGTGTGACAGTGTTTCGATGACTTGTCTCAAATTATATTTAGCCAGTAATTAGAAAAGAAAGCAGTTGAGGCCGTTCTTATACGTCTTTTGACGAACAATTCTACCTTTAAGCAATGTATATTGTTTGAATACGTAATTATGAAAACTCATTTATCATGTTTTTAAAAGCCTGACATACTCTTTCAGGATAGGTCATTAGTGTGTAGGAAAAGTTACTCAGTTGAAACCATAAGGTCTGTGAGAGCAAATAATCTTTCTGGTCCATAGATTAACCAATTTAGGTGTTTTGCACTACATGAACATGTTTTTGTGATTTAGGCCCTATTCACAAGCACAAAAATGCGTCCGTATGTTTTTGCTAATTCAAATAAACATCAATTTACCTTTATATACTCGCGTAAGTAAAAGTACATATGTGATATATATCAGTCACGCCCAAGCCGCTACATCGTTTGGACTGAACTTTATCAGCACTTATAACACCCACTGTTGGACAAATCCTCTATAAATTCATCTTGATAGATAACGATGAAAAAGAAGCAAGCACTATGGAAGTGTCTGCTGTCAGGTACAATTTTCCGGGCGTCAGTATAATAAGGTTTGGTGTTTAATACAAACGTGTCGGTAACAGAACTTGAGCGAAGCTTGTGGTACATGCTATTTTACCAATACGTTCTGTAAACTTTTTAACGTCTTTTGTAATGTTGTTTGTGTTTTTTCTTTTTCGTGTAATGGTCATTCTACCAACCTGGCTTCTTTAGAAGAACAACTACTGATTTTTCGTCCTACTTTCTTAGTATCAAGATAGCCAGGAATAGTAACTAAAGACCGTTAGTGAAAATAGTTCACGTGCGTTATATAAAGAAGCGTTCCGTTGTTTTTCTTTGATTTATCCGTTCAAACTAATCGTTATAATTGAATTTAAATGTCATGGTATGAACTGAAATGGATATATCAATTAGTATTATTTAGGATGAATTAAAACAGTGATAAATAAATGATACCTGACACGATTTATGTAATGACTCGTTAGCCTTGTGTCTTAAAGCAACAAAATTATACACGGAACATCTTGTAGACGACTTTGCGATCAGTTACCCTTTTCACTGCAATATGAGTGGATTCAACTTTCTTTTGGCGACTTATGCTATTTCATAATCTTTAGTTGGCATTGTGTTGGGAACGATGTAAGTCTAAGACCAGACTGCACACCCTGTGCATTCCGAGCATGATCTTTGCCGTCTGTAAAAACTCTTTTAGTCGTCCATAGCAGTGAAAGTTTTAGAATTTTCCAAAGTTGACTTGACTTTATTATTTCTTTGTTCCATAATGATTTAGTGATTATAGGAACATAGATATTCAGCATTTAAAGACCACACAGGTAATATATTTCACGTTTCATATCGGTGTAAATGATTCCCGTAAAGAGATCAGTCAAATCAAACGATAGACTTTATCTTGTTAACAAGCTAAATTATTTTTTTGATTATTGTCAGTTGTGTAACAATAATTTCCTGGTACCTTGGTTAACTGACGCAGTCTATCGCCTACCTAAAATTATAAAATACAATAAAATCCGAGGTAATTCAACCAGAAAAGTAAACATGATGCCGCTAACGATCTCGTTTACAGACAGGGTATAAGAACATGATTTGCAAAAAAAAAAAAAGTTTGATTTATCCTAAGATCTTGGCAGGAAACAAATATTTTCAAAGATCAGATATTAGATAAGATAATTTTCGAGGCTCTGCTTATAATTCAGAATTCTACTACAAATATTTCATCAACTGCAACCGTTAGAAAGAGATGGAAATCTACATATCAAGTAAATTTTGTTAGTTAAAGATATTGTGCTTATGGCTAATCCCTGATATAATAAATGATTGGCTCATCGAATTCTGTTGAATTTGGTACAATATCTTGTCGGCACAACCTTGTTATTAAGGTTCTGATTGCAACAAAAACCACGGTCGAAATCTTTAAAAAAACGTTGGTAATATTTTACTTCCTATTTGAAATAGAACTCCCATTTGAATAATTGTTGTAAAAAACATGACAAACTGTTTTCCACAAACGCTGCTGGGCTAAATATGCCGCAAGTTTGCTATGCCTCTCAGGAAAAGAACATATTTAGACTTCCAGGTGTTTGTATATCAACGAATTAGCCCGTTTTGATGTTTGTAATTTCCCCTTTCCTTTCTCTAATAACTGAATACAACTATGTGATTGAGTGCATATCTTAAAGATGGCGTGAACCCGTCTCCTTTTCATTGTTGCATAGGCCATGGAGTTATCAGTAGCGAGACTAACAATACAGAAAGCGGAAGCTCCATTGATCAAATTGACCAAAATATACAAGATCAGATCCCCCATTTGTGTAAACTCTAATTTCTAACTCTTTACGTTCATCCATATTTTGCTGATACACAAAAAGTCCTCCTGGGGTCAAGAATTCCGAGAAAGCGCTTGTCAGTCTTTACTGGTGGCTTTTATTTTATCTGTTATCTCTCCCAAACAATCTGTCTCATTTTTGCTTTTTTAAATCAGATACCAGTCAAACGAAATTCGTTTAAATTCTGCTATAGGCTTAAAACAGTTATGAGATATTTCTGTGCCTTTAAAATACCTGTTTTTCTATGTAAAAAAAAAAGCCAGTCGTGATTTCTAAACCGTGGGTATTGTCCATGAACTTTTGTGTACTATCTGGTAAAACTGTAAACTTCATACTACACAAAAGACAAGGCAATCCCTGATAATGCCATGTTAAGAACGCGTCAAGCTATTCCAATCAATTAAATAACTGATAATCGTTACATAATTGAATTAGTAATTCAGCTTTAAACAAAGCCTCTTTCGAAACCAAGTGGACTGTATCGGGAGTTTATTTTAACTGTCTAATTAGTGGAAGATATGTTTCTTTACA
Source organism: Tridacna gigas (assembly GCA_945859785.2). Taxonomy (NCBI): domain Eukaryota; kingdom Metazoa; phylum Mollusca; class Bivalvia; order Cardiida; family Cardiidae; genus Tridacna; species Tridacna gigas. Next base: position 5,003,861 of record OX244030.2, read on the forward strand.
GATTGATTCGTGTCACACTAGGTAAACATTAGACAAATAAGTACAATACTGTCATGTATATGTGGTTTTTTTTAACCCTGTATTGTCATAGGCCTAATGTAATTGATACTTCGAAAACATTCAAACATTACGAAGTTCTTAGTACCCTGTTGCTCATTTCATAATAAGTTGTTGAAATACATGCGGTAGCACCATACTATGTTAGAAGAGTTTTTTTTTTTTTTAACATTACATGTATACTTTAATCTTCAAAACTTTCATTTACAACCAATATACTGTCTGTATCACTTACCACCTAACAGTGAAAACAGAAACTGTATACAGAGAGACGGATTTTAGTAAATTTCTATAGAACAAACAGCAATGAGACCATCAGCAATGTTGTTAACCAAACTTTTATACAGACGCATGTTTGTGCCTTTACAGAAGAGAACGTTTGCTATCTCTTGCTATAAGCTTTTGGTATACAGAAATTTGAAAGTCGTGAATGTTGAAAAAACTTGTCTGTTGGTTACAGGTCTATTGACGCCGTGCGACCTGTACACTCTTCAGTCATTTCAGTGTTTCACCCTCCGTGAAAATATACTAACCTTAAGATATTACCTTGACCCTTAGGCTGCTAAGCGCGACTCGCGGACCTTTTGTGAACAGAATTATCCAGTCTGATCTTGGATCTGAACTGTCCGATAAAAAGATATTTTCCCTCCCAAAAATAACTTTGAAATAGCAATATTTGGGTATTGACTTTGGGTTAAAAGTTTCATTTGACTTATTTAGCAGGTCAAGAGTTAAATGAATGAAGACACATATTAAGCACCTGCCTGGCCTGCCATAGAGGATGGGAGAAAATATATAGAGGATATTTGTTTTTTCCGGTGAAAGATCGAAATTTATTTCATCGAGTGAACAACATCGGTAATATTTTCACAAGTGGCGCAGCCACAAGTGAAAATATTACCGATGATGTTCACGAGATGAAACAAATTTCGATCTGTCACCGAAAAAAAAAATCTATTTATTTTCAAGCTTCTAGCCCCTGTTTTTGTTTGAACTTTCAACAAAATCCAGTACAGTTGTTTTCGATAATGAAACAATATATGCTAAATTCTCTTTAAAGCAAAAAAAAAAAAGAAACAAATGATCAACGTCCCACCCTTATCTTTACGAGATGTGATTCTTCTTGAGTATGTCCGCAGAGCCTGCGACTCAAAGGTGAGTTGTCAAACGGTAAGATTGTAAAGAAAGCATGAACAATGAGAATAAAAAATCACCTCACAATTAGTGCATCTCGATAGTATCAATTGGTAGAGGTAGAGGTAGAGGTTAAGACATGACTTTGCAATGCCAAGGAGAACAAAAGATATAATGCAATGTGACACATACAAAACTGAAAACCATTCGACACCTTTTCTACAAATGAAAATTCTTTTGATAAGCGAGAAAAAAAAAAGTTAAATAATATAACCGGTGTTTTGGCAAAAAGGGGTTTATTGCATCTCCATGATACATTATACCAAACAAGTCACCCTATGATTATGAACAGTAAAATCCATTCTGTCTAACAACCGACTGAATCATGAGGTAGAGTGGTCGTTTTACACGTAGAAAATTGACCAACAACAAATACCAGTAGTAGTTCACTCAAAGGACAGCCTGTGCGGACCATGACTTTGGTCGATACTTTTTGCAGATGTATTAAACCCCCTTTTGACAGAGTATAGCTCATATCAGCTTAATTCTTATTGCATTGAGTATTTCTATATTTGCTTACAAAGGTAAGAGATGCGACTTTGACGCGACTAAAATTTATCATATCTGGAAAACATCTGAAGTGCAGAAATATAACTCGGATGTTTATTCTACTCTATAAAGCATTGAAAAGATACTATGTTTAGGTTGTAATATCTCTTCAAATTAAATAAATAAATAACAGCTATAGCCATTTAGGAGGGAAAATCCTCTACAAGTCGTAGCATTTTAATAAAATACACATTTCAAAAACATTTTTTATACATTTTTGGTTCAATGTGTTGGTTTACATCTATGTTGTACTATAAAAAATAAGAAAAGGCGAAACTTAAATGAATCAACATACACTTTTAACATATAGATCTAGAGGATATAGTCTGCTTCGGTGTATGATCGAAAAGCAAAGGCTTTATTTTCACGATTGACAAAGCCAAGAGTGAAAATACGGCCTTTGCTTTTAACGAGATGAAAGAAATTTCGATCATACATTGAAACAAAATAATATCCTATTTTTTTATGCACTTCCTTTAACTTTTCTTTTCACGTCTAATTTTTCTCATCGTGAAAAATATAAGCGAAATAGCCTATTCAATCTTGTCGAATATGGACTAGCTGTAATAATGACGTCATGTGTAATGTTGACCACGTCATAAAACGTGACGTTCATTCGCTAAAAATTCATTCATGTTTTATAAATATCAAAAATTTTCAAAAATATAATATAAAGGTTGTAACATTCACCGGTGAATTATAACATTCTATAAGGATATAATTCATTGTTAGATTTCTATAAACTCTGAAAAGCATATTTTTTTTTTTTTTTTTTTTAAGAAGAAGAAAAAAATAAAGAGGCATGAAGGTTTAATTCTGTATACGTTGAATATGTTGAACCTGCATATTTTTACGTTTCGTTCGTGTGACCTTTTTTATTTCAAGGAGTGCAAGCAACATAAAAAACTCAGTTTTTATGGAACTGATGTCAAATGTTCGTATTTCATATTTGTAGTGTTTAGGTTATCGTGTGAATTGAATATATTACTTGTTATACGTCTTAAATCTATTTACAGAAAATCAGAAAGGACTGTGTTTCCTTTCATCGTTGCTTTTTACAAATTTCAGTTGGACTTCACATGGACGTGTAAATAAATCCAGACAAACGACTTCTCTTGGATAAATACCTGCAGTATACATAAGTTGAAAAACGTTCAGGAAAAATGAGCAGTTGTTGGTTACAAGCAATTGCTCCAGAACGAAATTTGTTTTCAATAAATTGTCCCCCCTTTTGTCTAAAATCTGTATTACGTTTGCATCACATCTATTTGTTACTGCAATATCTAAAAGACCTGAATGGAAACTGCTTAACAAACAACTAGCAACTGTGATATTGGTTATTTAGTATCATTATATATACAGGGTGTTCCAAAAGAAAGTCAACAGTTTTACTGTCTATTTATTATATCTTTACGTTCTGCTAGATCAAAGAAAACTTGCACATGTATAGGCAATAAATTTAAGTTTTTAACCTGCATCAGCTTTAAAATTTACACTCATATGCTTTTCTGAAAAATGTCAGTTTACCAAAATTAATATATATTTTCCCATTGTGTCGATTCTGTGGTTAATGACGTTTCAAGGTGGCCGCCCTTTTGAAGCTTGCCAAACCACTGCCAACGGACACATCTATACTCCTCAGAGACATCCAGAAAAGGTAAGGAAGATAAGTGTGGACACTTGTTGCAATGCTGAAGAGCATATGAGAAGGCAAGCTTCAGTGGAGCAGACATTTTGAAAATTCATGAAATGCTGAATTGACGCCATGGACGAAATATAGTAATACATGTATTAGGAAAATGACATTTTTCAAGAAGTGTATGGGTATAAATATTAGAACTGACACAGGATTAAACTTAAATCTATTGTCTGTACATGGACAAGTTTCCGTTGATCTAGCAGAATATATTGATGATAAACCCTTAACTTTCTTTTTGGATACCCCGAGTATTGGCTTAAGGTTAGGTATATTATTATCCTTTAATACGAGCGCGTGAAACGAAACGCAGTTTAAATTGCTGATGAGATCTTTTGGCGAGTTCAAAACCTTTACAGTCATCGACAAAAAAAAAAGACATAAGGCGAGACAAGTTTAATGGTGCAAAATAGATTAATAAAATGATGAATTTAGCCTTGATCTTTGTAAAGATGCCTAGAGTTTTTTCGACAACATAGCAAAAAAATAATTGTTATTTATTTATTTTATGGGTGATAATTCTTTGTGTTTTTCTGTAAAGTAAGAAAAAGTGCTGATATTTTCTCCTAGTATTCAATGAGTCAAACTGAACAAAAAAAAAAAAGGCATAAAGTATTTCCCCTTTTAGGGGCGTGAATTTATGTTTAAGAAAAAAAGCATACGTAAACAACATTGTATTAAAGTTTTTTTTTTTTTTTATTTTATGCTAACGCGTCTGCTTGTATAAGTATTTTAAATGATAAGATTGAAGACGTGTCTTAAAATGCCCCAATATATATATTACTGGTACAACCCACTGCGGTTTTTTATCAGAATTTTCTGACCATTTTTATAATAATTTTATGCGGAAATCCTTTCTCCAGACTACTATTATGAAATATACTCACGATCTAAATATTACTGAAAGAGATTTATAACCAGGTTAAATGAGTAATGGATTCTGAAAAAAACAGTAAGTGATATGCGGTTTATCCACGATGAGTAAACAATATTAGTTTTATTCAAACTTTATTGAAGTGTTGTTGTGAGAGTCCACAAGTATTACCAGTTGGTAAGAAACTGTGTTGAGTATCTTGCACACATACATGTATGTGTACTAATGTTTTGTTTTTGTCTATTTCATCTTTCAAATAATCCTTGGAGTGGTAAAGTTTTTGGCCAATTTATCACTTTGATAGATACTTACTCTAGAAAAGAATTGGAGCAAATCCTAACCAACAGTTCTTGCTTTTTTCGCAGAAGATCTTCCTTTCCTCTAGACTAAGTATGAAAACGCTCTGTACGTACGTCTACTATTTGTTAATACTTGTTTCTTATCAATTCCGTGATTGAGTGGTCCCGACGAGGAAGGCTTATGAAATTTTAAATAATTGCTGGAAATAAAGAACTTTATGATAACCAACATTTATTTATTTTTTTCTTTCCAACAACATTTTGTACCATTTTAAAGAATTAAAACTACCCTTTGAACCACATCACTTAGCTGCCTGCAAAAAGTTTTCTGAAACAAGTCTGAAACACAAAGGAAATGTTTGGAACGGCATAAGCCCTGGGTATAGAAAAACGTTAGAGGGGAAGCAGTTACTATTTAATTAAATCTACATGTACCAACCATTGAGTGGTACAAAGGCATGTATTTTTGCAGTGTCAAAAGCTTCAAAACTCAAAATTAGAAATAGAATTTTCATCAGGTTTAAAGACGTTCACAGTTCTTTATAAAACATTATTTAAGCAAATAGAAATGCACATACCACCCATTTTCAACTGTCTACAGCAGTACAGTGTTGCTCTTTGCTTTTTGGTATGAATTCGAACAAGTGTATTTTTTTATTTGAATCTGTCACGCCTTGCTTTGTACAAATAAGCAGATGTCACGATGGTGACCTTTCAACTTTGGGGACCGAAACGCCATCACGACATTATGTAACAGAAGGGTTGTTGGTTTACGTAGATCCGATTCCATGACTAATTAAAAACATGCAGCCAAATAAATGCAGCCAAAAAAAGTTGTTCACTCTCATTTTCATTCTACCCTACGAAGTTAGATTTTCAGGTTTTTTGGTCAAAATCTGTTTCCTATTGCTTTTGTCAGGTACTGAACCACATTAAACTTGCCTAAACCTTTATCGGACTACAAAATTATAGCCCTGTCCAAACTGAAAGCATTTGCAGACAGCAATTTCACTGTCTCTCAAATGCTGCAATTTTTCTTTGATAAGGTAGAAAACATTGTGTGAAAAGGAGAAAATGCTGGTTACCACCATTTTCTCCTTTTCCCGCTATGTTTTCAAAAGGCTTCTTTTCCAGGGTCGTTGAAAGTTCTCATTTTGCAGTAAAAGGTTAACCTATAAATTGACTTAACCGACTTTTAAAAGCTCTTTTTGCTGACAGTGTAGAAACACGATCTTGGATCTACACTGTCCGCTACTTTGTTATACATCCTGGCCAAAACGTCCTTGAAATGACAGCAGTTTTTCGGATACTAGTATCATACTTGCAACTAGCACTTCCTGCTTTTCATCCAATCCTGTCACTGGAGACTCAATCCTAGTCTGCATTTTTTTTTTAAAATATGGATACATCTAAAAATTTGCAGTGTGTAAGAGAGTAATTTAGGAACTGCTTAACTTTTATTATTGAGCCATGCTCTGTGAAAACGGGACTTAATGCATCTGCAAAAAGAATCGACCCAGAGTCGAAACTTTTTGCGATTGGCCATTTTTCTGCATGTCAAAGGACCAGTGTACCTCATGATCCAGTCGGTTGGTAGACAAAATGAATTCTGTGGATCCATAATTACATGTATATGATGACTGAATTAGTATCCTGCAGCGCGGAGATGCATTAAACTCCCTTTTCCCAGAGCATGGCTCATTTAATTATGGCTCTAAGAGAGCAAACCAGCATCAGATTACACGGAAGTACATTGATCTTTAACCTCCTAAGTAAAGGAAACGAAACTTTCTTGCCGATAGTAAGAGCCTGAATGTCGCTATTTCAAATTGATTTTTCGGGGGAAAATAATCTCGTTATCGGACATTGTAGATCTTAGATCAGGCTGCACGTTCTGTGCAGCCTGATCTTGATCTACAATGGCCGCAAAGGGTCCTCGAGTAGTGCTTAGCAGCCTAAGGGTTAAAAATAGCAAATCACGTGATGTGGGAAAAGATGAAACAAAGCGTACCAAGCGAACCGAATGCTGTGGAATGCCTTTGTTAATTCTTGTAAAGTTTGTGACGAGTACAAAACAACGTATCATACTGTTTTTGCTAACCCCGCTTTCTTTGGCATGTGCAGGGGCAGGCATTATTACCATTTTAGGGTTTTGTGAAAATGTATTTTACTTGTATAAAGCAAATAATTATACCATCAATTTGAGCCTTGCTCTGAGAAAAAGGCGTTCAATGCATCTCCGTGATACCAAGCAAGCATCACATGACTATGAATCCATAAAATCAATTTCGTCTAATAATCGACTAAATCTGGAGGTAAAATGGTCCTGAGACTTGCGAAAATTGACCTGTAACAAAAAAGTTTCGACCGTACAAAAAGATTGAACCATGTCAGCCTGCGCAGTCTGCGCAGGCTGACATGGTTCGATACTTTTTGTAGGTGCATTAAGCCCCTTTTCACAGAGAATGGCTTATTTGTAAGGCTCTGATCTGCACTCAAAACACTTTGAAAAATTATTCTAGTATTCTTATCGTCAGTGACACCGATGAGGGACAAGCAGGGATTGAGTGCACATATGTTCCGACATATTCGGATAAACGGACTTTTTCCGTACTAGACAAGATTTGTCTGATGTTTTAATTGATGCGCTCTCCTAAGACGCACGTCTATTTTGGGAAACCTTTTCAAATTGGTCGTTTTTAAATCGTTCTTGTTTGATCTCCGCTATTTTCATGTATTTTCATGTAGAAAAATTGCAGAAAATGTAGCCCTTTGTATCAAATGATCTTGTTTAGTGCGTCCGGTTGTAAAACTTGTGATATCTTTAAACGCAATGTGTGGGAAACAGGCTGAAAATCAGAGTCAGGCAGACAGACAGACAGACAGACAGACTGTTAAATCGTTGGTTTAAAAAAAGATGCTGAAAATGTTATTTGCTCAATTGATCAATGCTTGAAAAGTAATCAAACAAAGACTTTTCACAACGATATTCTCAATAATTATCACTTAAGAAACCTTGAATTACATCCTTATACCATTAAGAAATGCTGTTCCTCAACACCCCCTCCCCTCCCCCCCCCCCCCCCCCAAAAAAAAAAAAAGAAATCAATCTGAACACCTGACCACAAATTTACCTAGTAAAAAGAAGTATCTTTAAAAAAAGATACATGTATACTGCGTAAAGTTGCCAGCAAATAGGCATGGGCCCTTAGAATAAACACGTCTACATTTTTGACCAATCACAAATTTCTATTTATTCATTTGTTATAAGTACCAAAAAGTAGTTCAAAAGTCGGCTTATGCGGCTAGGCCGAAAAAACGCCTTTATGCTTTACACATTTCGACTTTGGTATGTAAACTGGAAACTCTCAAAAATAAGGGTGCCTAGTTTTTATGTTTGTACACACGCTTATGTCGGGCAGTCAAAATAGCAATCCGTATAAAAAAAAAAAACATTCGGGCGCGTATTCACCAACCATGCTTAGCCTTATTTCTTAGCCTTATTCTAGATTTAGAAAGTAACACAACTTCTGATAGGCAGAATCATTTGGTTTAGCCAATCAGAAGTTGTGTTACTTTCAAATTTAGAAAAAATCGTGGAGAATAACACTGAAAATGTTCTCAAGAATGGTTGGTAAATACAGCTCCAAGTGCTGTGTTTTATTTCTCTCTACATTCTACCATGGTCAGCGATATATATCGCTCGATACCGGCAAGTACATATTTAGTTTCTTATTTTTTTTTTTTTTTTTTGGGGGGGGGGGGTGGCGGAAAGGGGGGGGGGGGGTACATGTAGGGGTGATAAAGCATGGAGAATCGCCATCAGACATATACATGACGTAAAGCAGGTACATGTACATTATGTTCATGAAGATTGAAAATATCAAATGTGAATTTTTACAACAAAAAGGTAGATAAAGTATTGCTCGTGATAAATCTGGTAACCATTGCTTTGATACCTAAAGCCAGCTTTCTTCTTTGGGGTATGTATACTGCTATCGGGAAAAAATCCCATGATAAAGACAACAGCACCAACAAAGCAAGACATCTTCCTGACATTTTTATTGTATTTCTTTTTTACCAATTTGTTATCGATAAACAACGAACAAAATAATGTATATTTAAGAAAAAGAAGAAACGATCAGTCTATCCAAACTGATAAAAATAGTATTGCTTTCTGTGTTCTACAGAAAAAAAAAAAGATATTTATAAAGATATCAATAAATCTGTGCCATGCTCTGTGAAAAGGGGGATTAATGCATCTGCGAAAAGTATCGACTCAGGTCAGCCTGCGCAACTTTTCGCTATTGGTCAATTTTCTACGTGTTAAACGACCATTCTACCTCATGATTCAGTTTGTTGTTAAAAAAAAAAAAGTTGCTATTATGGATTCATAATTATTTGATGGCTTGCTCGGTATCATGCATCACGGAGATACACTAGGCCCCCTTTTGCCAGAGCATGGCTCATATATAAATGAGGTAATAATGTTTGAACTGAACAAAACTGAACAAATAGAACCGCTATTATGTGCACTAAGCATGAAGATCAATATTTTGATTTGACGTCAAATTTACGGGACTACTTTCTTCACCTTGACAATTAATGTCAATGTTGACGTCTTCGGTGACGTCAATATCTTCGCTTTCGTCATCAGCGTCATTATTGTCCATATCTTCCTCCCGAGTGGATCGAGAACGGATAAATTGCACACTAGTAAGAGATTCATTACAGTCATCCGACGATGCACTAGTTTCTAAAATATCAGCGTCAGATTTTATTTCGTCTTGTCGCTGTTCCACGACAAAACCGATTGGTTGTGTCACAGAGTATAAAGAGTTCATTCCAAACTTAATGTTGCTAATGGATTTAGAGGACTGAACATGATCGAAGTTTGAACCCTGTTTTCTAATGTTTTGATTACTCGGTTCTTCAAGAAGTCTGTCAATACTGAATGCACAAATCGGTTTTTTAACCGTTGAAATCGTTTCACAATTGCTTTTGTCGGTAATACCACTGTCCACAGGTTCAGCAGATTCTAATTGCGTGTCCATATTACCGTCCGACATAACCCTCTCATCATCGAGCATCTTTCTCTTTTCTTCCATCTTTTTGAGTCGCTCCTCTTGCTTTTTCCGTTTTCTTTCTATTCGTTCAATTTCACGTTTTTTAATTTCCTCGGGGTCAAGAGGCTCCCCACTACATGTCTGTGGATGGGCATTGTGAGCTGGCCGTCCAGGACCCTTTTTTGTGTTATCCTTCTTTCGGAACTTTGCACGTCTGTTTTGAAACCAAACCTGAAATTACAAGAATAGAAGATTTTGAATATATTATTTTTGACTTTGGACTTCACATCAGACAAAACTTAATAATTCAAAAATATCGTTGTCATGTTGTTTCTACCTGTGGTATCTTTACACTTTACCTAACGACAAAATTTTGGGCATGTCTGAATTGAAAGAATTTGCAGATGACAAGATGAGTGTGACCGAAACATTGAAATTTGTTTTTGGTGGGGTAGAAAATATTGTGGGAAAATGAGAAAATGCTGGTTACCAGCATTTTCTCCTTTTCCCACAATATTTTTAAAGGACTTTCTTCCTCGGGGTCGTTAAAACTCGGGATTGTGTGGTAAAAAGTTAAATACTTTCGATCAAGAGGTCAAATAGATCTAGTATTCAAGATACTTCAAGTAGCTTGGATTATTGCGAAGTGAAAACACAATGTCTTGGACGAAAAACTAATCTTTACAAATATCAATCGCTATAGGCCCTAATCAGCTTTAGTAACTCAGTATTGTGTTACTTGTTTTAAATATGTAACTGATCAGATTTTGTTGGTCCTGGCTTTACCTGCAGGAAAGAATAAAGCAAAATTGCAAGGCAGAAATATCCCCTTTATACACTGTACATAGGTTGTAATATCTTTTTACCATTTTTTTACGACTGAAAGCATGATTATTTCCACTTTTCTGTTTAGGTCTAAAGAATAAAATCATCTTTTAGTTCAGAATCGAGTATCGGACAGTATAGATGAAAGATTAAATTGCCTAGAAATATTATAAGTACTGCTATTATTATTGTTATTATCTTTTTTTTTTAGTTATTAATAAGCGAAATTATTTTTTATCCCGTGGTACACTTACTGTTGAATTTTAGACTTTTATTTATATCAAAGGAAAAGAACCGTCATTTCAAGTTTCACCGGCTGACTATTGGTGAAAAATTGCTGTTTTTTTTTTTTATCTACGTACATGTAGAGCATTATTCTCATTCTAAACGATTTTGCATTTTAAGAACCCTGATGAAGAACGCTTTTGGAAATAATATTTCAAATGGAGAAAAAGCTGGTTGCAAACATTTTCTTCTTTTCAGATACTGATTCTACTCTTTTTGGGGGAAAAAACGCGGTCATTTGAAAAGAATTTAATTTGTCTAGGGTAAATGCTTTTAATTTTGACATGTCTCCATTTTTGCCATCATGTACATCTTTAACCAAAGTTCGAAAGGTGAATTGTTTCGGTGTAGATTTCAATTTGACAGAGAGAAAATTTGACTTCTGGTTGAGCGAATCTGGAGATGTTACAGGATCTAAATCATTTTGGCATCTTTATCTAATCTATTTAAGGATGACATGAAACACCTTTCTACTAACTAGGGATAAACTTCATGCCAGTTTAAGCTTTAATTTACGTACAAAATAAACTATCCATAATTGTATGTTGAGGTTTCATTTAACTCGACATATCAAATTTGCAAAGGTCTTCAAGGCGGTAAACAGACGCTGGGAAAGGGATATTTAAGCGCGACTCATTGCGGCTTCTTCACTGTTTTTTCAGCCATAATAGTTTCAAGCACGCTACATTTTAAGGGAATCTACATTGCCTTCCGCAGGTGCTAAATTATTGTGATACGGGGAAAAAACTCAAATCATATGCTATCGAATATATTCAAGTCGTAAATTTTGGTTAAATCATACAAGTATGTAAATAGAAGGAAATATAATGACTTAACATCCTTAACATTTCTTAACTCTGAAAATACCAGAGGACAATTTCACCTGCCATTCCGAAGAGTGAAGATCAGGTTCTGTATTCACCAACCATTCTTAGACTTATTCTCAAGAATTTTCTAAATTTAAAAGTAACACAACTTCTGATTGGCTAAACCAAATGGTTTAGCCAATCGGAATCTGTGTCACTTTCTAAATCTAGAATAAGACCAAGAATGTTCTTAAGAATGGTTGCTGAATACGGACCCAGATGAGGCGAAATTTTCTTGCCAAAGCAGAATTAATTCTGTAACTTTTTTCTTATTTCTAACTTAAAGGATGAAATCTTTTACACGGAACCAGCAGTCGGAGCTTTATTTACACTGTCCAATACAGTGAAAACTTCCATTGAAAAGAAATAGGATAGAATCAAAATATAACTTTTTGCTTTTTTATCATCGGTTGGAAATTTTATATATATATATTTTCAATCATTTTCAGGCCTAAATATTGATAATGGAGTCTTTCTATTAGGTGAAAAAAGAATGTTTAGCATGCTCCCATTTTTTTCTACATTGCACACTTGCTTTTTGTCGATTATTGACGTCAAGACTTGGACGATATACTAATAACCCCAATCCTGCCACAAAAATGAAACGAAACTTTCAAGCCGATAGTAAAAAACCCTAATTTTACCATTTCAAAGGTATTTTTTTGGGGGAAATATATCTCCTTATCGGACAGTGTAGATCCAAGATCAGACTGCACGTTCTGTGCAGGCTGATCTTGGATCTACACTGTCCGAAAAAAGTCAGCGAATCACGATTAGCAGCTTACGGGGTAACAGATACCAGAGACTTTGCAACTGGTGGACTTTGAAATCGGTACCAAAAGAGCACTCTATACAATTTGTTTTTGGTAAGGTTCTTGCGTTGATATTTAGCGACCAAGATTTTATCAGATTAGCAAAAGTAATTTTAATTTTGAATAAATTCGGGTTTTTTTTTTTTTCTGTGGAGAAATCGGACGTGAACACACAAGATTTAAAAGATATCAGAATAATATGAAAGCAATTGTGTAAAGATTGCAATTAAATAAAATAAAGATTACCGTATATAATTAGTTAGAAGAACTGGTGCAAGTAATTTCGTTGTTTACAATTTTAGACCTTTTGATTTTTTTTTTTCGTGGAGATTTAAGTATATAGCCCCTTGCATTCTGTTTCATGCGAAACACTTCTGGTATTTTGGCAATAAACGTTCTTTAACTCTTTACCACACAATCCCGACTTTTAACGACCCTGAAGGAGAAAGCTTTGAAAACATTGTGGGAAAAGGAGAAAATGCTGGTAACCATCATTTTTTCCTCCTCCCACAATGTTTTCTACCATTCCTAAAACAAATTTCAATTTATGAGTAACATTTATTTTGTCGTCTGCAAATGCTTTCAATTTCGACTAGTTTAAAATTTTGTCGTTTGGTAAAGAGTTAAGAAAAACCGTAACCAACTTATCTATACTTTTTTCCCCCCAGCTTCTGAGAATCTGAAGCAGACTTAAAAGGCGACTAATAGATAATTTGTTAATTTAACAGATACTGAAGAATTGAAGCAAATATTGACAATTTAAGTCTGCGTTAAAAAACGTGTTGTTACATGATAATTTTACCCATCAAGATATTGATAATCTGTAATTCTACTGTCATAGAGAATCAGTCACTTTTGTCAAGAAATGTACTGCATTTCTTGAATACGTCTTCTTCAACATATTCTGCCAGATATGAAGAAAATATTTAATTATGTTAGAATCCCACATGCACATTCATATTCTCCGTGTTATCATTTGACTCTTGTGTTTAGTTTAGCTGAGCTCCAACAAGCTAAAAAGATCGCTCTCAAACCATTTTAAAACACTTTAACTCTTTCGGCGCAAAATAAACAAACTTTGCTTCTTTTGATGGTTGTAAATACAATCCACTGAGTCTCCGGAAGACTTTTACTTTATAGGCATGACCGAACAAGCGGAGGGCATAGATCAAAGATCAGACTGCACGTTCTGTGCAGTCTGGTCTTGATCTATGCCGTCCGCAAAAGTCCCTGTTTTCGCCTATGGCGCTGAAAGGGTTAACTCTTTACCAAACCACAAAATTTTTGACTTGACCAAATTGAAAGCATTTGCAAACGACAAAATTAATTTAGCTAAAATGATGATTTCTGTCTTTAATATGGAAGAAAACATTGTAGGAAAAGGAGAAAATGCTGATTACCAGCATTTTCTCCTTTTCCTAAAATGTTTTCAAAAAGTGCCTTCTTCAGGGTCGTTAAAAATCGGGATTGTGTGGTAAAGGGTTAAACTCGTCCCGTGTTTTAAACGACCCTAAGAAAGAAGGTTTTTGAAAATATTTTTTGGGAAAAAAAGAGAAAGTGCTGGTGACAAGCATTTTCTCATTTTCTCATCAAGTTTTCTATCGTTGAAAAGCCAAATCCTATCATTTGGATCACGTGCAATTTGTCGTCTGCAAACTCTTTCAATTTGGAGAAGTATAAAATCTGACCACTTGGTAAAGAGTTAAAGAAAATTAAATAGGACCATATCGACCTGGGTCGATACTTTTTGCAGATCCATTAAGCCGCCTTCATGTAGAGCATGGCTCAAATACAAAACCATTCTGCACGTTCTGTGCAGTCTAATCGTGATCGTTTACGATCTGGAGAAGCAACTAAAATGCTCCTTGACGCGGTGAAGGTCTAAAACAAGATTGAAATTGTCGTACGCTCGATTTTATTGCGCCCCAAACCTAAAATTATCCCAACCATGGTTAGTTACCCGATTGATTGACCTGTTCTTGTAGCCCAGACAAGATGCGAGAGTTGTCTCTCTGTGATCTCTTTCCATCCAATCGACTTTGTCAATGGACTCTTTAATTACAAAATGATTGTCGCTTACGCTTTACTTTTGTAACTCCGATTTCACCAGGTTTTTTACACAATATTTCTAACGTACGCTGGGAAAGTGACACGTTAACTCGGAAAATGACTAAGTACGCATGTCAAGAACAAGTTTCAGTGGTATTCAGGTCATACAACATCGTCAGTTCTCTTATTCACGTGTTTCCTAGGTTTCATCAGTCCCAGGATATAGGGCTTTGCTGTAGCCTGCCATGTAGATAAATACGCAACTAAAGCACCCAGCAGGGTATATACTCAGAAATTCAACACTTTAACCACTGTGGCGCAACGGACGTCGTCTAACTTACAGATTTTTCAGTATATATGGGTACTTAGTCCCTGAATTTATAGAATGGCACTGGGTCCGTACTCTTCAACCAATCTTAAGAACAGTCTTAGTTTTGTTTTTGTCCAGAATTTGCTAAATTTGAAAGTAACACAACTTCTGATTGGTTAAACCATTTGGTTTAGCCAATCAGAGGTTGTGTTACATTCAAATATTAAAAAATCTGGGAGAATAAGACTAAAAATCTTCTCAAAACTGGTTGGTGAATCCGGATCACATATTTACCAACTATTCTTGGCATTAAGAACGTTTTTTGTCCTATTCTCCGAAATTTTCTAAATTTGGAAAGTAACAAAACTTCTGATTGACTAAACCAAATGGTTCAGCCAATCAGAAGTTGTGTTACTTTCTTAATTTCGAACCAGACGAAGAATGTTCTTCAGAATGGCCGGTGAGTACGGTCCCTGGTGTTTGTTTTGGATAGTTAGGATATATTAATGGCATATTTCCTGAACACAGGGTCCGTACATCACGGCCATTAACAATTAATTACATTAATGATGATTGACGATATATTTAAGACTTCGGCCCGATCATTAAACACCCATAAATGTTATCAATATTACCTACAAAGACTGGCATACATCCCAACTTTTGTTGCAAAAAGATTGATTAATAATTGAATTAATACGAAACTGATGGTTTAATTGATACTTAGAAATACATCAAGTGACGTGAGGAATGCATCACAGTAGCGTTTCCTTTTGTTACACATTGCTTAATGTTCCACCGAGTTGATGTTACAGTGAAAATCTCTTGTACAACTAGCCGTTAAGCCTTAAGCTGCTAAGCGCGACTCAAGGACCTTTTGCGGACAGTGTAGACCCAAGATCAGACTGCACAGAACGTGCAGTCTGATCTTGGGTCTACACTGTCCGATACGATGAGTTTTCGCCCTACAACAGGCACTTTGTAATCGCAATATTTCGGTATATACTATTGGTTTGAAATCGTCATTCTATTTATTTAGCAGTTTAACTCTTTACCAAACGACAAAATTTTAGACTAGTCCAAATTCAAAGCATTTGCAGACGACAAATTAAATGTGACTCAAAAATTCAAACTTGTCATGGGACGGGTAGAAAACATTGTGGGAAAAGGAGAAAATGCTGGTTACCAGCATTTTCTCCTTTTCCCACAATGTTTTCAAAAGGTTTCCTTTTTAGGGTCGTTAAAAGTCGGGATTGTGTGGTAAAGAGTTAAAGATACATTGTTACAGCTACAAAAAAAAAAAAAAACTGTTAAAATTTAATAGACTGTAGAATGGTTAAGAATTATCCAGCTGTGTAAACACAGATATATAGTGTAAGGGATAAATACATATATCAGAAATCTTCGATTTAAAACCGGAAATATCACAACGGTGATTTCTTTGAAGGCCTCCAGAAGATGAAATGCATTTTCTATCCATCGTAATCTATGCAACCTTACAATCGCCAGGGGCAACATTTGGATTAAAGATACAGCAATGATTCAAGTTTGATAAAATAAAGATGAGATGGGTTAAAAACTGGCTAAAAACAATTATAGATGTAACTTTAAGATGTAACACCTCTAAAATTTAGACATTCTGTGACTGCATTCGGAGACGAAGGAATTACACAAGGCTCAAATGCTGGAATTTGTGTATGGCAGGGTAAAATGCACTAATTGAAATGGAGAAAGGACGGGTGAAAAACGGACTTTTCTCCTTTTTTTCATAGTACTTTCAAAAGCCCCCACCTCAAGGTTTCATAAAACAGGCTGGTTTGATTCAGAGCTACAGCTCTTTCTCAATTTTGACAGTATTGCGTACTGTAATTGTTATTTTATTACCACGGTAAACATGCAACAAAGAAATTTGAGACTAAATAATGCAATCACTTGTCAAACCTGGACATAAAATTATACTTGAAATGGATGATAATTGTCCGACAAATAAATTCATCCTTCACTTGACTTTAACAGCCTAGAAGTTTATAACTCCGCCTAACCGCAGAATAATTCAATATTCTACCCACATGTAATTTGGCGAGAATAATTAAATATTGTTTTCCTCTGTGAACTATTGTGACCTTCGGTTTTGTAAAACTCTGTACCTGCAGAATGCGACAGTTTTACATGACAGAAACCAGCTTGGAAAAACCAACTGATCATAGTACAGAGTTTTCTTTAACAGATCGTCTGAAAAGTTAACTGATTAAACCTTTAGCAAACGACGAAATTTTGGAATGGGCCAAATTGAAAGCATTTGTAGACGACAAATTAATTGTTGCTAAAATAATGATTTTTCTTTTTGATAGGGTAGAAAACATTGTGGCAAAAGGAGAAAATGCTGGTTACCAGCATTTTCTCCTTTTCCCACAATGTTTTCAAAAGCCTTTTCTTTCAGAGTCATTAAAAGTCGGAATTGTGTTGTAAAGGGTTAAAGGAAATCTATATGAAATACGATTTACTGTCGATACGACAGGAGAACGAAATGAATAAAGATTACAGATGATATGAAATCGACTGTGGTCGCAAATCGTACAAATGAGCCATGCTCTGGCAAAAGAGAATTTAATGCATCTCCGTGATGCATTAATCAAAGCAAGTTATCGCGTAATTATGGATTCGTAACATCCTCTTGGTTTAACAACCAACTGTATCATGAGGTAGACTGGTCCTTTGACTTGCAGAATGTTTGCAAAAAGCAAAATGTAAGCATGTGTCGATACTGTTTGCAGATGCATTCAGCCCCCTTTTCCCTGAGCATGACTCCAATATAAATGTCGCACAAATCGCCTCGCATTTACATTCAGTCCCAACGAATGTTGTCTTTTTATTGCTAAACTAAACATTTTTAAGAAACGTGTTTTTGTTTTAATATTGACTGATTCCAGGTTGTCTATATACTTCTCTTAACAACATTTCGATCTATTGGATGGCGTTAAGGACATTTACCAAACCTTCTCTCTTTTTGAAACAGTTTAAATGATTTAGTACAACTATTACGAGACAGTTACGAACAATTTAGCGTCTTCTTAAGAAATTATCAATTACACAAAATTTATTCTTTGACACAGCAGGACGCTGTATTTAATTCTTATCTCTAATTCATTGAAAAATAAATTGATTTACGTGAAAAAAAGAAAAAACGTGGATTAAAAATTCAAAGGCACTGATATTTTTACCGCACAGGTACCACCATATCACGTGGCTTTTTTTAAATAGTTCAAGAAAATCAATTCAAGTCGGAAACAAAACACTCTATTAACAA
Organism: Tridacna gigas; assembly: GCA_945859785.2. Taxonomy (NCBI): domain Eukaryota; kingdom Metazoa; phylum Mollusca; class Bivalvia; order Cardiida; family Cardiidae; genus Tridacna; species Tridacna gigas. The sequence continues at coordinate 5,022,050 of OX244030.2, forward strand.
ACTCTTGCCTTTATTTGATAAGGAACCGTGTCATGTTCTCAAATTAACAACATAATAAGGGAATAACATTAGCTGACGATTTACTGATCTGATGCAAGGAAAATAACATTCAAATAACGACAAGAACATAAAATTTATAGTAATACGTTTTATTTCTTGCATATGTAATTACATTTTTTTTTTTTTTTTTTTTGAAATTTACTACTTTTTTTTAAAAAATTCTAGATCTAAATCGAACGAAAGGTGGCAATATATATCTATCTCATAGAAATGACTGTTTGTAAACCCGACATGTCAATAATGTATTGAATAGATTAGATATAATATTCTGTTGCTACCTTTAAATAGAATTAATATTAGGAAAACAAATCATGTTTATGGAATGATTTATCACGACCGCGTGTTCTTATCACTTTTCACATAGTCACTTTTGAGACAGTAACTTATGTTTATTTTTAAATAGGAATTGAACGAAGCAGGCTTAAGTCTATACCAAACGATAAAATTTAGGGATTATTCAAATTGAAAGCATTTACAGACGACAAAATAAATGTGATTCAGAAACTCCAATTTGTTTTTGGAAGGGTAGAAAGCATTGTGGGAAAAGGAGAAAATGCTGGTTTACCAGCATTTTCTCCTTTTCCCACAATGCTTTCAAAAAGCTTTCTTCTTCAGTGTCGTAAAAACTCGGAATTGTTTGGTACAGGGTTAAATTCAGCACAAAGTTTAGAGTATTACTGTAAGAAATCAGTTTGACAACACTCAGTTCAGTGGCAAGCAATGGATTCAAACCCGAGACAGTCATCAAACAAAACCATATATCCTACAAATCTGCACAGAAATTTTGCCACCCCTAAACCAACCTTTCGTGTGTGATTACAGGATGAAAAGACCCGTAAACCAGTATAATGGTGAAAAAACACGTAAAAACCTTTCAAAAACCGAGACATATCATAAAGTAAAATCAGTTATAATGGATGTTCAAGGAGCCAAAAATTTTCAGTTGATGTTTTATGATTTGATAATCCTCTTTAAAAATAGTTTAATTATTTTCGACTATTGTTGGCGTTTCTACAATGATTTTACGTTCATCCTTGGCGATACTATCTCTATAAAAACATTATCTATACTTGAAAATCATCAAAATGTATAAAGGAAAAGCATGAAATTGTCACGTCCCGCCAGCTATCAGTTTTTAAACGCATTTGTCTGTATAACGTACTATATCAAGATTTTTATTGCAGCTAACACTCTATGCTGTTAATATGTTTTTGTCTACTTCTATAATCATCTGTATCAGTGTAGTGAAAAAACTCCACATATTTCCCCCTTGTAAACTTGTATAATTATATATTGATAATGTTCAGATGTGAATCATTTAAACAGATACACTGTCATTAATTTGAGATAAGGTCACTGAGACTATGGTTTTGTCTCAGTACTCTTATCTCATGTTTTTTTTTTTATTCTATTTACGTCTGTCTGTTCCGCATTTATTTGTACATGGAAATTGACGAGGAACCTCATGGTTAAAGTCAAAGAATAAAACTAAAACTGTAAAGCTGTAACCTGTCATTGACAGTGTATATAATATCAATACAATTCCCATAATTATGCAGGGGCAAATTCGAATGTATATTTTTAGAAAGTTAGACAGTTTATTTTTAATCTGTAAACATGGATAGCCGGTTGAGTAAATTATCGCTTTGATTAAGATAAAAAAAAAATACTCTCTCCAACAGAAATGGTGATAGAAAATTGGAAAAATGGTAGAGAGAGAGACGGGAGGGGGATTTTCGTATGAAAACACTTTCTAAGTAAAGGGGGTTTGCATGCAACTGTATAGATTTAACTCTTTACCAAACGACAAAACTTTAGACCAGTTCATACTGAAGGCATTTCGCAGACGACAAATTAAATGGGACTTAAAAATTGAAATTTGTTATGGGACAAGTAGAAAACATTGTGGGAAAAGAAGAAAATGCTAGTTACCAGCATTTTCTCCTTTTCCCGCAATGTTTTCAAAAGGCTTCCTTTTTAGGTCGTTACAAGTCGGGATTGTGTGGTAAAGGGTTTTAAACAGCACAAAGTATGGAAATATCTACGTCAGATAAAATTACAGGGGAACATGCTAGGGAACATGCAACAGCCCTGTCTGACACCCTGGCTTCAATGTAGTATTACTTTGACATTCTAAACTTCATAATTAACTTACGAGAACAAAAATTCAAACGATATGGCTAAACTCTTAAATAACAAAACACACTTGTACACGAAATAAAGCCAGTCTTGTTAACATCGATAAATAGAATGGCACGTTTTATATTGTACAATGACTTAATGACTTTAGTAATAATAATAAGTATGATAATGATATCAATCAATCAACAATCAATCAATCAATCAATCAATCAAGAAGGCTATGATAATAATGATAATAATAATAATAATAATGATAATAATCCAACATACTGAAATAGGACAGCAGTTTTTAATAATCGCCAAATATCTACTTTTGCAGAACAGTTTTATGATGAAATATTTAGATTTTTTTTGTCAAAACTTTGCGTTGCATGCATGCAATATTGTTTCTTTCTTTTTCATATATGATGTTCAAAAGACAAAATCTACATCCTATATAACAGTTTAACAGTTCTGGATGAGAGTTACAAGTATATACTTTCAAAGAAGTAGGTACATGTAGTATATAAGAACCCATTTGCGGGCAAAAGTAAACAGTGCCGGAGTAAAATTGCACGCAAATTTAATTCTATTTTTACATTGATTTTTTTTTCTGTCAGCGACTAGAATTTCGACAGACCGTACTGTACCATATTGTCATGCAGATTCATAACGATACCCCTTTTAAATGGTATCAATTCAATCTGACTGCGTTTTGACTCCAAAAAATGTCATCTGTTGGCCGATAGTGTGCTTTATAAGTGATTCGAAGCCTTTCAAAGTTTTTCTATCGAAATCTACATTAAAACGTTTGTTACTATACACTGACTTAACCCTTTCTCAAACAAGCCCTGGTTTTCACATGTCTGCAGTACAAGTCTTTTGAAAACACTGTGGGAAAAGGAGAAATTGCTCGTAACGAGCAATTTCTCCTTTTCCCACAGTGCCTTCCACCCTTTTTGAGAACTTTCTGCCATTTTCATCAAATTTAAAATTGTCGTCTGTAAACTCTTTCAATTTGGACCAGTCCAAAATTTGTCGTTTGGGAAAGGGTTAAAGTACTTTTTAGCAATTGTACTGTGGATTATGGAGATCGGAAGCTAGCAAATAAACTTTGAAAAGAAAGAAATGTATATAACAACAACAACAAAAAAAAAAAGAATCCGGATTAGACCTATTTCCCTGTCAATTTTGACAAAAATAAAAACTTGTTCAGATACAGCACATTTGCAGACGAAGGATTAAATGTGACTTAAATGATTGGATTCGTCTCATAAAAGGTCAGAAAACAATGTGGGAAAAGGAGAAAAAGCTTGGTTTAAGCATTTTCTCCTTTTCCAAAGAAAATACTTGGTTCAAGCATTTTCTCCTTTTCCCACAATGTTTTAAAAATCATATTTGTTAACGGTACCCTAAATTGGTGGCTTTGTGATAAATAGATTATGACGTCCTCAGAATTAGATTTCTTTAAAAAAAAAAAAGTATTCAAATAAGGGATTTTCCGGGCTTTTGATGGCCAATTCCTAAAACGTGATTTGTTTATGGTATAAAATACTAAAAGAATAATGTATTCATATTTTAACCTAATTTCAATCAGGTCGAGATTTAATGTTGATGATATTAATGATAATCATTATTCAATTAATTACCCAATTAAACTTCATTAATGTCCATAGCCTAAAAGTAAAACGGTAGCACAAACGACCCTTAAATAAACAGTCAAGTTAACCCTTTCCCAAACAAGCCCTGGTTTTCACGTGTCTGCAGTAGAAGTCTTTTGAAAACACTATGGGAAAAGGGGAAATTGCTCGTAATAAGCAATTTCTCCTTTTCACACAGTGTTTTCAACCCTTTTTGACACCTTTCTGCTATTTTCATCAAATTTAAAATTGTCGTCTGCAAACCCTTTCAATTTGGACCAGTCCAAAATTTGTCGTTTGGGAAAGGGTTAAAGTGGCCTTCACAAACAACGGTGTTTCATGTAAAGCGATCGTACAAGTATACTTGTTACACGCACACACACAAAATGAAATAAAACCTTCCCCTCCAATTACGAACAAACAAGCAAGTACACAAAACTGTTTACATGTATGAGTATTTTCTCTCTCTTTTTTCCACATTTTTTTTTTCAAAACCTAAAACACAGACTCGTTGGTTAAGGGTAAATGATAAAGTAGCTTTTTTCTAAATGACCTGTGTTTCTGTGGAAAAGCAGCCAGCGGCTCAGGAAGAATATTATGCAAAGTACTTGTAAAAGAAACTTCAGGAAAGCATGGATAGGTGCTCTTGCCGCCACGATATAACTAAAAACATGCCAATGCGTTAACCCGTTACTACACGACAAAATTTTACACCTGTAAAGCAGACACCGAATTTAAATGTAGCTAAAAATTGTGGAAGTTGTCTTTGATAGGGTAGAAAACATTGTGGGAAAAGGAGAAAATGCTGGTACCAGCATTTTCTCCCTTTCCCACAATGTTTTCAAAAGCCTTCTTTCTCATGGTCGCTAAAAGTCTGCATTGTGTGGTAAAGAGTTAAACACTTTCAAAACGAACGAACGCACAAACGCACGAACGAAAGAACAAACAAACAAACAAATGACTAACCTGAACTCTAGATTCTACAAGGTCCAGCCTCATAGCTAGGGCCTCTCTCATAAACACATCTGGATAATGGCTCTCTTGGAAGGCCCGCTCGAGTTCCTCGAGTTGCCAGCCTGTAAAGTTGGTCCGTGTTCGACGCCTTTTTCCCGACTGTCCGTCGCTCCCGTCGCTATCGCTGTCTGTAAACCAGAAACAATACAATACCTGTAAGTCATTCTTTGTGAAAAGGGTGGTTTTAATGCACTTTTCTGACATATCATACCGAGCTAAGTCATCACATCATTATAGATCCATAAAATCCATTTTATTTAACAACAGACTGAATCATGAGGTACACAGGTCCTTTAACGTCCATTAAATTGACCAACAGCAAGACCCAGGTCGGGCATGGGGTCCTGAAAGTGCCTCAAAGGGTTCGGATTGAACTTCCGGCGTTCTTTTTATTGTCACTAGATACGACTTTCGTCTGTGAGTGTCTCAACTTTTGAAAATATTTCGGGAAAAGAGGGCTACCGTTACAAGCAATTATTCTTTTTACCCTGAAGGTAATTCAAGTCAATGTATTTCTCCGAATACTCCACCCTTGTAGATTTTATTCTTATAAAGTGATTTAACTAAAAATGGAATATACATGTACATAAATGGGGTGATAAACAAATGGAGGAAGAAAAAAAAAACCACTGATAAACTGTTTGTAACTCTAATAACTATATTGATTTGGTCAAATTTTATTGTTTATTATTTGCTCAAATTTTATTGTTTATTGTTTGCTCAAATTTTATTGTTTATTATTTGCTGAAATTTTATTGTTTATTATTTGCTCAAATTTTATTGTTTATTATTTATTTTCTGTGGAAAGGGGGCTTAATGCATCTGCGAAAAGTATCGACCCAGGTCAGCCTGCGCAGTCCGCGCAGGCTGACCTGGGCCGAAACTTTTCGCTCCTGGTCATTTTTTCTGTATGTCAAAGGACCAGTCTATCTCATGATTCAGTCGATTGTCAGACAAAATGGATTTTAGGGATCCATGATCATGTAATGACTTGCTTGGTATCATGTATAACGGAGATATATCAAGACCCCTTTTTGCCCCCATTAAGCCCCCTTTTTAGAACATGGCTCTAATGCAGGAAAATATATATAAGTATAACGCAGGTCCTTTTACCGTCTGTCATACTCTCTAGATCTCGTTTTATTTCATGTTTATAAATGATACTTTTTGTGACTATGTACAACTGTGTACTTGTCTTGTAATAAACTGCTGTTCTGTTCTGTTCTGTTCATTACATTTAGACGAAAGAACTATAATTATTGAGTGGCACACTGGGAAACACGGGCGGTTTAATTCTTTACCAAACGACAAAATTTTCGGCTGGTCAGAATTGAAAGCATTTGCAGACGACATACTGGATGTGACTCAAACTTTTAAAATCATTACTTTGGGAAGGGTTCAAAACATTGTGGGAAAAGGAGAAAATGCTGGTTACCAGCATTTTCTCCTTTTCCCACAATGTTTTCAATAAGCCTCTTTCTCAGGGTTTTTAAAACTCGGGATTGTGTTGTAAAGGGTTAATACACCTACGTTATGCAATGTACCAGGCAAGTCATCCCATCATCCATTTTGTCTAAAAAGCAGCTGAGTTATGAGATAGAAAAGTACTTCAATACATGGCGTGCAACACACGAAAAGGGGCATTCGGACATATGCGTAAAAGTGTGTCGTCCCAGATCAGCCTGTGCAGTCTGTGACTAATCCGAGACGACACTTCCCGTTTATGTGCGATTTTCTGTCTCAGGAAAGTCAACTGTATGAAAAAATCTTATGTAGTCGTAAAGTGCCGTCTCGGATTAGCCTGCGCAGACTGCGCAGGCTAATCCGTGACGATACTTTACGCAAGTGTCCGATGGTCTCATTTCGCATGTTGCGGGCCATTTATTATAATACATTTACAAAAAAAAAAAAAAAAAATGTTTCGACCCCGGTCAGACTGCGCGGACTGTGCAGGCTGACAATGGTCGATAGTTTTTTGCAGACGCATTAAACACCTTTTCGCAGAGCATGACTTTGACACATATATATAGCTAAGTCGAAAGCAAATGAAAATGTTACAATAATAAAATAAATTACAATCGTTCATATATTTTAATATTTTAAGTTCTTAATACCTGTTAATGTCTAATTCGGAAAAAAAAAACCTGAAAATCTTTAAAAAGGAGTGGGTTTTATTTTATGCAGACCATTTAATTGTAAAAATAACCCCAAAAGTTTTAGCTACCTTGAGACACCTGGTTCAGTCTTTACAAATTTCGAATTAATTAAACGTTGGTCGATAAATGCCTGGTTCTTGTTTGAATTGAAATCTTTGCGTGCACACTCGTAATTTTGGAGCTAAATTGAAATAAATTTGAGTCAGTTGTTAAAAACTTGAATAAATGTGTAACTATATCAAATTATGCCTCGGCTTAGTTTCAACTGTTTTCAAACCCCGTATACGCTTACAAATGTTCGGATTTAAATACACTTGTGTACATGTACCATTTTTGAAGTTTTAGTCCTGTTAACTCAGTTTACTTGCTTAAATATTTTATCATTTCAAAGCCAAGCGATAGGGGTGACGAATATTTTCCTGATCAGCCAATCTTGATTCAAAAGAAAAACGGTGCCAATCTTAAGTAAAATTATAATAATTATCAAAAGTTTCAGCATATTTGCCGTGAAGGCTACACTCAATTCTTTACCAGAAAGCACAATTATAACTTCATCCAAGTTTTACAGGTTATCAAATTTTGCTCAGATTAAAGCGCTTGTCTTGAAAGGATAGAAGGATAGTAGGAAAAGGAGAAAATGCTCGCATTTTCGCCTTTTTCTACCATGTTTTCAGAGGCCGTCTTGTCCGTGGTTGTTAAAACAATAGATTGTCTGCTAACCGATTACTTACAAGAAACGAAAAGAAGTAGACTCGAAGACGTAGAAGTAAAATTGCGTTTGGAAGTTTTTCTATATGTATCCACAACTATTAACCCTCGGCCTGCTTAGCACGACTTACTGACCTTTGGCGGACAGTGTAGATCAAGATCAGACTGCACAGAACGTGCAGTCTGATCTTGGATCTACTCTGTCCGATAAGGAGATATTTTTCTCCAAAGAATAAGTTTGAAATAGCATTATTTGAGTTTTTACTATCAACTTGAAAGTTTCGTACAAGTTATTTAGCAGGATAAGGGTTAAATATTTTTCAGTCATTTTTTTTTTTCTTTGCAAAGTTTATAGCATTATAAAAGTTTCATGCATTATGCAAAGAGAAACGTTAAAGGGACCTAAAACAAACATTAACTATAAAATAAAACAAGATTTACAACTGATGTCTACCGATGTCTCTATCAAAATATTTCAAACCTTGTAGACGATGTAATGAGTGAACAATTTTGATGTTTACGACAAATTAAAATTTTAAAATCGAACATAAAACGGAACTTACCGGCGTCATGTTTATATCGGTCGTCCTTTCCGTCTGAAATACTTGAGTTTGGAGATAAATTCATGGATTTTCGTGCATTAAGTCCAGCGTCCATCGCTAAGTTCATGTGATTAACCAGCGAGTGTGCATACTCGTAGGAATACTGGCCTTGTGAAGCCAGCGCCAGCGCTGTTAGATTTCCTGGATAATTCGCGTAAGCTAACTGCGGATATAACATCCTTAAAGCTGTCGCCTGTGAGCTGGCCAGATAACCAGCCTGCGTGTGCATGTTTGTAAGTTGTGTAGGTCCGTGTATAAAGTGTAGAGAATCACTCACTTGGGTTAGCATTGCCTTCACTCGCGATTTGACAATAACTTTAAAGAAACACTATCATTTTAAATAGATCTTCTCATGAATATTAATGAGGCATCACTGGTCCGTGTTTTACACCAATGACAATAGGGAATACGATCCAATGGGCTGAGTTTAAAACGAACCGCATTGTTATTTGTCAATACGCCGAGGAGAAGATCGAACGAATCGGTTTTTTTGGCCCGCAGCGAAAAATCTATCAAATTCTAAACTCTCTCCTCTGTGAGTTTGATATATGACGGGCTTAATATTCTTATCAGATAGCGAAAATATTGTTTATGATTTTTTAAAGCAAAATGTTGATTAAAAAGATTTTTTTAAAAAGTAAAAATTAAAAAAAAAAAAAAAAAAAACCCGACAAAAATATGCCTTTTTGTTCCAAGGACCATTTAAACGCGCGTCATGCTTTTTTATTGAACTTTTTTACGGCCATTGGAGAATTGACTAGCTTTTGCAGGTGGCGCAGATCAAGATCAGGCTAGAAGAAACGTCCAGCCTGATCTTCGATCAACACCATCCGCTACATAAGGCTATAACTTTGATAAAAATTATCATTAATAATAGTGGAAAATCTAATTTTTGACCTCGAAAAAACTCGAATTTATTTGGCTTACAGCAACAGAGTTTAATATTCTGGTGATCGTCAACGGTTGACCTTTTACCAACCAAGCAAAAGTTTTATCAGCCATAAGGAAGCAAAATTTTGAAAACATTGTGAGAAAAGGAGAAAATGCTGGTAACCAGCATTTTCTCCTTCAGTCTCCCACAATGTTTTCTAACCTTTCTGAAACAAATCCCATCGTTTTAGCCACACATAATTTGTCGTCTGCAAATGCTATTAATTTGGAACAGTCTAAAGTTTCGTCGTTTGGTAAAGAGATAACTCTATACCAAACGACAAAATTTAGTCCAAATTGAAAGCATTTGCAGACGACATATTACATGTGGCTGAAATGATGGTACTTTTCAGTGAAAATGCAGAAAACCTTGTGGGAAAAGGAGAAAATGCTGGTTACCAGCATTTTCTCCTTTCCCCACAAGGTTTTTAAAAGGCTATTACCTCAGGGTCGTTAAAACTCGGGATTGTGTTGTTAAGGGATAAGGGAAAATATACATGTAGTTCAATGTACAATAATCACAAGGTGTTTAGCTTTAGATTAGATATCGGATCAAATTTATATGAGCCAAGTTTCAAGTTTACATGTTTTATTCATTCTCTCAGCACATTTACATTTATGTGATATGAGGTAATGACAAAACATGAAATAATTATTACCAGGCTGTATGGTATATCAACTACAAGATATATGAAGAATAGGAAATCAAACATTACTGATATATAGGTGAACACAGTGAGGGAGGAAAGACTAATGGAAAAATCTGTACGGTTTGGTTCCGGTCATAAAATTGATGAAAAATATAGGAACAAAGTCAGGTGGATAGTTTACAATTTTTCAATACAATGAATAAAAACTTTGCTAGTTTAGTTAGTTTCTTGGAACTATTTGTGTTCATAATATTTCTAAAGGTATAGATATTCGGATTTCTACATTGGGATCTCGTCAGAATATGTGTTCTCTCATTATCAAAAGCATTACACCGAAAAAGATAATGAAATTCATCACCAACCTCATTTAGAGAACACATTTTGCACTTTCTATCACTTCTTTCTATACCTAATGCCATGCTCTGTCAAAACGGAACTTAATGCATCCCCGTGATGCATGATACCAATCAAGCAATCACATAATTATGGATCCATAATAGCCACCCTTTTTTAACCACCGAATTTATCGTGAGGTAGAATGGTCCTTGGACATACAGAAAATTGACCAATAGCGAAAAGTTTCGGCCCAGGTCAGCCTGCGCGGACTGCGCAGGCTGACGTGGGTCGGTACTTTTCGCAAATGCATTAAGCCAATAGCCAATAGTTTCGGCCCGCGGACTGCGCAGGTTGACCTTGTCAATACTTTTCGCAAACGCATAAAGTCTCCTTTTCATACAACATTGCTCATATATTTTCTATAAGTTTTTCTTTTTTTTTTCCCTACTTTCAAATATTTTTACAAATACATTAGTCTTTATATTAATAATGTAAATCTCAAGAGGGTTTAGCATAAAAACTGAGACAGTGTTTCCGTGAGATCTACAACAGTACAGTTAACTTTGTCTATAGAGTCACCCAGGGGAACATTCAAAACCAGCCCCCTAACTCTTACCTTGCTAAATAAAAGAAATGAAACTTTCAACCAATAGTATAAACCCAAATTTTCCTACTTCAAAGGTATTTTTGGAGGAGGAAAGATATCTTCTTAACGGACAGTGTAGATCCAAGATCAGACTGCACGTTCTGTGCAGTCTGATCTTGATCTACGCTGTCCGCAAAAAGTCAGTGAGTCGCGCTTTGCAGCCTAAGGGTTAAAGAAAAATAGTACTTTGTTTTTTCTGCCAAAACTTTGAATTCTTTTGTTTTTGGTTACTATTCTTTTCGTGTTTTATCAGCCATAGGGAAAAAGACTGGAAATCAGTGTGGAAAAAGGAGAAAATGCTAACCACTAGCTACTGTATGGATATTTTTTATCTGTCTGTATTGCGTTTCTTTGATCGTATCTGGGGTCGCTACATGCAACCATTCTAATTCTATTTTTTTTTAGTACTGATGCACATGTAGTATTAAATTACTCACCCATTGAAATTTAATTTTTTTCCCTTCGAGGAGGTATCTGTTTGTAGTTTTTTTTTCCTTGATAATGATTAAAGTCTTTCTGTCTTCATCTAAAGAAAGAATTTAAATATTATTAAACTTGAACATTTCACGTTTCCAAGCATCTGTTTAATTCTTTCTGTTTCGTTTCGGGAAGGTATTTTAGTATGGTTGCTGGGAACATCTTGTATCTGCTACATTAATATAACGCACACAAATTTATTTGTTATATTCTTGTCATCCTGTATTGTATTAGTTGTATTGTACGTTTGTAACCTATTTGTTTCTCTCTCTCTCTCTCTGTCTCTCTGTCTCTGTCCCTCTGTCTTTCTCTCACACACGCACACACGCGCGCACGCAAACACATGTTCTAAAACACCATTTTCGCCGAATTTTCGCATTATGATTGTTTTGCTTGTACAGTATTTTTTTCCTGTATGTTGTATTGTAAACTCTTCAATAATGGAGGAAATAAAGGAAAAAAGAAATGGGGTGCATTAGAAATCGTGTAAGTATACATGTTTAGGAAGGTGATGAAAAAAAAAAAATGCGTGGAAAAAAAAAACACATGTATACAGGTTTAGGAAAGTGATACATGTTTAGGAAAGCGATTAAAAAAAAAATCAAATAGATATTCACGCTGCATTGAATATAGTTTTATCCCAAACGCCTTATTTTTTTCAGTACTACTGCGATATATTATGATATTTGTTAGAGAGAGAGAGAGAGAGAGAGAGAGAGAGGGGGGGAGAGAGAGAGAATTGATAAACTATTAACGCTGTACCAAACAATTCCGCGGTTTATCGACCATAAGGAAAACGACTATGATCATTATGGAAAAAGGAGAAAATGCTGATCATCAACATTTTCTCCTTTTTTCTGCAACATTTTCTTTCCTGTCAAAGACAACTTCCATCGTTTGAACCGCAATGAATTTATCGACTGCAAATGTTTTCAAATTAGACTTGTCTAAGATATTTGTCTTCTGGTATAAAGTTAACGCTTTAAACGACAAACGACATAATATTTAGACTTGTCGAAATTCAAAACACTTGCAGACGACAAATTTAACGTGGCTAAAATGATGGTTCTGTCGTTGGATAGATAGAAAACATTGTGGGAAAAGGAGAAAATGCTGGTCACCAGCATTTTCTCCTTTTCCCACAATGTTTTCAAAAAGCCGTTTTTCTCAGGATCTTTAAAAGCCGAATTGTGTGTTATAGAGATGAGTCTGTATGCGGGAAAGGAAGGCGCCAATGTATTTGTTTCACTCTCCACTGGTCATTTCAACGCTTTTTCCTCGAGCCATCTGCCCTCCACACACGTCCAAATATTTATCAGTGTTCAATCAACTAAGGTTATGATAAAAACCTTTGTTCGTGTTAGATATTTGCGAACAACGGAGAAAAAAGATCAGTTTATAGTGAGTGTAAGTGAATCTTGAACTATACGAACTGAAATTTGGTAAAATATTCTTGAAAAAGCGGTGTTGAAAAGTCGATGAATAATAGATTTTTTTTTTATGAGTTTAGATCATTCTTTTAATCTATGTAGCAGTATTTATACCGAGTTTTTCTTTTTTCCAAAACTGTACCTTTGCAGCACAAATATTTCTCGAAAAGTGAACATTTTATTCCATGCTTGACTTTAAGCATGCATTTTATTTTAAGATAAGTTTATCTGCCATTTGAAAAAAATCCATGTATTTGTATACATAATATTTTTATACGTTTTACTATTTCTTTTTTCGTGTGTGTCCTAAAAATGAAAGATTCCAACAGTGCAATGAAGTTATGAGTGATAAAAGAAATGTAATTAAATAAAGGATCATTTTTCTTTTTTTTGAAAAAAAAAAAAAAAAAAAAGAAAAAAGTTTAAAAAAAAAGCTAAAAAAAAAAAAATAATAAGATTTCCAAGTAAATTACTATGCATGTACTATAATGATTTTAATGTCAATAATAAGTGAATACAAAGAATTGAAGGAAAAAAAAGTCTTATATAGGGCGAAGTGTTCGCAGATTTTGCGATTGAATTTACCCTTAGAGCACTGAATTAATGAAATGGACCTCTCCAGTTCGGGAAAAAGAGCTGAAATTTTGTAATTTCAAGGTTATTTTGTCCCGAAAACGTTACACAGAAACAGTGCTGATCCAAGATCAGACTGCACAGAACGTGCATACAACGTGCTGTCTGATCTTGGACCTGGGGACGCAACATAAAATTGTACTTTGGGCTGTAACGGTTTATCTCTTAACCAGACGACAAAAATTTTGGCGTCGTCCAAATTCAAAGCATTTGCAGACGACAATTCAAATGTTGACCAAAACATACAATTTGTCTTTCATAGAGTATAAAACATCGTGGGAAAAGGAGAAAACTCTGGTTACCAGCATTTTCTCCTTTTCCCACAGTGTTTTCAGAAGGCCTGTCTTTCATGGTCGTTAAATCCCGGGATTGTGTGGCAAAGGGATTAATTGCCGGGGTTTCTGGGTAAACCAGCCCAGGTAGAAGATACATTTGTGTAGCCGCCCCGGGATAAATGTCAGGTACCGTACCCCCGTCTGTAATTTGTCAAATTATAATGAACGATTTAGTTAAAAATCTACAAATAAAACAAGTCTGACACTAATTACAATTAGTCTGTGTTCGATTTTTGGTGGGATGGAGGTGTCAGGGTTCATTTGACTTTTGAAAAAAAATAAAAAGATCTATCACTTATTTTCGGGGCGTATTTAATTTCTGGTCATTGTTTATTTATTTACTATTTGCTTTTCATGTATTCAATTTGCCTGAAACAGGCTGTTTAGTGATTTTTTCTTGTTTATTATCTTTTGTGTATGACTATGTAGAACCGTGTACTTGTGAAATAAAATGTTCTGTTCTGTTTTGTTTCCTCCAAGTCGCGGCAACATTGTTTCTTGTTTATCCTTAGGCTGCTAAGTGCGACTCGGGCAATTTTGCGGACAGTGTAGATCAAGATCAGACTGCACAAAGTAATTCTCTCTCTCTCTCTCTGATATTTTCTTTTCAAACTTTTATGGTTTAATCTTTACATCCAATAACACAAATATTAACTCTGCCTTGTAAATTTGTATAATTCAGTTTAGTTTATTTCTTGGAAAATTTTAAATAAAAAGAATATCAACACAAAAAATTCTTTTTTCCATCACATTTTTTAGCTTGTATATGGAATGTAGGGGTAGGAGTGGGAAGAAATTTCACTCCAGGGTCAGTATCCACCAACCGTTCTTAAGAATTCTTTGTTTGTCTTATTCTAGATTTAGAAAGTAACACAAGTTCTGACTGCCAATCAGAAGTTGTGTTGCTTTTAAATTTAAAGGATACCCCAGTTGGGACTGGTTTACTGTATTCACTTGCTCAACGGAATTCCAGAATGCAGTATTCACATTATCCAACTTACGCCGCAGTCGTTTCTGATCCCTGTAATACCATTTTCTCGTCTAATTTCGTTATTTAATTCAGTAAGATCAAATTATTCTCTTAAAGAATCCCCAGAATTCCCCTGGGCCTCATAAACCCCGACTTGGGTATTAGTCTTTGGACATTAATTTACTATTAAAGGTAATTCCCATTCTGTTTGTAATAATTTCACAAAGTTTCTATTAATTTTGATCCATTTTATATCTGATTTAGTGTTCGCTCGACCATTAATGGCCGAATTGAGTCGGAGTTCGTTAGAAAAAATGTGAGAGCGCGTCAACGTTGGTAATCCTTCTACATAAAATGTCCGTTCGTCCTGGGATTTGACGCTGCATACCATTGAATAAACAAGGGAGAGGAACAAAATAGCGAAAGTTGGGTTGGGGCCATTTTTGTGGCCTTTTGTCGAAGACAGTGCCACTATGAGTTCAATACAGCATTTTGAACATCATGTATCGTATTCACTCGTCACGACTCGGCCGATGCCGTACCTACATCTAACCTCGTCCGTATAAAGGAGGCTTCCATTTTGAACTACCAATCACATGATCTTAAACATGGCGGCGCCCCTGTAGATCACTTAGCAACGACATGAACAACCACGATGAAGTCGTTCACTTCTATCGATCTGTCGATGAAAGCTCCCAACGAAATTGATAAACTACGATAAAAATTGAATGTACAAACTGTTTGCCGAATGAAATATTCTTAGAAAGATAACGATAGAAAATTTACTCAAGTTTTCTTTTTTAAGAAGAGATTTACAATTTTAATAACGGTAAAGCGGTGTGCTTCCGGAGATGTGCGAAATGTACCGCGTAGGTGCATATCAAGCTACGTGATACAGCCGAGGGATTTGATCACCGGATCACCCGAGGTATGCCGAATGGTATCGTATTTTGTGCAAAACCGAAGGAAGTAAACCCAATTGAAACTTAATTTTTCTAAGTGACAAATAGGTGTGTCGATAGCACGGAGATATGAAAATGAAAATGGCGTATTAAAATAAATTCGACTAGACAATCAATTATGGAAATACTTCTCTTTTTTTTTATCGAAAATAGCTTGATCCATTATGTTCTTCTATTGGCGTAATGATACACACAATCTTTGTTTCCTGACCGCCAGATTCCGTCCCAAACCAGTTCGTTCCTGGGCTTGATCGTTCCTAGACTTGTTCGCCGGGACTTGTTTGTCCCACAAGATTGCACGCTACTCTACTGGATTGCGCATGACTATTATAGTAAGTTGACGTTCAAGCGAATATTTTGAAACTATTTCTGTGGTTTATTTTTCAAATTATTAATTCCACACAATGGCTCCCTTGACAAATGTCACACCAGTGCTTTCAAAGCTTTGATTCATTGACCATCCTAAAAGGCATTTTTTAAAGTTTAATTCTAAATTTAGAATGTAACACAATTTGACCTAACAACACAAAGAAAACTGTTTACCTTTAAAGTTCAGGAATTTATTGAGAAGTATACTTAGTACGTAATCTAAATCGACCTCTTACTCAGGCTAAAAATATACCTACAACCTACTGAAACCTTTTATCTTATACGTTTGTCTAAAAAAATGATATAGATCCAAAATCAGACTGCACTTTCTGTATCATACCTTGATCTATGTCGTCTGAAGAAGCCATTGTTTGTTTTCGCCGTTTGTGCTCAACCCTTAGGCTGCTAAGCACGACTCAAGGACCTTTTGCGGACAGTGTAGATCAAGATCACAATTCGCAGAACTGATCCTGGTTCTACACTGTCCGATAGGGAGATACCTTTCCCCAAATGTTACCTTTGAAATGGCAAAATTTGACTTTATACTATCAGTCTGAAAGTTTTATTTCCCTTATCCCTTTCCCAAACGACAAATTTTGGACTGGTCCAAATTCAAAGAGTTTGCAGACGAAAATTTTAAATTTGATGAAAATGGTAGAAAGGTCTCAAAAAGGGTAGAAAACACTGTGGGAAAAGGAGAAATTGCTCGAGACGAGCAATTTCTCCTTTTCCCACAGTGTTTTCAAAAGACTTGTACTGCAGACATGTGAAGACCAGGGCTTGTTTGGGAAAGGGTTATTCAGCAGTACAAGGGTTATGAACGGTTGTTGAATACCGGCCCTCGAATTAGAAAAAAAAAAAATCTGTTTACAACAACAACAACAACAACAACAAAAACCTCTTTCCGATGCCATGGTATTGAAAGGAATAGCAGACGACAAATTAACCCTCTCCTGCTTTGGAAAACATTGTGGGAAAAGGAGGAAATGCTGTTAACCAGCATTTTCTCCTTTTCCCACAATGTTTTCTATTCTACCAGAGACAAATCTCATCATTTAAAGCATTCGTGATTTTATCCCCTGCAAATGTTTTGAATTGAGACCAGTCTGAAATTTCCTCCTCTTGTAAAGTGCTTTATATGGCTGAAGTAATTTATGTAAGGAATAAAAAACCAAAAGAATGGCCGGATAAGAACATGCTGGTTATCATCATTTGCCACAGAGCTTTCAAACGCCTTTTTCCTCAGGGTTGTCAAAGTATGGAACTATTTGGTAAAACTTTGAAAACATCTAACAACAAGGAATGTAGATTTTATATAAAAAAAAAATGACGAGATTCTTGAATGGACAAGTCGGCTTTCAAGCATACTGAGGAAAACTACTTCTAAACTCTGTTTCTATGTCTGTCTGTCTGTCTGTCTGTCTGTCTGTCTTTGTCCCTAGTAACATTGGCTATCCTGAAAGACGTCTGACTTACGATTTAGATATATACAAAGAAATTATTAAAAAAAAAAAAATAGGATAAACGGCGTAAGTGTTACCAAGAATTAGGCCTTCAGCGTCCCACAACGTAGATAAGTCCGCATTTTTGACCAGTTACAAATTAATATTTATTATTTAGAATATATCAACATAAAGAAGTATGTCAAAAGCCAGCGAATTCAGCTACGCCGAAATAAGACGCAAAAAGTAGATAATGCTACAGTGAACAAAGGTATTTAGATGTTAGCTACATGCTTTGAGAATAAATATTTCAAATATAGAAACTTTTGATAAATTAACCCTTATCGTGTTAACTCTTTACCAAATGACAACATTTTTTGACGTTTCCAAATTGAAAGCATTTGCAGGCGACGAAATAAATGTGACTCAAAAACTGAAATTTGTTTTCGGAAAGGTAGAAAACATTGTGGGAAAAGGAGAAAATGCTGGTTACCAGCATTATCTCCTTTTCCCACAATGTTTTCAAAAGGCTTCTTCCCCAGGATCGTTGAAAGTCGGGATTGTGTGGCAAAGAGTTAAAGAAGTGAAAAGAAACTTTCAAACTGAGAGTAAAAACCTAAAATTTGCAATTTCTAAGGTATTTTGGGAAAAAAGATATATCCTTATCGGACAGTGTAGATCCAAGATCAGACTGCACGTTCTGTGCAGTCTGATCTTGATCTACACTGCCCGCAAAAGGTCCTTCAGTCGCTCTTTGCAGCCTTAGTATAAATACCAAATACTGGGACAAATGTCCAAAACGTTTTAGCTCAACAGAAGGTAGATTAGGAGGGTGTTTAATAGAGGTTATACGGTTTGGTCATTTTAGGGATTCAATAATGCGTCTCCGAGGGATTACCGCGGAGAAATCACTTTGTTATCTTTGTATAACAATAGCTTTACGGAGATATTATCTCTCGAAGGGACATCACGGTTCTATCACGCCGGACTGAATCTTGCCCCTCAGTTCCTAACTCTGAACCCTTTACCACACAATGCCGAGTTTTAACGACCCTGACCCCTGACGACAAAGACTTTTGAAAACATTGTTGAAAAAACGAGAAGATGCTCGCAACCAGCATTTTCTCCTATTCCCGCGGTATCTTCTGCCATGTAAGGGACAAATTTTGTCACCACTAATTTGTCGTCTGCAAATGCTTTCAATTCAGACAAATCTAAACTTTCATCGTGTAATAAAGATCTAGTCGATATTGTATTATTGGCACATAAATTAGCCACTTACATATGTTCCTGAGTTTTAACGGCTCAAAGAAGGAGGCTTTGAGAACAGTGTTGGAAAAGGAGAAAATGTTGGTTACCAGTGTTTTGTCCTCTCCGATAATCTTTTCTTTCTACCCTTTCAGAAATAAATCCCGCCAATTGAGTCATGTATCGTCTGCAAATGCTTTCAATTTGGGGTCCAAAATTTTGACGTCTGCAACAGATGTTAAAATACTTTATTTTCTTTTGCCTCCAGTGTTTTTCCACAATGATCTAGGGTTAGGGAAAGAAAAACTCGTCTTTGGGAGAGAATAAGTTAACGCTTTACAAAACGATTCTTTGCTGTAACAACACTTGAAAAAAAGTATATCTGAAATATTGTGGAAAAAGGATAAAGGTTTGGAAGTGACATTTTCATCTATTTCGACAATGGAATGTTTTGAACTATTTCGAAAAAAAATATTACTCATTCTTTGAGCTGCATCTCAAATTGTCGTCTGCAAATGCTTTCAGTTTGGAAGCAAAAATAAAATTGTCGTCTGTTAAAGAATTTACCCAACGGCAACATTCTAGTCAGGTCCAAATTGAAAGCATTTGCAGACGACAGATTAAATGTGGCTCAGATGATGAAGTGTGTCTTTAAAAAGAGTAGGAAACATTGCTGGTTACTAGCATTTTCCTCTGTT
This sequence comes from Tridacna gigas, assembly GCA_945859785.2. Classification (NCBI taxonomy): domain Eukaryota; kingdom Metazoa; phylum Mollusca; class Bivalvia; order Cardiida; family Cardiidae; genus Tridacna; species Tridacna gigas. The sequence continues at coordinate 5,041,477 of OX244030.2, forward strand.
TCCACAATGTTTTCAAAAGAGTTCCTCCTAGGGTTTCGTTAAAATTCGGAAAAGTTTGACAAAGAGTTAAAGAAACATGGCGGTTGTATCACGCTGGACTGGGTCTCCCCGCGACTTTTAATTAATGGAACCTTCCTAGCGTAAAAATGCCAAATGGCCGAACTCTATTAAACATTTGGGATAGTAAATATTATGAATTATTATTCAGATTATTCACTGATTAACGGTTATCTGTATCTAATTAACCCTTCACCACACAATACCGGATTTTACCGACCTTGACACTGAAAGCTTTTGATATTGTTTGTAAGGCGTTTAACGCCCTTTTCAACATTATCTCAGTTACATCGCACCTATTCATGCATCGCACCCAGTGCACCTATTCATGCTTTCCTGGAGTTTCTTTTACCAGAACTTAGAAGAATATTCTTTCCAAGCCACTGGCTCGTCGAAACAGTGATGGTCAGCGGTGAGAGAGAAATAAACCTTGTCGCTATGACAATCATCAATCTTCGGAAAGAAATTCGCTGAACTGGGAATAAGAACAAGCGGCTCCTTTTTTCAAATAAACCTATACGCTACCGACTATGCTACCGGGGCAGGGTGAGGACTTTTGAAAACATTGTGGGAAAAGTGAACCAGTATTTTCTCCCATTCCCACAATGTTTGCTACCATTTCAGACACAACTTGCACAATTTCAAAACATTTAATATGTCGTCTGCGAATGCTTTAGATTTGGACAAATCTAAAATTGTGTCATTTGGAAAAAAAAAATAAAAGCTTCACTAGGCGACAAAATTCTTAGACCCGTCTTTAATGGAGGTATTTGCAGACGACAAATTAAATGTGGTTTAGCTCTCTACCAGACGACAAAATCTTAAACTTGTCAAAATTTTGAAGCCCTTGCTGACAACAATGTATGAGCCATGCTCTGGCAAAAAGGGGCTCAATGCATCTCCGGTGACACGTGATACCAAGCATGTCATTACATAATTACAGATTCATAAAATTCATTTTGTGACACAACCAACTGATTCACGAGGTACCATGATCCTTGGGCATACAGAAAATTGACCAATAGCGAAAAGTTTCGACCCCGGTCAGCCTGCGCGGACTGCGCAGGCTGACCTGGGTGGATACTTTTCGCAGATGCATTAAGCCCCCCTTTCCCAGAGCATGGCTCAAATGAAACGGAAGCGTGCGTGACTTTCTTCAAAATTTGTCAAATTGGGCGATTAAAGAAACAGGAGTGAATCGAACAATGATACAATAGAGTGAAGTGCATATTTCGTTATACGTTAGTACAATAGATATATAGAGACTAGATAATGCGGGAAAACATGCCATAGTTGTGGAAGAATACGTAGGCAAACATAATCTAGACTGTTCATAGAATCTAAATGAAATTAAAGTTTGCTTTACCCGATGTATAATAATTGGAGATTTTTCGGTCCGTTACAGGTTTATCTTTTTATACCTCCCGAGAAGATTTTTCTTTTTTCGTCCGAAAGAATCTTTTTCACTTTATACAATACGACCAAATTGCAGAATTGTCTAAACTGAAAGCACTTTGCAGACGACAATTAACCTTTAGACAGCTAAATAAGTTTATAGAAACGCCCAAGCCTATAGTAAATACTAAGATATTTGCTATTTCAAAGTTACTTTTTGGAGAAAAATATCTACTTATTGGACAGTGTAGATCCAAGATCAGACTGCACACATTAAGTGTGGTCTGATCTTGATCAACCCTGTTCACGAAAGGTCTTTGAGTCGCGCTAAGCAGCCTAAGGGCTAACACATAGCTCAAACGATAAAATTCGTCTTTGAAACATCATAGTTAAATGCTAGCGATCAGCATTTTGGTCTTTTCTCGCACTGTTTTCAAAAGCTCTCAAACTTAGAGTCCTAAAAAACCCAGAATGTTTGGTAAAGGGTTAACTCCAAGTTTACCAGTCGACAAAATTGACTTGTCCTAATCCAAATCCTGTGCAGACAAACCTCATGTGGCTCAAATGATGGAATTTGTATCTGAAAGAGCAGGAAACACCAACGAAAATGGAGAAAATGTCGGTAACCAGCCACAACGTTTTCCATCCTCTAAAAGACAATTCCATTATTGGAGTCACGTTCATATGACTCATACTCTGTGAAAAGGGGGTTTAAAGCATCTGCGAAAAGTATCGACCCAGGTCAGCCTGCGCAGTGCGCGCAGGGTGACCTGGGCCGAAACTTTTCGCTATTGGTAAATTTTCCGTATGTCCAAAGACCAGTCTAACTCATTATTAAGTCGGTTGTTTAAATAATTATGTGATGGCTTGCTTGGTATCACGGATACCCCTTTTGCCAGAGCGTGGCTCATTTTTACCCCCGTCGTTTGGCGCTTTTCACCAAATGTTGTACATTCTATTCTAAACAAAACAACTCCTTGTTGTCGAATGTCAATCAAAATGTCGAATCAAAAATAAAATTAGCTTTGCGGGAGATAGAGAAAATGCTGGTGACAAAATTCTACACTGGTCCATTTTGACCCTTTGCCAGACGATAAAATTGCAGACCAGTCCAATTCTGGTGCAGTTGCAAACGAAAACATTGTAGACTAGTTCAATTATAAAGCAACTGTAGACGAAAAAATTGCAGACAAGTCCAAAATTGTTGACCAGTCCATTTCTAGAGCATTTGCAAATGACAAAATTGTAGATCAGGCCATTTTTACAACAGTTGCAGGCGACGAACTTGTGGACCAGTCCATTTCTAGAGCAGTTGGAGTCGAAAAATTGTAGTTCATTTCTACAGCAGTTGCAGAGGAAAAAAATGTAGATCAGTCAACTTCTAAAGCAGTTGCAGACGACAAAATTGTATACCAGTCCCTTTTTAAAGCAGTTACAGACGACAAATTAAATATGACTTTAATGATAGGACCTGTGTTTGAAATTGTGGAAAACGGCCTTCTTCCTCGTGGTCTTTGGAAGTGTTTAGCGAACAAAACAAACCATTTGCTAACGAAAATTAAAGATGGCTTAAATATTATAAATTATGTCAATGGAAATGTACATGAGCCATGCACTGGCAAAAGAGGATGTTAATGTATCTCCGTGATGCATTATACCAAGCAAGTCACTTTATAATTATGGATTCATAAATCCCATTTGTCTAACAACTGGCTAAATCATGAGGTAGAATAATGGCCCTTTGGTATGCAGAAATCTTACATAGAGCAAAACGTTTGGACGCATGTCAGCCGGCGCATTCTGCGCAGGCTAATATGTGTCGATACTTTTTGCCGATGCATTAAGCCCCGTTTTCCGAGAGCATGGCTCAATGAAAGACAGTAGTAAAGGATTAGATTCTTATTCTCATATCACAGGTACCGGGCTCCATTCCTGTGAAGCAAGAATTAATTGATAAAAGTTCCAGCCGATACCAAATGATTTCAGAACAAAACCGTATGCCAGTGTATTGACTACCGACTATCCAGTGGGTGTGCCTTTTTCCGGTAAAACCCGTTCCAAGTTTTGTTCCCTTTCCAAGGGATTGAACGGGCTCACCTGATAAAGCGCGCATACGCCGAATGAGAAACGGACAAAAAACGCATTCAGATTGAGACAAACGCATTGGAAAGTTTGTTACTTCCATTAATGCTACCCAGTAAGGTATGACAGATTGCTTAAAGGTTAAAATCGGAGTTTTCATTCCAAAATAGAAAAAAAGTATAAGATTTTAATCGTGCAAAGATAAACAGTGTCAAATCATGTTTTAGGAGATAGGCACACATCTTGAGGTAGTTATTCGAGAGTTATTCAAGTGGTAACTGTTAAAAATTAAACATTATTTCAATATTTAAACACACTTCCGAGTGAATGAAAGGCACGCCCACAAATGTACAATAAAAACGTGTCAATCAAAAACTAACAATTTGAATCATTTAGTAACTGTCTTTTGACAGTTACAAATACGTTTTACAGTGTCTGCAGCTGAGTATACGTATAGAGTAATATTCTATTTAATTTAGGATCAGTTCTGTTTATTGTAGAATATTTTCATTGGTAAGAGAATATGTACTATTTGTCGTAGAATATGTTCAACTTGTCGAAGAATATGAACTATTTGTCGTAGAATATGTACAGTTTGTCGTAGAATATGTACTGTTTGTCGTAGAATATATACTGTTTGTCGTAGAATATGTTCTGTTTGTCGTAGAATATGTACTGTTTGTCGTAGAATATGTTCTGTTTGTCGTAGAATATGTACTGTTTGTCGTAGAATATGTACTGTTTGTCGTAGAATATGAACTATTTGTCGTAGAATATGTACTGTTTGTCGTAGAATATGTTCAGCTTGTCTTAGAATATTTTCTTTTTGTTGAAGTATATATGTTCTGTTTGTTGTAGGATATTTCCATTTGTCGTAGAATATGTACCACATGTATTTGTCGTAATATATGTACTATTTGCCGTAGAATATTTGCTGTTTGTCGTAGAATATGTTCTTTTTGTTGTAGTATACGTTCTGTTTGTCGTAGAATATTTCCATTTATCGTAGAATATTTTCCATTGGTCGTAGAATATGTACTATTTGTCGTAGAGTATTTTCTGCTTGTCGTATAATAAGACTATGTTCTGTTTGTCGTAGAACATTTTTTATATGTCGTTGAATGAGAGTATGAATTGCTTGTCGTAGAATATGCATATGTTCTGTATGTCGTAGAATATTTTCTATTTTGGTGTATTTTCTGTCTAGGTTAAGTTTTTGTTCAGCAAAAAAAAAAAAATGTGAAATTTTCCTTCATTCAAACACTCATTAATCTGGATCTTTGGGTGAAGTCAAAGTATTGGTTCGGACTGCACTGTGCGCCTTGACTTTGTTTAAAGATTATAGCCTAAGAATATGTGAGCCATGCTCTGTGAAAAGGAGGCTTGATGCATTTGCGAAAAGTATCGGCCCAGGTCAGCCTGCGCAGTCCGCGCAGGCTGACCTGGGCCGAAACTTTTCGCTATTGGTCAATTTTCTGTATGTCCGAGGATCAGTGTACCTCAAAACTCGATTGTTGGACAAAACTCGATTGTATGGATCCATGATCATGAGATAACTTGCTTGGTATCATGCATCACGGAGATGCATTAAGCCCTCTTTTGCCAGAGCATGGCTAATGTGCATTGGTGAAACCATTATGACAAAAGAAAAAAAATGTATTTGGCACCTTTTATTTTAATCGTATTCTATGATTAATTACTTCCAGAATTGTGCAGTTAGATATTAATATTGACTGTTACTTTAGACTCCTATATGTTCAGTTATGCATGCAGCCATTCTTAAATCAAAGGACTCAAAGTCCACGAAAGCGGATTTGTGGAGTAGCATAAAGCTGTAATATGTTGCAATAAAAAAAATAATAACATCACATGCAAAGCATATGCAATCATTTTGAAATAGAGTTAGGAAGGACAGGGAAAGTCAAATTTGTCATGTCTGCCGAGTAGGCCGCGCAGTAACTATTATTCTGTTACTGTTGAGTGATAATTAGATTTGTCAGTCTTTCTCAGTTTTTTTGCTGGTATTAGATTTCGGACTACAGGTATACACACATATATGGTAGTGACAAAAGCGAGGTTGAGGTGTATTAGCAAAAACTGAAAGTAGAATGGGCGCAAGCGTGAATGACAGTATTCAGGTCAAACCGATACAGTAGTACAGTGTGAGCACGCATGCGTCGTTACGCATGATGTATTTGGTTCCGGTCAGAACGATCACAGTAAGCAATACAAATCCGCTAAAAAGTTCTCTTCATTAAATTTAGATGGAGCTTCACAATTATTTCATGATTGAGTAGAATTTTCTTCTTGAGGATCTGGACCCGTATTTACCAACCATTCTAAATTGCATTCTGGGTCTTGTCTCCAAGAATTCTCTAGAATTTAAAATAACTAAATTTCTGATTAGCTAAACGAATAGGTTTTACCATTAAGATATACTGTGTTACTTTATCAATTTCGAATAATACCAAGCCTGCAAGTAAGAATAGTTGGTAAATATAGACCCCGGTTAACACGTGACTGATTGGTAGACTGGTATCAACTTATCACACGACAGAAAATGCTTAAGAGTCGAATCCATTCATTCAGCATTAAAATAGTTAAAGATAAATATTGAGTATTTTAACTAAATTTTATCTGTAGATGCTATATAAACAACATTGCTTCTATCGTGGAGTTTCATATTTCTGACTGGTATACCTAAGTCTATATTAGCATAAGAATGCAATAAAGAATAGTTTATACCATTTGTTAACCCTTTCCCAAACAAGCCCTGGTTTTCACGTGTCTGCAGTACAAGTCTTTTGAAAACACTGTGGGAAAAGGAGAAATTGCTCGTAACGAGCAATTTCTCCTTTTCCCACAGTGTTTTCTACCCTTTTTGAGAACTTTCTGCCATTTTCATCAAATTTAAAATTGTCGTCTGCAAACTCTTTCAATTTGGACCAGTCTAAAATTTGTCGTTTGGGAAAGGGTTAACTCTTTACCAGACGACAAAATTTTATAGACTTGTCCAAACTCAAAGTATTCGCAGACGCAATAATAACTGTGACTAAATTGGCAGGATATTGCCATAAAAGCATTGAAAACATTGTAGGAAAAGGAGAAAATGCTGTTATCAGCATAACCTGTTCCTACATTCTTTTCAAAAGCTTGTCTCTGTGGTCTTCAAGAAACAGGTTTGTTGGATAAAGGATTAAATGAAATGCGTAGGTTTACGCTGACAAAGCACTATAACTGGAGGAAGACAGATAGCTGCGTGTTTCAATTTTTTTGCAAGACTTTCAATAAATAAAAACAATGATATTTATGTAAAATTACCGTGTTTAGTACTAGAATGATTAATGTTACCACCAGGTGCTGGTTGGGCTCAGCCGATTAGAAAGTATAATTATAGTCTCAGTGGCCAAGGGGTGAAGGCACCCGTTTACGGAACGAGAGATCGAAGGCTCGAATCCCTGTTGGGAAGGGAGTCGTTCTAATTAGTTGGTGGGCATGGCTCAAGCTATTTTAATGACTGTTACCGAATGCTTGCCTACCTGGTACTCTGGTGTCTAAGCATAAAAGAACTTAGATTCGGGGAGCAGATGTACCATACAAAGGTGTCTCAAACGTCAGATATTGGCAAGCCCTTTGGTAGCATTATATATAAACTCTAATGTTCGCTGTTGAAGAAGCACTGTTGTGTATATAAGAAAATGAGCAACCTGGTAAACTTTTGGACTTTTCATTTTTTTTGCCAAATTGAAATGCCCACTTAATATTTTGCAAATTGTTATTATTACTTACTTATCTATTTACCTTTCTTTTTTTATTACATAAATAATTCGAGCCAAATGTTTTCATTCACACTCGAACAGAATGTTCGATATTTTACTATGTATGTTACTCATACAAAAGCAGATTATAGTAAGGCCAGAATTCTTACATAGAAACACAATTTAAAATAAAAATCTTTTTCTAACGTCGAATTTCAGAATTGTCCAATTTGACAGCATTTGATACTTTGAATGTTCCGGTACAAATGATGAAATTTGTCTTTCATAGCCCCCAAAAAAACATTTTGGGAAAAAAGGAAGCAATGCCGATTACGAGCATTTTCTCCTTTTCCTGCAATGTTTTCAGTAGCCTTTTATTATTCTCGTTAAAACCGGGGTTGTTTGTTTAAGGATTCATGGCTGAGATCATGAAAGCGGGACAGTCAGACAGAAACTTATTTATAAGTGACCTCAAAATATGAATAAGGCAACATAAAATCTAAGGCAATAAAACAGTGTGTATAAAAAAACTGTTTTAAATTTTCTAGTTGAAATTTTATTAATATATCTGCAATAAAAATGGAAAGAATCAAAGGAATTCTGATGCTAATCTGTCAAGGAACGTCGTATACAAATTAGATAGTTTATTGTCTCGAGTTGGAGTTCAGACGCCCAACGTTTGTGAAGCAATGTAGCGCTGTCGTGGCCGTATTAATTATTAAAATTGATAATTTACGAGGCACTTGTCACATGAAAGTGAAAGTCAAACGCTCGTAAACGATGAGGCTGTCACAACAGGTGTAATTAAAACGAAAAGATGATACGAAAAAGTGAAATACCAGTAAATTGCTTTATCATCTCGTCCAATTGTTTTACATTTTTCCAGTGGTAGGCCAGGGCAAAAAGTATGTTTAAGTATTATATCAGTTTGAAGCCTACTGACGATTTCCTTCTTTTCAAAGTCAAACATCGATATTTCACAAATCATATGATTTTTAAATATACAAGAATAGATTTGTCCATGTACCTATATTAAAAACAGAAAGTAATGTTTATTTCTTTTTACAGACCAGACTTAGAGACTTGATTAAATCTTTCCCAAACAACAAAATTTTCGACTTGCCTAAACTGAAAGTATTTGCAGACGAGAAATTGAAAGAGGCTCAAATGATTAAATTTTGTCTTCGGAAGGGTAGAAAAAATTGTTGGAAAAGGAGAAAATGCTGGTTACCAGCATTTTCTCTTATTCCTACACTGTTTTCAAAATGCTTCTTCTAGGAGGTCGTTAAAACCCGGGATCCTTCCGTAAATGGTTATGAGAGGGGTGGCTACCAGCATTTTCTCTTTTTCCTACAATGTTTTCAAAAGGCTTCTTCTAAGGGATCGTTAAAAGCCGGGATCGTTCGGTAAAAGGTAATGAGAGGGGTGGCTACCAGCATTTTCTCTTTTTCCCACAATGTTTTCAAAAGGCTTCTTCTAAAAGCCTGGATCGTTCGGTAAAAGGTAATGAGAGGGGTGTGTTAGAAAATATGAGTAATGTATCTAATATATATAAAACAGTTCTACAGGTCATATTTTAGAAGTCATTAAAACGAATGAGGTTTTTCCTTCTGCACAGGTGTGAACTGTGTTAGATGTATCACTTAATACCTTAAGGACTTAACGTGCCTTTAAACTTTCTTGACAAGATCAAATTCGTCAATTTGTTGATTCTTCTCAGCTTCCTCGAATTTTTGAAATAATAAAATCCTGGTTTGTGATCTCGTGAGCTTCAACAACTGGATGACTTGGTAGAGCCATTGCAAGGTTTACATCAAACGGTACTGTGCGAAACAGTGGTGTAGAGCATAGTGTTGGCCTCTCACGTCAAAGGTTCCGGGTTCGAATTCCGTGTTGAGCGGTGTCAACCTTTGGAACTATCCATATCATAGTGCTAGTACTGGGTAAGGATTCCAGAACCATCGAGAGTGATTAGCCCTTAACCTGCTGAAAAAGTTGAATGAAACTTTCTAGCCGATAGTCATGATAGACCCAAATATTTATTGCTATTCCAAAGGTACATGTACTTTTGGGGACAAAATATCTCCTTATCGGACAGTGTAGATCTAAGATCAGACTGCACGTTCTGTGCAGTCTGATCTTGATGTACACTGTCCACAAAAGGTCTTTAAGGTCGCACTTAGCAGCCTAAGGGTTAATTTAAATTGAAAGAATTTGTTTTACAATCGATGTGATGTTAAGAAGTGTACACTAACACCAACTGGTATTACACTTTTGATACTGAATCTTCTCAATTTTGTTATCAATGGAGACTCGTTCTCCATTCACTGATAATCTTAGAACCGGTTTAACTCAATAAAGCGACAAATTACTTCAAAAATTCTCTTGCATACACAAAAAACAACAAAATAACATATCCTCGTACAGTGCTTCACTGCTGTCGGCATCGCAAAATGCTTCAAGATTTTTTCTGGAAGCTTATAAATTTATTTGTAGAAGTTTGGATTTTATACAACGTGTTTTCTAGCCTTTACAAAACAATTCAGTGTTTTAATGACTCCGACAAACAAGACGTTTGAAAATCATTGTGGGAAGAGGAGAAAATGCCCGTGACCAGCATTATTCAATGTTTTCTACCCTGTCGAAGGCAAATCTCAACATTTTAATCACAGTTAAATGTCTTCTGCAAATGCCTTCAATTTGGACAGGACTAAAATTTTGTAGTCTGGCAAAGAAGGTCAAAGAACTAACGCCTTCTTCCATAAAAAATGCACCACCAGAAAAGTTACCAGACAAGTTTGATATGTTTATCTCCCACACTCGCACTGATCGACGCGCTTTTGGAGACAACAAACGACTAGTGCGTGTACGAGGAGTGTTCAAATATGAATGAGCCATGCTCTGGCATAAGGGGCTTAATGCATTTTCGTGATGTATTATACCAAGCAAGCCATCGCATAATTATGGGTGAATAATAACCCCTTTTTTAACAACCGACTAAATCATGGGGTAGACCAGCAAAAAGTGTCGGCCTAGGTCAGCCTGCGCAGTTCGCGCAGGCTGACCTGGGTCGATACTTTTTTGCAGGTGCCTTAAGCTCCCTCTTCACAGAGCATGGCTCATATGTTGATCTCCCAAACTCGCACTGATCGGCGCGCTTTTGGAGACAACAAACAACTAGTGCGTATACGAGGAGTGTTCAAATATGAACACATTTAAGCACCTAGAATTTTATTCTTCACAGGTTTCACTGGATTTTTTATTTTGTTCCCTCAAAGTATTCACCTCCAACAGATATACAAAGTTTCAGTCTCCGGATCCAATCTTTGAAGGCATTTTCATAGTCTTTTTAGGTATACTATGAAGACACTGGAATATTGCAGAACCGAGGTGTTTGCGCTGATCAAATTGTCGACCTAAATGGCATTTTTTTTAGCTTTGGAAACAGAAAGAAGTCACAAGGGTCAAGGTCAGGAGAATACGGAGGGTGGGAGAGTTCAACGACTTTTTCCTGCGTCTAAAAGTCTTGCACCTTGTACAAAAGACAATGACTGTTTCCACACGTTGAAATAGAGTTGACAGAAAATCAATTCACGTACTTTGAGTGAAAAAAAAAAATTGCGATTAAACCTATAAAGAATCAAATTTTAGGTGCTTCACCCTTTACCGCACAACGCCGCCTTTTGACGCCCCTGGGAAAGAAGCCTTTTGAAAACATTGTGGGAAAAGGAGAAAATGCTGGTAACCAGCATTTTCTCCTTTTCCCACAATGTTTTCTACCCTATCAAAGAAAAGTTGCATCATTTGAGCCACATTGAAATTGTCGTCTGCAAATGCTTTCAATTTCGACAAGGCTAAAATTTTGTCGTCTGGTAAAGGGTTAAATGAATTCATATTTGAACACTCTATTCCAAGTAACCCATTACAGAATAAGGTTTCCATGATGCATCGAAGAGATATATTAAGGTCCCTTTTCCCAGAGCAACGCTCAAATAATTGTACACTCTCATTCCGTGGATAATTAGTATGTTCGGTTGAATATTGGAGTGTAGAAAATAAACCACAAGAATTCAATTTTACATTATCAGTATACAAATCGGAACGACTTGTCTTTTTATGAGTCATTGGCTTCGAGGTTAGAATTTTGCTCTCCTACCAATTACAGGAATGAATGGGGTGATTCTCAATGAGGAAGGCATGGTAAGTGTCCACCATATCTTAGCTGTTTACCAGAGGACAAATTGTGGAGCCGTCCGAATTGAAAGCATTTGAGTCATTTTTGCTCTGGCAAAAGGGGGCTTAATGCATCTCCGTAATGCATTAGGGCAAGCACGTCGTCACATGATCATGGCTCCACAAAATCCATTTTGTCTAACAACCGACTGAATCATGAGGTAAACTGGTCCTTTGACATGCAGAAAAATGGACCAATAGCAAAAAGTTTCGGTCCAGGTCAGCCTGCGCAGACTGCGCAGGCTGACCTGGGTCGATACTTTTTGCAGTTGCATTAAGCCCCCTTTTGCCAGAGCATGGCTCATTTGTAGACGTTAAAGTAAATGTGGTATTTTAAAATGTTCGGAAATTGTCTTTCAAGGATAGAAAGTTCTTTCGTTATGGCACAGTTTTTTGCAGTGTTTACAAAAGGCTTTTTCCTCAAGGTCCTGGGTCCGTATTCACCAACCATTCTTAAGAAGATTCTTAGTCTCATTCTAGATTTGGAAAGTACCGCAATTTCTGATTAGCTAAACCAAATGGTTTAGCCAATCAGAAGTTGTGTTACTTTCACATCTAGTAACTTGATTATGAGAGAATAAGACCAGACTAAGAATCTTTTTAAGAATGGTTGGTGAATACGGACCCTGACAATACTGAATTGGTTAGACGGCAGTTGTTTCCATCGGCAAAGTAAACTTTACCCAGTCCATTACGTTTACAACTTACGACATTCTTTGGAGTACAAATCTCTACGAACAAATTAAAACGTTTGAAAATAAAAACACTTATTTTTTGCGGACTAATGATTAACATACTGTCTTTAAATTGGTACAGATAATTTTCACGTTATTTTTCACAAACTAAAGGACATTTATCTAAATTTTATTATGATTTGATAAAATAACAATGTGTCACAAAAATGATGCCCAAATCTGCGATGACGTCAGACGATTAAATGACCTCCGTACAACCCAAGGTATCAAAGACCCATATTCACCAACCGCTCTAAATTGCATTCTCAGTCTATTTCTCAAGAACATTCAGATTTACTAATCGAAATGGTTTAGTAAATGAGTTTTAATAAAGATATTTCTTTCACTATGAATGGTAAAATTTATGAAACCCTTAGGCTGCTAAGCGCGACTGACTGCCCTTTTGCGGACAGTGTAGATCAAGATCAGACCGCACAGAACGTGCTGCTAAGCGCGACTCACTGACCTTTTGCGGACAGTGTAGATCAAGATCAGACTGCACAGAACGTGCAGTCTGATCTTGGATCTACACTGTCCGTTAAGGAGATATTGTTCTTTAGCAATGTAAGTTTGAAATGACATTATTCAGGTTTTTACTATCGTCTTGAAAGTTTTATTTAAATTATTTAGCAGGATAAGGGACAAGAAAGAAGCCGCAACTCGTTAACCCTTTCCCAAACGACAAATTTTGGACTGGTCCAAACTGAAAGAGTTTGCAGACGACAATTTTAAATTTGATGAAAATGGCAGAAAGTTCTCAAAAAAAGGGTAGAAAACACTGTGGGAAAAGGAGAAATTGCTCGTTACGAGCAATTTCTCCTTTTCCCAAAGTGTTTTCAAAAGACTTGTACTGCAGACACGTGAAAACCAGGGCTTGTTTGGGAAAGGATTAAACTTCAGGCGCACGTATCTTTTGATTTTCAGTATGACTTTCTTTTTTCTCGAAAACAACATTGGCATGTTCTCGGCTGATCAGTAAGAGTATATGGGGCATTTATTTCACTTCTATTGTTATGCATTTAAATTTAACCCTTTCCCAAACGATAAATTTTAGACTGGTCCAATTTGAAAGAGTTTGCAGACGACAATTTTAAATTTGATGAAAATGACAGAAAGTTCTCCAAAAAGGTAGAAAACACTGTGGGAAAAGGAGAAATTGCTCTTTACGAGCAATTTCTCCTTTTCCCACAGTGTCTTCAAAAGACTTGCACTGCAGACACGTGAAAACCAGGGCTTGTTTGGGAAAGGGTTAAAAAAATCAACCGATACGTTGGATACATACGTAATGTTGAAGAGATTTGCAATCTCTGAAATGTGGATATGCAATCTTTGAATGTCGAAATTAGTAAGTTGGAAGGGGTTCAGTAATTGAAATTGTAACCCATATTCTGTTAAGAAATTTTAATGGAACCTTCAAGCCTATGGTAAATACATGTACTCAAATTCTGCTAGTTTAAAGTTATAGGGGTTGAGGAAATATCTCTTTTTCGGACAGTATAGATCCAAGATCAGATTGCACGTTCTGTGCAATCTGATCTTGATCTGCACTGTCCGCAAGAGGTCTCTGAGTCCCGCATAGCAGTCTAAGAGTTAAAGGACAAATCACACATTGCTTGAAGTTGCTCGCCTGCATTTTAACTTATAAAACCGTCATCAACTCTTCGTTAGCCTAACCTTTAACAATTAAATAAAACGTCTATATGGGGTTTCATTGATGTTTTACGGTGTCTTCTTGTTACGCTAGAGATAGCTTGATCGTTTTTCTGCTGCCAAGGGACAGAATGGGAAATTCGCATGCACGTAAACTTTGACAAGCGTAGAATATCTATTGCTCTGTTCCGATCATGTGTCATCACGACGGTAAATGCTAACTTTCGTATCAACCCTGTAACAAACGACGAAAAATTGACTGGTCCAAATTGAAAACATCCGCTGACAGTGAATTAAATACAACCCAAAAGACCATTTCGTTGTCCTTTACAGTTAGAAAACATAGTGGAAAAAGGCAACAAAGTTTTCGAAAGGCTTTTGCGTCAGGGTATTTATAACACGGCCAAGGGTGAAGTTCCTAAATAACGACCCTCAAATGCAAAAGACGTATTTAAATTGCAAAAATAAGTTTCATAAACTACAAAGAAAATCTATTAAATTAAACAAAAAAAAAGATAATTATAAAGTATTTATATCCAGGAGAATTGGCAACCATGCAAAATGTATGTTCATGAAAACAGCTATGAATTAATAAGAACAATTTTGAATTATTGTGCGCTTTCTTATCTTTCTAGATTGCCTTTGTTCGTACATCAAATAGATTTCGATCGGGTTGTGTTCATATAAAAGAGAAATACACAGATTGGATTGAATGAAAAGTTTGATAACAGAAGAAATACATATGTTCGCAAAAGAAAATCCCAGTTACATACAGCTTTGTACGAAATAAAGAATATGCTTTTTTTAATTACTAGTAATCTTTAAAGATACATCCTTACAGCCAGAGGGACAGAACGCTGTGAAAACTTGATAGTGTATAATAGTTCAGAATAACCAATATATATTGTGTAAGGTATAGAGAAACTCAATGGATTTGTCCCCATTTAAAACCGGCAACGACAACAGTGATTTCTTTGAAGGCCTCCAGAAAATGAAATGCATTTTCTAGCCGTTGTAATCTGTGCAAAATTGCAACCGTCAGGGGCAACATTTGGGATGACGATTAAAGAACGATTATAGTGTTATAGAATGAAGATGAAATTGGTTAAAACGGCTTAAACCGAGTGTAGATGTATCTTTAAAGACTGATTTCTGTTCATACTTTATAGAGAAGTAACACGTTTAAAGTTACTTGTTTAGATTTTTTTCTCGAACTTAAAAAGTTCCTGGGATTCAATGCTCTCTCTTTTTTTTTCTAATTTAAATGCTAATTTAAACAAACCACATTAACTCTTAGGCTGCTAAGGGCGACTCACTGATCTTTTGAGGACAGTGTAGTTTAAGATCAGACTGCACAGAACGTGCAGTCTGATCTTTGATCTACACTGTCCGACATGAAGTTTTTTTTCCCGTAAAAAGTAAATTAAAAAAAAAAATCCGGGTTTTTACTTCCGGTTTGAAAATCTCATTTTACTTATTTAGTAGGATAAGGGATAAAAGTTGCTTATTAGAAATTACCCATCTTATAGGTCTGCGCCTCAGGAATGTAGTTGGTGTTCTCTACAGCCCCTCCATATTTGGTCTGCTGGGCTGAAAGCATGTAGGCTACGAAGTATTTGAAATCTACACCACTTATCCTTTGATTGACAATCTTATCGGGGTTATCTCAAAATACTACAAAACCACTCTGACTAAGTAAACCCCTAATTTGCGGCTCTTATCGGCCCCTCGATCGCCCTAATGGACCCTCAATGGTCAACTACACATAAAGAGCGCTCTCTTTGCTTACTGAATTGCCACACGCCAAAAGAAATCCGATCTAGAGTTTATTTGGTGCACTTTTGTCTTCCACTAACTTTTGTAAGCTTTGAAAATGCCTTTTGTATTGAAGTACCTGTAAAATCTGTATTTACATTTCTTTTTTTAAAGAAATTTGTATTGATGGTTAAAAGGCCTCTTTAGTGACGTTATTATCATGCAATATCTACCGCTAACTGTCCTCCGGCATTTTCAGTGCC
Source organism: Tridacna gigas (assembly GCA_945859785.2). NCBI lineage: Eukaryota > Metazoa > Mollusca > Bivalvia > Cardiida > Cardiidae > Tridacna > Tridacna gigas. The sequence continues at coordinate 5,057,404 of OX244030.2, forward strand.
GCTACTGTGCTGAAAGATCATGTACATGACTGTCACCTTTGAATTAATGTTTTGTAGATGTAAGAAAACGGGACTTTGGTAATATAATATTTAACCCTAAAGCTGCTCGGCGCGACTCACTGACCTTTTGCGGACAGTTTAGATCTTGATCTTGATCTGTGCAGTCTGATCTTGAATCTACACGGTCCGATAAGGAGATATTTTTCTAGAAAAAAAAAAAAGAAAAAGGTTTGAAATAACATTATTCGGGTTTTTACTATCGCCTTGAAAGTTTATTTAACCTTTTACCACACAATCCCGAGTTTTAACGACCCTGAGAATGAAGCCTTTTGAAAACATGGTGGGAAAAGGAGAAAATGCTGGTAACCAGCATTTTCTCCTTTTCCCAAATGTTTTCTACCCTTTCCAAAACAAATTTCAATTTTTCAGTCACATTTATTTTGTCGTCTGCAAATGCTTTCAATTTGGACAAGTCTGAAATTTTGTCGTTTGGTAAAGAGTTAAGTTATTCAGCAGAATAAGGGTCAAGGAATAATAATAATAATAATAATAATGATGATGATGATGATGATGATGAAGATGATGATGATCATCATAATAACCCCCGTAACACAAACAATAACAATCATGGAAACAACAAAAACAACAATGATAAAAACAATCATCGACTAACAACAAAGCATATACAGTAACACAGCTCTTCGGAGACGGCAGAGTATTTAAATCTGCAGGTACCAACAAAAGTGACCTCTACAGAATTTTGTGAAATGAAATATATAAACTGAACGAGTCCCTTTCAGCCTGAATATATATTTTTGTCTTGGAATTATACAAGTCCGTATGCATCATGAGGGCATCAATTTTCCATTACTGTGACCATATCAAGTTCAGGTTGCAAACTGCTGTCGTATCTAAAGAAGATTTAACCCTTTCCCAAACGACAAATTTTGGACTGGTCCAAATTGAAAGAGTTTGCAGACGACAATTTTAAATGTGATGAAAATGGCAGAAAGGTCTCAAAAAGGGTAGAAAACACTGTGGGAAAAGGAGAAATTGTTCGTTACGAGCAATTTCTCCTTTTCCCACAGTGTTTTCAAAAGACTTGTACTGCAGACACGTGAAAACCAGGGCTTGTTTGGGAAAGGGTTGATTAAATGTTAGAGAAAGCAAATACCATTTTCTATTGGTTTGCTCTTTATTTCAAGATATTTGTGAAATTATTATGTCTTTAACCTTATACCTGCACATGGTCATCTTTGAATGCAATTTTAATGACAACAGAGAAAAAAAAAAGTGTATTTTGTTACGGGAGATCACTCCTTCCTTACAGCATAGCATTTTCCCGTATAAAATCAATACCTGAGAACTGCATTAGTGGGAATGCTCTTTAGCTCAGTGGTTAGTGCATTGGCCTTTTAAACCTCAATAAACGAGGATATTTGCCGCACGGGTTCGAATCCCAGCCGGGGCGGTTTGTATTTGAGCTAGGCATTTGCTGCGAACTTTCATGTTCGTAAGAATTTAAATAAATTTATAAGGCCAGCTCGATAAGAATAGAACAGGAAACAGCATTACAAGTCAACTGCAAAGTAAAATTTGTTCTGTTTAATAATAATTATACTACTACTACTATTACTACTAATGATAATAATAAAAGTTGATTTACTAAATTAATATATTTATATGTCATGAATTGATTTGAACTTGGCAGTATATTTTTCATTTCACCAAGCATTTGTTTTAATTTACTTTGTATTTTATTTTGTACCTGTGCGTAAATTAGACGCAAAAAAAAAAAAAAATTGTATTACTGTTATGTTGTGTCTTCATGTCCATCCAATACATGACAGAGCGGACACCTATATGATTATATATCAGTGTAATATCACTCTAAGTGTCGTCCAGCTGACATGAAACTATTTTTGTATTACGCCATGTAACGACTTGGCTGTGACCACAATGCAGTATTTGTCTGGGTCATCACTGTGACCTAATGGGTGTCAACATATATCAAGTTTTTTTTTCTTCTTCTTCTCCAACTTTGAATGTTTTATGCCGCTTTCTATAAAAACTCAGTGATATCAGGGCGACGATGTTCGTGGGTTTTCTCTGGTTTCATTAGTGCTAGTTTTATAAATGAGCCATGCTCTGGCAAAAGAGGGCTTAATGCACGTCCGTGATGCATGAGCATGATACAAGTAAGTTATCACATGATCATGGATCCATAAAATCCATTTTGTCTAGCAACCGATTGAATCATGAGGTAGAATGGTCCTTTGACATACATAGAAAAATTGACCAATAGCGAAAAGTTTCGGCCCAGGTCAGCCTGCGCGGACTGCGCAGGCTGACCTGGGTTGATACTTTTCGCAGATGCATTAAGCCCCCCCCCCCTTTTCACAGAGCATGGCCCAAATATAAAGTTAAAGTTATAAGACCCCTGTTTTTAGGCTGTGTCGCTGAAGAAGTGAAGTCATGCACGATTTCATACCGAGAAAAAATGCAGGCCAAATAATCAATGCCTCGTGTACTTTAAATATCAAATATTGTTTTAATGAAAGCAATAACTCTTTCTCGCTCTCGATCTGGAGCAGAAAGATCAACTTCAAACGTTTCATTACCCTTTTCCAAACAATACCGTGATTTTTCGGCCCTGACTAATGAGGCTTTTGAAAACATTGAGGGGAAAAAAAATAAAGATAATGCTTGTTATCAGAATTTTATCTTTTGCTCTCATTTTTGCTTCCTTTTCTAGAGACAGAGCCTACTAGTATCACATAAGCCACATTTCATTTGTCGCCTGCAAAAGATTCCAATATGGACCAATCTAAAATTTTGTCGTCTGGTGCAAAGTTAACCCTTTACCGAGCAATCCCGTTTTTTAACGACCCTGTGGAAGAAGCCGTTTAAAAACAAGCACTTTTTGTTATTTCCCCACAATGTTTTCTTCCGTTTAAAAGAATTGCAGGTCACTTGTACCTTTTTTGAATTTGTCACCTGCAATTGCTTTGATTTTGGAATGTTATAAAATATTGTCGTGTGGTGCAGAGCTAAGCTGGCCATACTTTAACTCTTTACCGAACGACAAAATTTAAGACTGGTCCAAATTGAAAGCACTTGCAGACGACAAAATAAATGTGACTGAAAAATTAAAACTTGTTTTGGGAAGGGTAGAAAACATTGTGGGTAAAGGAGAAAATGCTGGTTACCAGCATTTTCTCCTTTTCCCACAATGTTTTCCAAAGTCTTCTTTCTCAGGGTCGTAAGAACTCGAAATTGTGTGGCAAAGGGTTAAGTCAAACAGCCAATCAGGGATGATGAATTATCTATAACGTTATGTAAGACAATGGTTTTATTTGTCTGGCAAAGGTTATAAATCATGTACATGTCACCCTAACTCTTTTACAAAACGACAAAAATTTAGACTCATCCAAATACACAGCATTTGCAGACGACAGATTCAAAATGGCTTAAAAGTGGAATACATCAATGAGATGCTAGAAAACATTGTGAGGGAAAAGGGCAAAATGCTGACAAGCAGCTTTTTCGCCACGATGTGTTCAAAAGACCTTTTCCTTAGGGCCGTTTAAACTCGGGATTGTTCGGAAAAGGGTTGAAACAATACACAATGGACCTTAATTATGTATCGCTGATGATCAGGCGAAAAAAAAAAGAAGAAAGAAAAGCATCCTTACAGTGATTGAGCTTTTATCTTTGGTGGGTCCCGTGCCTTTAACAACATGAGGAAGAATGTTTTTAATCGGTCGGCAGACCTGTTAGAGAGACCAAAAATTTCGGAAACCCGTCCGCTGTGAGCAAACTGATGTAAATGCAACCCGTAATAGCTTTTCTTTACTTCTAAAATACACTAGCAGTACGCAACTGTAATTCGAATACTCGTAAAACCGAGAAATAATTTTGAATAATCCAAATATTCTGATTTTCGAGAATTCTATCGGTAATCTATATGATTAGGTCTGTATCTATGTACATGTAAATGAGCCATGCTTTGTGAAACGAGGGCTTGATGCATCTTCGAAAAGTATCGACCCAGGTCAGTCTGCGCAGTCCCCGCAGGCTGACCTGGGCCGTAACTTTTCGCTGTGGGTCAATTGTCTGTATGTCAAAGGACCATTCTACCTCATGATTCAGTAGGTTGTTCAAAAAAAGTGGCCATTATGGACCCAAAATGATTTCATTGGTTGATAGGTATAATGTATCACGGAGATGCATTAAGCCCCCTTTTGCCAGAGCATGGCTCAAATGCTTTTCTCCTTTTTGGAAATAATGCAGCAACAATTCTATCCGACTGATTTTTTTTTTCTCCCAAAAATGTCTGTTTTTGACAAAAATCACCCAACAAGTCTTATTTTGTACTGTACTAGGTTGACCCTTTACCACACAATCCCGTGGTTTTAACGACTCTGTAAAAAGCCGTTTAACACTTAAGCTACTGAATAAAATGAAACGCTAATTTCTACTTAATACTAAAAGCCCAAACATTGCGGTTTGAAAGTTGATTTCACCGCAAAGAAAATACCGTATCGGACAGTGTAGATCCAAGATCAGACTGCACGTTCTGTGCAGTCTGATCTTGATCTACACTGTCCGCAAAAGGTCAGCGAGTCGCTATTAGCAGCTTAAGGGTTAAAATATTGCTAGTAACCAGGAATTTCTCCTTTTCTCAAAATGTTTTCTACCCCTTTCAAGAGAAATACCATCATTATTGCAACGCTTGGATTGTCGTCTGCAAATGCTTTCAATTTGGGTAAATGTAAAAGTTTGTCTGGTAAAGAGTTAAATTACCTTCTGTAGTTGCGTAACAATTAACTGTAATGGGTAGCAACTAAACATACACATTTGCTTCGTTTCATTATCTACAAGTATGACAGCATCAAAAATTGACAAGTGACAATAGAAAATTTGTAAATTTCAACTTATTTTTTTTTTTGACGGGTGATTTATGGGCAGAGATCGATTTTTAATCGATTAACGGTGATTTGTCTGACAGTTAAGTTAAGAAAATATTTAATTTGACAATCTAATTGTCTTCAAAACTCAAGTATTCACAACAGACACTGCATGTATCAATTTAGACATTGACATCAAAATATTTGTGTTTTGAAAGAAACCTTGGGGTAAATTTTGGCACTTCGACTTTTAAGTTTTAAAATGCCAAAACGACTTTTGACGTTCATTTGATGGTCAGCTTCTGTAGATATTGTTGAAAAAAGATTTTTTCTCCCATAACCAATTTTTTTCCATATCATTATAAATTGATAAACTGTATTTTGTTTTACGCTCCTTTAAACATTATTTCAGTTATACCACGGCGACACCTCATATTTTCATATATGTCCTGGGTTTCATCACTACTGGGCTAGAGTTTTGAAGTGATTAGCCCAAGGACACGCCCACGAAAAAACCCGGTGCTTCCAATGAGGTTTGAACCAGGGGCCTCCAGGTTACGGCTCCTATACTTTACCACTAAGCCCCGCAGGACCCCATCATCTGGACCTGTTGTAACTCTTTACCAAACGACAAAATTTTGGACGTGTCCAAATTGAAAGCATTTGCAGACGACAAAGTAAATGTGACCCAAACATTCAAATTTGTTATGGAAAGGGTAGAAAACACTGTGGGAAAAGGAGAAAATGCTGGTAACCAGCATTTTCTCCTTTTCCCACAATGTTTCAAAAAGCTTTCTTTTTTAGGGTCGTTAAAAGTCGGGATTGTCTAGTAAACAGTTATGCGGTTTTTATCAGTCAGATAGGATACTGTAACAAAAGTATAGTAAACTAGTCAGCGAGTAGGACGAGCCGTAATGAGGAAGAATGTTTGCACTGACTCTTGTCAATCTATGCAAGTATCTGCTATATGAGCCATGCTCCGGTAAAAGGAGGTTTAATGCATGTCTGTGTTGCATTACATCGAGTAAAACTTCACATAATTATGGATCCATAAAATCCAGTTTGTCGACTGAATCCTGAGGCAGAATAGTCCTTTGATAGCAAACACTTTCGACCTGGATCGATCCTTTTTGCAGATGCAATGATCCTTTTTGCAGATGCAGTAAATCCCCTTTACCCAAAGCATGGCTTATATGTTTGTTATCATCAACATGTATATACCTAAAAAAAAAAAGTTATGTACTTGGTATAAGATTTTTCTTTCCTACAGAAGCAAAATATTTTAATTGATTGATTGTATGGTGTTTAGCGCCGTTTTCAACATTATTTCAGTTATATCGCGGCGGTAGCCAGTGCACCTATCCATGCTTCCCTAGAGTTTCTTTTACCAGTACTCCACACAATATTCTGTACAAGCCACTGGCTGCTTTCCTTGATAGCCATCGACGAAACAATGATCAACGGTGAGAGATGAATGAATCCTGTCGCGATGGCTATAATCAATCCTCGGAAAGAAATTGGCCTGAGCCGGGGATCGAACCAGCGACGTCCTGTTCTCAGGTCCTGTACGACTGAGCTACCGGGGCTCGGCAGAAGCAAAATAGGAACGCCATTACAATGACGTCCTAAGACGTTACGTCAGGTTCATGCCGTCTAGAATAAATGCGTTGTCATGTAAACACGGAAGCAACAATAGGTACTGATTACTTATCAGTTGACAAATATCTATAAACAAAAACCGTTACAGAACAGAACAAATCTGTGCCCCCTATTTATCAGCCCTACGATAATCACACTTAAAACCATTTTTGATTATTCTCAATTATTTTTTAAACTTATATGATCGTGCAGCCAGTACATTTTTACATAATCTTGATACTAAATTTGCCAACATTTTGCTTCTATGAGTAATTTTTTTTCCCTCTTATCAAATGCACGTGTTCTTTTTCGTGTGGGTATAGGGTATGGTGACAAAAATGGCCTTTTATTTTAAGAATAAATGACGTAAACTTCTAAGCCACGCTTTGGCAAAAGGAGGCTTAATGCATCTCCGTTCTGCATTACACCAGGCAAGTCATCACATGATCATGGATCCATTGAGTCCATTTGGTCCGACAACGGACTGAATCATGATGTAGACTGGTTCTTTGAAATACAGAAATTGACCAATAGTGAAACGTTTCGGCCCAAGTCAGCCTGCACTGACCTGGGTCGATACTTTTCACAGGTGCATTAAGCCCCCTTTTCACAGAGCATTGCTCAATTGTTATACAGACGTCAAAAAACAGGTGTTTATGGTAACAGCGCCTTGGCACTCCAATAAATTACATGACTAACTATTTTCGCGCCATAAATTTTCGGACAAAATGGGATAACTTTGAAAGATCATGTATCTTTGTCATTTTAACTTTACCAGAGATCAAACTGTGATTTATGTTTGAAAACCATAAATCTTAACCCTTAAGCTGCTAAGCGCAACTCACTGACCTTTTGCCGACAGTGTAGATCAAGATCAGACTGCACCGAACGTGCAGTCTGATCTTTGATCTACACTGTCCAATAGGGAGATATTCTTCGTCACAAAACACTATTGAGGTTTTTACTATCGACTTGAAAAAGTTTTATTTAAGTTATTTAGCAGGACAAGGGTTACGGAAATGTTTAGTCAAACCTGTTTTAAATCTTTTATAAACAACAAACTCGAGAGCATTTGCAGACAACGAATCGAAAGTGCCTTAAATGATGACATCTGTTATTTAAGAGATGGAAAACACTGACGTAAAAGAAGACAATGCTGGTTACCATCACTATCCCCTTTTTCCACGATGTTCTAAAAAAAGTCATTTTCCTCAAAACCGTAAGACAATACTTGACTTTTATTTCAGAATTAACCCTTTCCCAAACAACAAATTTTGGACTGGTCCAAATCGAAAGAGTTTGCAGATGACAATTTTAAATTTGATGAAAATGGCAGAAAGGTCTCAAAACGGGTAGAAAACACTGTGGGAAAAGGAGAAATTGCTCGTTACGAGCAATTTCTCCTTTTCCCACAGTGTTTTCAAAAGACTTGTACTGCAGACACGTGAAAACCAGGGCTTGTTTGGGAAAGGGTTAATATATTACCTGAAACAATATCCAGTCGACACTTATGAAAAAGTTCATGTAAAGAATGGATAAACAAAATGAATTATGGTTTAAAGCATGACTGCAATTAATAAAATTGTGAGAAAAGAAGAAATTACTCATTACGAGCAATTTTTTCTTGTGTCACAATCTTTACGAAAGTGGTATGCCGCAAGAAGTAAAATTGTCCTCATCAAAGGTTATGAGTAAATTTCATGATACGATACACACTCGATAAGCAATATCAGATGGTATCAGTATAACAACTTGTAATTAACAAAGGCCTGAAGTTTCGGCAATATTAAAAAGGTGCGGTTTCATCAAGGAGTTTGTTACTCATTGCCCTTGGCCCCGACTTTATAGATAAATATGTGATAAAGACAAGATACAAATTACAGGTGGGAAAATACTTATCTTAAATCGTAAACGTAAATCGTTATGTGCATGTGGTGTTTGTTTACTGTTGAGACAAACATCTGTTACGTAAAAATTAAGTTTAAGTCAAGATGTTCGTGTATTATCTATTTCTCAGATTGAAACATTTTGAAACTGGACGCTTTCTCCCCGAACAACAAATTTCAGAAGCATGAAATTGTAGTTATTCTAAATGTTTGTGTTAAATTATTTGTTTTAAAACGTAAGCGAACCTATAGACGAGCCATGCTCTGGCAAAAGGGGGCCTAATGCATCTTCGTGATGCATGATAGCTATCAAGCCATCACATAATTATGAATCCATAATAGCCACTGTTTTTTTTCTTTAAACCGACCCTATCAAGAGGTAGATTGGTCCTTGGACACACAGTGAAACTGACCGATGGCGAAAAGTTTCGGCCCAGGTCAGCCTGCGCAATCCGCGCAGGCTGACATGGATCGATACTTTTCGCAGATGCATTAAGCCCCCTATTCACAGAGCATGGTTGAAATGCAAACTCAAGACACCGCGATCGCAGTAACACGTGCAAGTAGCAAACAACAGTAACGATCGCTGTAAACATCGATGTTGATGAATTGCCAGATTGTGTGTTATTTTGGGTTTTCTGTTAAAGCCACAAAGTGTCCATGTTTACTGTATTTCTTTTTTTTTTAACCCAAATTCGCTTGCCATGATTTTTATTTATAGCAGGTCATCAACTTTTTTAACAGACAATCCAGTGTTCTAATGATCTCAAGGAAGAAGGATTTTGAAAAGAAACATTGTGGGATACAGAGAAAATGCTGGTCAACGGCATTTTCTCGGTATCCCACAACAGTTCCTAATCTTTCAAAGACAATCACACTAGTTTAGCCTCGTTTGATGGGTCGTCTGCAAATTCTATCAATATGCACGAGTCTAAAACTTTGTCGCCTGATGGAGAATTATTTGAGCCATGCTCTGTGAAAAGGGGGCTTAATACGTCTGCGAAAAGTATCGACCCAGGTCAGCCTGCGCAGTCCGCGCAGGCTGACCTGGGCCGAATCTTTTCGCTATTGGCCAAAGGTCTGGTCTACCTCATAATTCAGTCGGCTGTTACAAAAAGGAGGGGGGGGCGCTATTATTGAGCCGTGATTATGTGATAGCTTGATTTGTATCATGCATTACAGAGATGCATTAAGTCCCCTTTTGCCAGAGCATGGCTCATTTTTTTTTTGCAGCTATAGTTAGTTGCCATAAATATTTCAACACAGTCCGAATCCCCATTGATTTACATATATTTCCAACTTTACTTCTTAATTACCTGTGACGTGAAAATGAAGGCACAGTTATGAAATTTTACAACGAAATATATATTTTCATACTCCTAACAATGTAATATGTTATAAATGCAGCTGTTTAAAAAGTGATCAATATTTTCGAAAAACGGTGTCTTACATCAACGTCAGTGAAGACGTCATCAAAATTTAGCTGAAAAATAACAACACTTTGTTTTTAGAGAGCTACAACTTTGATGTCAGGCGACGAACGCTAATAGCATATTAATTCAAACAGCATCAGTAACCTCCCTCTTTACCGGTATGGTTTTCTTTATAATCGGATGATCAGAGGCAGCGTAATTAATTTTCTTGCACGCTGAAAAATACTCGTAAGTCAATGGGAATTCGGAATTTGATGAAATATTTATGGCCACTTACTGTAGATACGGAGAGCAAATACAGCCCCCCCCCCCCAAAAAAAAAAAAACAAAGAAACACCCAGATAAAAACAAATTCGGTATATTATGCATTGATTTAATAAACATGCATGGCCTGTGACAGTTCTGGTCCGCTCTTCCCCAGCTTTGTTTCAGCACTTGACCCAAGGCAATAATTAACGATATCTTAAATAACTGTAAACGATCTTAAGGTTGCCGAACAATTCTTTTGATTTTTAACAAATTGCCGATATGATATGGTGATGATATCAGAAGTGTGCGCTCTCTCAGTCACCTTTTTAGCCGATGGCATTTTGCTACACCAACGGCATCCGAACATTGATTGAGATTCATCCGCCTTTTTCTGAAATAACCATCGGAAATTGTAAAGATCTATTACAAGCTTTACAAATAAGAGCACTTCATGTACATGTATGTATGTATTTTTACGTTGTTTTGCATTCACATTATGAACAGTAAGTGAGGTGCATTTAGATATGACCCATGCTCTGTGTAAAGTGGGTGTAATACCTCTGCAAAAAATCGACCTTGACTTGAGTCGAAAATTGTTGCTTTTGGCATATTTTCTTCATGTACAAAGACCATTCTACATCAGGGTCCGTATTCACCAACCATTCCTAAGAACGTTCTTGGACTTATTCTTCAAAATTTGCCAAATTTGAAAGTAACACACCTTCTGATTGGCTAAACCATTTGCCAAGTTTGAAAGTAACACACCCTCTGATTGGCTAAACCATATGGTTTAGCCAATCAGAAGTTGTATTACTTTCAAATTTGGAAAATTTTGAAGAACAAGACCAAGAATGTTTTTAAGAATGGTTGGTGAATACGGACCCAGGATTCAGTCGATTGCTTGAAAGAGTGGATTCAATGGACCCATGATTATATGAGGATTTGCTGGGTATAATACATCATGGAGATGCATGAAACCCCTCCCTTTTTGTCAGAGCATGGCTCAAACATATGAGCCACGCTCTGGCAAAAGGGGGCTTAATGCATCTCCGTGATCCATGATACCAATCAAGCCATCACATAATTATAGATCCATAATAGCCAGTTTTTTGTAACAGCTGAATTAATGACGAGGTAGACAGTTCCTTGGATATACAGAATTTTGACCAATAGCGAAAAGTTTTGGCCGAGGTCAGCCTGCGCGGAATGCGCAGGCTGACATGAGTCGATACTTTCCGCAAATGTATTAAGACCCCTTTTCGCAGCGCATGGCTCATATCATTACATCCTTAGAGCGCCTTACAAACAAGTAAGACAGTTTCAGTCTGGGAAAAAAAGGCCAAAGTTAATGTAATGTCAGGGCTTTTTCTTGCCCAGAATGTCTCCGAAAAGTGGCCGGTGAAGACAAAAGATCAGACTGAACATTTTCTTTTGCATTCTGATCTTGTTCTGAACTGGCCGTAAAGACAACATAAATTTTGAAAGGCGCTTAAGAATTAATATTGCGAGTTAAAGTTGTATCAATTCCAGACATGACAAGCTGTTCGAAAAAAAATAAAACAGTAACTGTATTGAAGGGATGTTACAATGTTCTATAACTCTTTACCAGACAACAAAATTTTAGCCCTGTCCAAATTGAAAGCATTTGCAGACGACAATTTCATTGTGGCTCAAAAGAAGCAATATTCATTTGATAGGATAGAAAACACTGTGGGGACAGGAGAAAATGCTGGTTACCAGCATTTTCTCCTTTTCCCACAATGTTTTCAAAAGGCGTCTTTCCAAGGGTCATTAAAAGGCGGCATTGTGCGGTAAAAAGATAACTTTATTGTCAGTACTCATTTTAAAGTAACAATAGCCGCCAAAAATAAACAAAGTAGGAGTTAAAATTGTCATCTTCACAACATTTTCCATACTTTTGAATGGCACGATTTAAATTCAAATTCATTTTAACACCTGCATTGTCTTTTTGGTCGCTATTTGGCCTGTAACGTTGTCATGCTGTCACACTAAGCCACGTGTATCAATACACAGCTAAACCATAAACATGTAAATGAACAATAATCGCATGTCCAGTATTCTCGGCATCCTTTGACTCTCTTTATCTATTTCAAATCAAATTAAAACCTGCCCGGAGGGCCCAGTCTATATTTCAAACAAGCCATAAAATCGTCAGAAACAGTTAAAAGGCGGGATGATTTTTATCATAAATCTTAAATCATATCTTTCTTTCATTCATCTATTGACCGATGATGACGTAATGTCGTAATACTTCTAAACACAGCGCGAACACCAATTTTCTGACGCCAAAAGTTCAGTTGAAATTCATGTTTTTTTTTTAAATCCTCTGGTCGTCAGTATCGATAAATACATTTGGGAGAGTTGGCCATATATTGATATTTAGGACAGCGAAGAGGAGGTCCGTCAGCTATGTTAGAGCCACTTTTGTAAATAAAACGGATATTTGTAATAAAAATTTCAATTCAAATGCATTTTTTTCAACCTTTCATGATGTTTCCGAAGAGATTTTGGTTAAAATTACAAAAATATGTCTATTTTAAACGATTTGGGTGAATAATGAAGGAATACGGTGAGATTGAAATTTTATTACAAATTTCCGTTTATTACAAAAGTGGTTCTAACACAGCTACAGTGACATCTGCACAAAACGAGAACGTGCTGTCTACTACTGGACCGATCTCCTCTGTCCAATGTCAAATCTTCCAATCGGAAAGAAGAACTTTGAAAATTGCAATATTTGAGCTTCTATCGTTACCTGGAGATTTCTGTTTCATCTATTTAGCAATTCAACAATTAACTTTACCATGAAATCCCGAGTGTTAACTACACTGACGTAAGAGGCTTTTGAAGACATTTCGGGTACAGGAGAACTGCTAGTGACAAGCATTTTCTCCTCTTCCCAAAGTATTTCCTGGCATTTCACAGACAAATTTGTCGTTTGCAACTGCTTTCAATTCGGATGAGCGTAACATTTCACTGTTTGGCAAAGATTTATACATTTGAGCCATGCTCTGTAAAAAAGGGAATTAGTGCATCTGCGATAAGTATCAACCCAGGTCAGCCTGCGCAGTCCGTGTGGGCTGACCTGGGCCGAAACCTTTCGCTAATGGTTAATTATTTGTATGTCAATGAACCAGTCTACCTTACGATACAGTCGGTTGTTGGACAAAATGGGTTTTATGGATCCAAAAGTATGTGTTGAATAGCTTGGTGTCATGGATCATGGAGATGCATTAAGCCTCCTTTTCCCAGAACATGGCTCATGTAAATGTTGAAATAGACATGTATCACCTGCAAAAGAAATACTTGAGCCACGCTCTGGCAAAAGGGGTGTTAATGCATCCCCGTGATGCATGATACCAGGTGAGTCATCACATGATCATGGATCCATAAAGTCCATTTTGTCTAAGAACCGACTGAACCATGATGCAGAACGGTCCTTTGATATACAGAAAATTGACCAATAGCGAAAAGTTTCGGTCCAGGTCAGCCTGCGCGGACTGCGCAGGCTGGCCTGGGTCGATACTTTTCGCAGATGCATTAAGACTTTCGCAGATGCATTAAGCCCCCTTTTTCACAGAGCATGACTCATTTGTAATTTAGTCGTTTTGTTAATGCTGATACATTGGAAGTCACCCCACCATTAGATATAATTAGCATATAGCAACAAGTGTGTTCGACCGACGTACAGATGAAGAAAGATTGGAAATACCAGATAACAATATTGGTACAACATATGTAAATACTCTGGTAGATTAACAAGTATCGATTTTAACACATGTGCAGATATAATACCAGACGAAAAAATTCTACATGTATTTTTGTCCATGCTAGAAGCATTTGCAAGACAGCCAACAAAATCTGGGTCAGATGCTCTCTTTATCTGTGCTGGGCAATAGCATTTTCTCTTTTTCCAACAGTGTTTTCAAATACCTTCCTTCCCAGAGTAGTTACAACAGTGGATTGTTTGGTACAGGTTTAGACGCGACAACCTGCACTGGTAAAAGAAACTCCAGGAAAGCATTAAAGACAAACATCCATTCATTCATTCGGCAAATCAGCACAAACAATGCGTTTGGCCATAACAATACATAATGAAAAATATGGCAAGAACATGTAAATTAAATGAGGTACAGAAATATCATACAAAGGACCTAAAACAGAAAGCGCTTAACGCTTCAAAATATTTAAAACAGTGATGAAACATTTATTTCACAGCATGCAATGAAAAGGAAAATGCAAGTATCGTTCAATGGCGAAAGTACACAGGAGTTTATGTTTATACTCAAATATATCATCAAAGGTGTGACCAATAAAGTGGGCTTTAAGATGAACTGGCTGCTGCGACATAACTGTAATGGTGTTAAAACGTTAAACACCAAGCAAACAAACTATCAAATCGACATACAGGGTTTACCGGTAAGAAATCTAGATGACTATCTTAATCAAGTAAAACAGTGTTCTATGTGACCCAAAAGAATGCAAATAACGGCCTCTCAGTTATTGTCAGAATTCTGCGTCTCGGTGGGTCTTCTATTCAAGCCAGCGGCTAGGAAACCTTTGACCAAGTTCCTATGTTCGTGTGCCCGTAATTACGCTATCTTGCTCCCACTAATTAATTCTGAAATGGAAGAGTTGTCCAATTAACGAATAAAAACGAATGTTTGTATTGGCCTCTTGGCTTTATTCAGATCTATCGGTGCCGATAGTCAAAAGTGCCACTTAAAATTCCTCGAGGTTAATTTAGACAAGATTCTTTGTTTCGCACAAAAGTTCCGTGGACCTAAAGCCACGCCCTGACGTGTGCGAGGAGGATTGAGTTACAACTGCGAAACGTAAACATTCTATGGCTTGCTTAACTAAACTTGTATTGGTGTATTTTCTGAGAGGTTTCATTGTTTTAACTCTTTACCGCACAATGCCGCCTTTTATCGCCCATGGGAAAGAAGCCTTTTGAAAACATTGTGGGAAAAGGAGAAAAAGCATTTTCTCCTTTTCGCACAATGTTTTCTACCCCATCAAAGAAATTTCGTACTATTAGAGCCACAATGAAATTGTCGTCTGAAAATGCTTCCATTTTGGACAAGTCTAAATTTTTGTCGTCTGATGAAGAGTTAAGGAGAGTAGTTGACATACACATACTCAGTGTGATATGTGAAAAGCAATTCTTTATGATCATAATCTTACCAAATCTTTAAAGAACGGCTTTGCAAAGTGGATTTGAAATAGTGCATGTACACTTTGTTAGATCATAAACTATACTTGCAACTTTTCCCTTGATAGAGCATGCCTCTGTCACAGCCAAAATTACGAATATACTTTTGCTGTTTGACTTTACCGAAGCACAATCTTCTGCATGAGATTAAAGACAACCACAACAACAACGAAAGCAGCCAACAGACGCATTACTTTTGATAATCCCTTTGGCAGTAGGCAACATAAATATACGTATATCTGTGTTTCTTTATGTTTTATCTAGGACATGACAAATAATAATAGTATCTGTCTTATTACTGAATTATTATATCTATTCAAATATCGAGGGACGCCTGAATTTACACTTTTTGAAGATTAAAAATCAAAACGATATAGAGAATGAAGTTAGAATTTACTACGAAACTATTTTCGATGAAAATAATAAAAACGTTAATATTAGTCTCGAAACAGACTTACAAAGCTCTCATCACTCCATCATTTGAGTCACATTTAGTTTGTTCGTTTGTGGTCTGCAAATACTTTCAGTATCGACAAGTCAAAAATTATCGTCTGGTTTAAACTTGAAGGACAGAACGTCGCGTGACATGGAAGCAATCAGAATACACTGATGAAAAAAATTAAAAGTTAACACGAAAAGCCAAGAGCTCCTAATGAATTGATTACCGGAAACGGGCGTCAATTAGCTCCAATCTAACACGACGTTTTCAATATGCTGAAATCCACATCATACTATTTAATGTTTCAGCTTGATTGACATTATAATCCTTCACTCAAGAGAATTGGATATCCATTTACATCATAATAGGTCATTTTATCTGTATTCGTAGGTATACGTATTCTTTGATAAACGAAATTATAGGAAAAAAAAAAAAAAAAAAAACCGAGAATTATCTTTTCTGGGGAATGAACAACATTGACTGAACAACAAATTGTTCTCAGTGTTATTTCACAGGGTCTTTGTTGGCTATTGAAAAGGGGAACGGGCATATAGCTCTATAGGTGTTTTACTCGAGGCAAAGTAAGCGAGCCATGCTCTGTAAAAAGGAGGCTAAATGCATCTGCAAAAAGTTTCGACCCATGTCAGCCTGCGCAGACTGAAATGGGTCGAAACCTTTTGCTATTGGTCAATTTTCTGCGTGTCAAACGGCCATTCTACTTCGAGATCCAGTCGATTGTTAGACTAAATAAATTTATTGATACATAATAATCTGAGGAAGCTTGGTAAAATGCATCATGGAGATACATTAAAACCCCTTTTACAAGAGCATTGCTAAAGTATTAAGTTATTCCTGGTGATTATTGGGCTCTACACATAGTATTACTAGAAGTGATATTTGTGTTAAGTTTCTCTGAATGGAGGTAATTACAAATTACATTTTGTGTTTACCTAAACACCGAACTTTCAAACCAATAGATAAAACCCGAACAATGTTGATTCAAACTTTAATTTTGGAGAAAAATATATCATGCACGTTCTGTGCAGTCTGATATTAATCTACACTGTCCGTAAAAAGTCAATGAGTCGCGCTTAGCAGCTGAAGACTTAATACCTTTTCATGATTAGTACACTGTTCACTACTATGGGGTCATAACATTAAGGTAAAGTTCTACAGAGTTTAAATTTTCATACCGTCAACCCGTTTTTAACATTCTTATTGAGATATTTCACGCATAGTAGATTATATTAACAGTAATGTGTATTAAATTATTAGTGAATAATTTACACCTGCGATATCTTGATATTTGTTGGGAAAAGCGCTTTCATTTATTTCTAAACACTTCCCTACTCTTAAAAATATACTTAAAATAGAAATATATGGAAAGTAATTTATATACCTACATGTATGTCGTACCGCAGTTAGAAGATACCAGATTTTGTCTGGTCAAAATAGGACACACGAAAATTTCAGAAAGCTTTTTCTTTTTTTCTTCAAAAATAGCTTCGATTATATTGTTTCGTTCCTATTATCTGTGACAAACCTATTGGGTCATGGAACAAAATGTAAAAAAAGAGTACGATATCTGTCAAAGTGTTCACTGCGCTGATAGGTCTAATAAAAGACAAAGAAAAAAAAAAAACCTACATAGGTTAGAATAAATTAGCAGATAAATTATTTTCTGTTTTAAATCTATGTCTGATATTCACAAATCATTCTAAGTAGCATTCTTTGTCTAAATTTTAAAGTAAGAAAATAACATAGATACCAAAAAGTTTACAATCATAAATGGCGTTCCTCTGAAATAAAAAAAAAAATGTCTTAATGTTTACACAAAGAATGCAATAAAGAACGGTTGATGAACACGGGCCCAGGTGTTTGTGGTACCTCTGTAAACGGGAAATGTACCGACGGTAGGGTAGAGTGTAAGTTTTATGAGTCAATTATTATGCTGGGATGATAATAATACCTTATAGTTTATGGCTTTGATAGAAATCGCAAATGAAGATATCACCGGATAAACTGGTACACAATTTTGGGGTCCTAATAAAGAGGGTACAAGGTGTTCTAGTGATGGCTTCTTGTATCACACATTGACCACACAATCCCGAGTCTTAACGACCCTGTAAAAGAGGGCTTTTGAAAAGATTCTGGTAAAAAGGAGAAAATGCTGGTAACCAGCATTTTCTCCCTTTTCCCACAATCTTTTCTACCCTGTCAAAGAATTGCGGTACATTTTCATCAGTTCTAAATTTGTCGTTTGCAGTTGTGATTTTTTTTTTGAAGAGTCTAGACTCTGTTATTTGGTAAAGAGTTAAGACACACTGGTATAAACAGAATGCTTATAAAGTATTTCATTTTTACAAATAAAAAAGAGCAAAAAAGAGCAAAAAAAAAAACTACATGTAATTTGTTCAGACATGAACAATGTTTTCAAGTGCGAAATAGAAGGAGGAGGATGGCCGTCTTTGAATTAACTTCATATACCTAGCTATATCTTGCCATCAATTCATATCATTTTCTATTGTTTTCTGTTCTGATGTGTTTATCATAGTGTCATCCCTTTTAAAGTGCAAGATAAGGTTTATTCAAGTAAAAGACGCATGACAATACATTGTAAAACATATATTCACACACATAAAAACAGAATTATCACAATGTATGGATTAAAGTTACCATGTCTGCCACATCCATACCTAGGATAACGCAAAAATGAGATATGTTGATCGTTTATTTCCATTGTGATCCTTTGTATGAGTGTGGGTGACATAGAAAGGCTTGATGTGGTACATGTATGTTCTATTAAATATATAACAAGATGCAGATTGCATATTCATGTACCTATTTCCCGGAAATATACACATACAATTTGAGTAAAAGCATAACACAGGATTTATATATCTATACCACAGACAACAGAAGTCGACATCGGTATATCACATTGTATCAAGTAGATGCCTCTTGACACATGTTTTAAACAGAGGAAGTGAACAAATACTTTTGATAATTATGTGTCGGTAATATAGATATAGATAATGTCAAGCTGATATGGTACCTGTTTCTGGCATCACTTCCCTTGTCTTTCATGCCAAAGCATCACGCAGGTGGGCATTCAGTAACCATTATTTACCTAACTGGCGGTTCAGTAACCAGCCATTTTAGAAAATATCGGAAGAATTCCTCTACTGCGAATTAAATGTTCGACATCTTTCCGCCTCGTAGTAGGATGTCCTAACCGCTCGACCATGGAGACGGCTGCAAAACTCGATTTTTCTTCCCACAATTCGAGTATTTTTTTGTAAAAGAACCCCTTACAAGGACAACAGAACTCAGCTTTGGCACACTAGTTACACTTTGTGATCCATATTATATTAGTTATAATACTTGGTATTTGAAATTAGGGAAAATATTCTCAATGATGACATGAAATAGTGCAAAGTTATGATTACGATCAAAGGTTGAGGTTTTTATGTTAATAAAATTAAGTTTACGTTTTTTTTTTTTAATACAGATTTAATAAAGCGATATTCGAATCATGTTTGAAATATAATGATGTTTGAGAAGAGTCATCCAAAACGACAATTTTACGAGATTATGGACACTCCCCATATATATATATATACAGAAGGGACTGTCTTATTTAAATATAACTGTTGAACAAACGTAGACCGTGCAGAGTTATTAATCAATTCATGGTGTTGCATCTTGCCTCTTGGCAAACAGCTGCAATTATGTCGCACGTATCTTTTTTTCTGGCACTACTAGTCTGTTTTATAAGACCTCCGTGTCCGTCTGTATTGTACATATGAGCATTTCGCTTACTCGTTTTGTATTTAACGACGTTTACGAGTAATACTGCGTCTGTACGACCAATGCACTTATTTAGGTTTAGCCTAGCTATGAGGTATACTTACAACATTCTTTATAACCTTCTTCCTAATAATAATAAGTTCAATTCGCAGTTGAGGAGCGGCAGATGTATTGCTATAACGTAACGACATTCAGCACTCAATCGAAAAAGTTTTGAGCTTACAGTGGAACCAAACTCGAAAGGACTAGATGATTAGCCCAGGTCGATATCTACTTGAACTTCTGGACAATATGGTCGCAAGCTATAGGAATGCATTCAAATGAGTCATGCTCTTTGAAAAAAGGGCTTAATACATCTGCGAAAAGTAGCGACCCATGTCAGCCTACGCAGTCCGCGGAGGTTGGTTTGGACCGAAACTTTTCAGTATTGGTCTATATTCTGTATGTCAAAGGACGAGTTAACCTCATCATTCAGGCCGTTTTTAGACAACATGGATTTTATGGATCCATGATCATGTGATGACTTGCTTGGTATCATGCATCACGGAGATGCATTAAGCTCCCTTTTGCCAGGGCATGGCTGGTTTTAATGTCTGAAGGAATGTGTATTCTAGATTATCTGTCAAAAAAGAAACTTGTCATTCAAACCCAATTATCCTATAAAATCTGACAAACTTCCCAACCAGAAGAAAGATGAAAGAAAAACCCACGACAGTCGTACCCGCTACTAACTGACTCAAATTAGGATTTATACATTCCCGATAACAACTTAAATAGAAATAAATTTTAGCTAGATTGAAAAGGGCATTAAAAGTGTAAAACATTAACCGATTGATAAGAATAAGTGAAATTAAGGAAATTTAACTTAAAAAGAAACTTTGACTTTATCTCAAAGTGACTTAGTAATAAATTAAATGAGCCAAATATATATCAGGATTCGATGATATTTATCGTGACCAATAAATGTCGCGAATGCGCCTGCGTGGCACTGCGTAACATGCTCAAAGTCTTGCTCGTGGTTGGATTCGTTGGATTGATAAATTCGATTTTTTTTTACTAATCGATTCAAATTGAAACGAGTCATTTCAGCTGTAGCTTGATCATTAATTGACATTTTTTCTGATTAGTATTTCGACGCTTTCCTCCATCGAATTTAGTTAATTGCGGGGCGTTGGAAATTATTCTCATTAAGTATTTATGTTATTGTTGTAGTTTTAAAATTCACACATACACTAACCGTTTCAGATAAATTATTAATCGTCTAATCTTTCAAACACAAGAAATGTCAGAAAAGACAGAGCATACATGTTAAAAAAAGGGAAAGCTTCTCTTCGAGGTCTTATAAACAAAGTTACAATTTAGCACGAGGAAAATGTCTATACGGATAAAAGATTTATAGATGACCTTCACAGAAATAAAGGCGATGCTGGTCTAGCCAGTGGGTATGTATCAAACAAATAATGAAAGAATGACTTGGCGACAGACAGTTGTCTTAACATCGAGGCTTTCTTTGCGGTTATGTCGCCTTGATGTATCTGAACTATCTTGAAAGCCGAGAAAGTTAGTTTTTCAAGCAGTAGTGTTAGGTAACAATTCATTCCAGTCAATGTACGCCTTTGGAACCGGTGTACAGTCCTTTTAGCCCTATCTCTATGCGTTAAGTTCCGTTTTGTATGGTGTTGGAAATACCATACTAGTTCTTTTTCATTTTTTTATATACGTATCTGTTTATTGTGCGTGTATGTTCCACTTGTATTATTGTATCATTTATTGAGGATGATCATACAGAGGGTAACATTTTAACTTACTTTTTACGAGTCGCAAGTTTCGGTAATATGTCGAAAATTGTGTTTGTAGGTAGCGAATGTTTGGTCCAGGAGAAGAATCTAGTGTAAGATGGCCTCAAGCATTTCTTTTTCTTTTTCCTTTTTTGTTTTTTTGCGACGAACTTTGCTACCATACAAATGCTTGGCTTAAATAGCCCATTACAGGAGCATGCCGCCCGCACAGAAACATTCGAAAGTTAATTAGAAACCTAAATGACTTTTGCATAAACAATTTTAATGAAAAAGGGCATACAAATGTGACAAATAGCCTGAAGCTACAATGACTAATGTATGGTGATTATTGCTCACAGAGAGAAATCAAATGTTCATGTTCTTGGCCCGTATTCACCTACCATTCTTAAGAACATTCTTAGTTTTAGTCTCACACATTTTCTGGATTTGAAAGTAACACAACTTCTGATTGGCTAAACCATTTGGTTTCGCCAATCAGAAGCAGTGTCACTTTCAAATTTAGACTACCTTGGAGAATAAGACTAAGAATATTCTTAAGAATGGTTGGTGAATACGGGCCCAGATTACAAAGCATTAGTTCCTACCATTAAGTGTTAATATAGAGTGGACAGTAACAGTTGAAAAAAGAACGTATTTCCTTTCTTTTTTTTTTTTTGGCGGGGGGCATAAATTCTTTAAAAATACAGGTTAAAGTAGTATAAGGATCAGACTGCACGTTGCATGCAGCTATTTTAGTACTTAAAGTGTTCCGAACATTCTTGGATTTGAGAATTTTGGCCTAAATTTTCAGACAGTCTTTTTTTTTTTATAGAAATTTGCAAACAAAATGAATGTCCCGCATGGGAACCAGCTAATGAGTTTCTTAGATCAATGATAACGGAAAATGAAGTGACAGAGAGAAAGATGTTTGAAAAAAAAAAAAAATCAATTTGGCAACATGTTTCATTTATTGAATATGCTAATTAGCCAGCAGCTGAATAGCCTTTGAAAGTTATCTGGACATGGTTTTGCTGTCATTATACTGCCGAAACATTGTATGTTTTTATGTTTCTTGGAAATTGCGCCCTTTCCTTCCTCTTCGTCTTGTATTTCAGCTGTTTGAAATACTTTTTGTTATCAACCCGTACACTGCTTAATAAATTAAATGTCATTTTTAAGTCAATAAAACTTTGCGAAGACTTAAACTACCAAAAGTAATTTAAAATTGCGCTTCACTTTCATCTCTGCTTTAATACTTTTGGACTCAAATGCAGTTGTTTTGGAAAATAGACCCCTTGCTTCGGAATATATAACAATTGCTTTGGACTATAGAACAATTGAGTTGGGCTCTGAGGAACGGGGTTCAATACATCTCCGTAATGCATGATGCCCAGCAAGTCATCACATAATTATGAATCCATAATATCCAGTTTGTCTAACAACTGACTAAATTGTGAGGTAGAATAATGGTCCATAGGCATGCAGAAATTTTACATAGAGCAAAACGTCTCGACCCATGTCAACCTGCGCATTCTGCACAGGCTGACATGGGTCGGTACTTTTTGCACATGCATCAAACACCCTTTTCACAGTGCATGGTTCAGTTGCTTGTGACCATAGACTACTTCCGTTTGACTTCAAAGCAATTGCACCTGGATAAAAAGGAATTGCTTTAGAGTAAAGAGCACCTAGTTTGGACCATGAGTCAGTTGATCTAGACAAAAATAATGTTTTGGAATTTACAGCAGTAAATTTGTCACAAAATTGTAGGTAAATTTAGAACGAATCGTGGGCCCATATTCACCGACCATTCTTAACTTCATTCTTAGTCTAATTCTAGATGGAGAAAGTAACGCAACTTTGACTTACAGTACTTTCAAATTTAGAAAATGCTTCTGTGTAAGTCGTAAAATAAATTCTACAATGGTTGTGAATAGGGATCCTGGTTGTTTAATAACAACATTTCTTAAAATATGCTTTTCAGTAGTTCATAGAAATCTAACAGTGAATTATATCTTTACAATCCATCGGTGAATGTTATAACTATTTTTATTTTTGACATGCCACGTATGTTTGTAGAACACGAATGAATTTTTAGCGGGTGAAAGTCACATTTTATGATTTAGTCAGTATCACTCATGACGTCATTATGACAGCTAGTCCACATCCGACTATATTGAATAGGCTATTTCGCTTATACTTTTCGCGATTAGCAAAATGTTAGACCTGAAAAGAAAGGCTAAAGTGAAGAGCAGAAGTGAATAGGAAAATTGTTTGTTTCGGTGTATGATCGAAATTTCTTTCATCTCGTGAAAAGCAAGGGCCATGTTTTCACTCGTGGCTTCGCCAATCGTGAAAATATAGCCTCTGCTTTTCAGTCGATGAAAGAAATTTCGATCATACACCGAAACAAACAATTTTCCTCTTTTACTTGTTCAGATGAAAAGGAACTGATCAAGAATAAAGAACAACTGCTTTGAACCATAGAAAGGTTGTTCTTGACTACAAAGGAAATGCTTTGGGATTAAGAGCAAGTGCTGTATCATTAATCTGTTGCTTAATTAAGAACGAGCCTTGGTTGTTTAATGGCAACATTATTTGTCGAAAATCTCACATAATTAGGCTTTAAAACGATTCGGGTTACGTACCAAGGCATTCGTCATTTGGATTAAAATCTCTAATTAATAATTAACGTGATTTATTTCAATAACGATGTCCTTTTCTTTGATTTCGCCATTTCTACTAATTGATAGATGCTATCAGCCACGTTGAAGAAATTGATTTTAAATGTTATTGTCTTAATCTCCGGAGTCCATCTGATTTAACCGAGCTTTTTGTGCATTTTTGCCATTTATTTTCTCTGTTTTGGACAGACCCGACAGACCCTCAGACCCTTAAGTTTTTTTTAACCCTTTATGAACTGAAATTCCTGTTTTTACGACCAAGAGAAACAAGATTAACAGCATTTTTCTAATAATGTCTTGTACCTTTGAAAAGGGCAAACTCATTTGAATTTGATTTAATTTAGTCTGCAAATGCGTTTAATGTTGAACTTTCCAAAAATTTGTAGTCTGGGAAAGATATAAGCCATGATCTGTGAAAAGGGGACTTAATGCATCTGCGAAAAGTATCGACTCAGGTCAGCCTGCGCAGTCCGCGCATGCTGACCTGGGTCGAAACTTTTCGCTATTGGTTAATTGTCTCTATGTTCAAGGACCAGTCTACCTTATGAGACAGTCGGTTGTTAGATAAAATGGTTTTTATGATTTTATAATTATATGATGACTTGCTTGGTATAATGCATCACGGAGACGCATTAAGCCCTCTTTTACCAGAGCATGGCTAATATCTGTGTAATTATGTGGCTGATCACAGAGTATTGATGAAATAACACATTTTACAAATGTTAGTTAAAAAGATCATCCAATGATAAGATGTCGTATGGTACCAGCCATCATTTTAGTCTTTTTTTTTTTTCATTCTTGGACATAATAAGGTTGAACGTATCAACATTTGGCGCGTACATAATTATGTCTGGCTACCAAAATTTTGTCGAACGTATCCCGTCAGTGCAGTCGGGTCTGAATCTGGCTCGATGTGTGATTCCAATCTTTTCTTTTACAATCTAAAGTCAATAATATAATAATGGTATTACCCACAGAGCTTAGATCATCCCCTTTGGACTCCAAAGACATAACGTTTGGGGTTGGCCCTAGCATCCTGTGCAGATTCAAGATTTTTAACTATTGAAAAATGGCAATTTAACGCATTTCGCTTCAAAACGGTTAATTCTTCTGCGAGGTCCATTAATTCAAATAACAATCACTTCTCCTCTATCACTAAGTAATTGCTTGTACATTGTTTTTGTAGAAAATAATTAGCGTACATACAGCATCAGTTAGGAAACATCCACAAAATATGGCTGGCTGCACTGGCCATCAAACAAGACTGAAAAAGATTGAGTACACACAAATGCAAGTGTCAAGAAAAAATGACATCCTTAGAAACTTAGTTACAGTGAAGTTTCCGTTGCGAGGAACTTGAAGAAAACGTGCTATTTCTATGATGCGTCAAAGCTGTGGTGTTAACCGCTGACAACTTAAAGTGGTTTGAGAGTGGAAAACAAAGGGAGTAAGGTCTTTAAAATAATTGTGTGTGTAGTCCTATAGACAATTTTGCAAATGGTCAAAAGAAAACTGACGGTGTAGTACCACGGAATATTTTGAAAAAAAAAAAAAACAACGCTAACTAACACGTTGATACTCCATTCATATTGCATTCTACACCGTGTTTTATCAGATCTTCTTGTCTGCCAAAATAATTCGTTCTGGTAATCTGGCAATACGACAATATATGGTGTTTTAATGTGTAGCAAAATAGATCCGGCATATTAACGACGGATTAGCTTGAGCAAGCCAAACATGGCGGAAAATTAAATCATATCACTCTATAACATAAATCAGTCCATTTTCTGACAATTCTATTGATAAACGACCGTGTGTTTATATCTTGCCTTATTAGACCCAATATGCACGAAAGATGTTACTTGGAAAGAACCGACGCAGCAATTTTCTTCGCCTGGTTTCTCATCTCTGGGCTTTTTAACCCTTTATCGAACAACAAAATTTTAGACTCTCCCTAAATTGAAAGCATTTGCAGATGACAAAATTAAATGTAGCTTAAATAGTGGAATTTGGCTTTAAAATAGTGGGAAACATTAAGGGAAAAGGAGAAAATGCTGGCTATCAGCATTTTCTCCTTTTCCCAAGAATGTTTTCAAAGGCCTTCTTCCTCAGACTCAGTCGGTAGGACTTGAGACCATGGGGTCGCTGGTTCGATCGCCGGCTCGGCAAATTTCTTTTCGAGAAATGATGATAGTCATTGCGACATGATTCATTCCTCTCTCACCGCGTACCATTGTTTCGAGGATGGTTGTGTGTGAAAGCAGCCAGTGTCTTGGAAAGAATATTATTCGTAGCACTGTTAAAAGAAACTGCAGGAAAGCATGGATAGGTGCACTGGCCGCCGCGATATAACTGAAACTGCACGGGCTGAACTCGGTCGATACTTTTTTGCAGATGCATTAAGCCTCCTTTCCACAGAATATGGCTCATTTCGAATGAGATTCTGATTTAGAGTCATTAATGAAATTGGTCAGTTTTTATATTTAAGAGAACCAAGGGCTTTTAAGATAAGAATCCAATGTGCACGAGAGGTTAGACTAGGAGAGACCGATGCCGTAATTTACCTCACCTCACAACCTGCAGCCAATCATAGCCAGAGGTCTCATGACATCTCTATTTGTTAGTACCACTTTCTCCTTATAAATATTAAACCTGTGACTGTTTTCATCAACCATTCTATATTAAATCTTAACCCTACACTCCAAGACCAGTCATGTGAATGGCCTGTCTCAGTAAATTGGAAGACTAGTCTCGGCCTGTCAGCTGACTTTGTAATATTTATTTCATTGCAGTAAGTGTTGTTCAACTTGAAATTGTCAGCGAGCTCGAGAGAGTTCACCTGCTGCTGAAATTGACTCTGGAAATATTGATTCAGTAATCCATCGAGCGGAAGAAATGAGCTAAACTCTGAGTGAAGGGGGCTTAATGTATCCGCAAAAAGTATCGACATATGTCAGCTACAGGTCAGACACGGTCGAAATGTTTTGCTATTTGTAAATTTTCTGCATGTCCACGGACCGGTTTACCTCCAGATTTTGTCAATCGTTAGACTAACCATTGGATTTTATGGATCCAGAATTATGTGATGACTTGCTTGATATAATGCATCGGTTATGTATCGATTTAACCCTTTACCACACAATCCCGAGTTTTAACGACCCAAAGCAAGACGCCTTTTGAAAACATTGTGGGAAAATGAGAAAATGCTGGTAACCAGCATTTTCTCCTTTTCCCACAATGTTTTCTACCCTGTCAAAGACAAGTTCCATCATTTGAGCCACATACAATTTGCCGTCTGCAATTTGGACCAGTGTAAAATTTTGTTGTTTGGTAAATGGTTAATGCATCGTGGAGAAGCTTTGAACACCATTTTGCCGGAACATGCTCCAATTTATGCAGAAAAAATCTATGGAAAAGATCTTAGCTTTCTTGACACTCATTTGTCGAATTATCTTTCATGGCTGCTGATGAGAAATTATTCCAATCTTTTGAGTGTATCTCTTAGCAATAGTCTTTGTTGAATTCAATGACAAAATTCACATCTTTATGGAATAAATATTATGATAACAAATCGTAATTCGTGATTCGTTAATTCCATAGAACAGAGTATCTAATAACCTAAACATAGAAGCTTATTCTTGTTATGTTTTGTAGCTATAAGCTGTAATGAGCATTTTGTATGCCGTTGGGCGGAGTTACCCACCTTTTGATTGATTAAGCACACAAAAATAGCAAGAAACACTTTTGTTATCCTTTATTATGATTGGTGTATGCTTTGGAACCTTATGACCTCAATTTTGTTCAAAGGTCGAATGCCAAAAAAGGATTCAATTACTACAAGTTCTATTTACAACCAATATAGATGAAGATTGTATTGTTGGTCTATTGAAACTCGCGTTACGCTATGTTAATTGACCCTAGTTCTCAATACCACCCATACAAAATTCCCCATGGATTGAAACTACTTGGCAGAGTGTAAAAAGTTATTCTTTGGATTTCAAAAGAATGTAGATGCAAAGATTAGCAGCTGACAAATACCTGACTTCTAATGAAACAGATTTGCCAAAATAAATATCTACAAATCTCTATTATGATTGGTTTGGCATTGTTTGTCAGACATGCGCATAAATGTACCATACTAAAAAGCATAACCTTGGTGACCCTATTGAAACATACAAGAACAAAAAGTCGCCACAAAACGAGCTTGCTGTACTAAATTGACAATTTTGGGGGGAAATATTTGAGCCATGCTTTGTGACAAGGGGGCTTAATGCATTTGCGCGAAGTATTGACCCAGGTCAGCCTGTGCAGCCCTCGCAGGCTGACCTGTGCCAAAACTTTTCACTATCGGTTAATTTTCTGTATGTCAAAGGACTATTCTACCTCATGATTTAGTCGGTTGTTAGACAAGATGGACTTTATGGATCTATGATCATGCGATGACTTGCTTGGTATCATGCATCACTGAGATGCATTAAACCCCCTTTTGCCAGAGCATGGCTCATTTATATAAATTAGTATTCATCTAAAAAAATTCAAAGCAAAACTGTTTTTGACATAAGTATTAGAATACCTATTTCTAAGGTCACAAACTTTGACGTTTCTGAAAATGCTATTTATTGGCTTCCTTTTCCGGGAAACATGAAAATGTACGCCAATTGTTTAAAGACAAAAAATCTATCCGATATAGAACTGAATATGTTAAATTGATGAATGTGTTAAATTGATGAAAAATAGATAAAAATGTAAGGAACTGTAGAAATCAGCTGCAGCACCACAGTGGCTAAATTAATCAAATTTTCATTAAGTCTATTAAACGATATTTCATCTCCATTCATATTTCGAACAAAAAGGAAGCTTCATGGTCTAAAGTGATAAAGAAGTACTTCTTATATATAACACTTTTTTTTCTGAAACAATAGATAGGATATTTATATATTCAAAAACTGTATGTAAATAAGCAAGTATATTATCTATATCAATTGAACCCATCTGTATTCATGTGGGTCACGAAAGAATGTTGAGAATTCTTTTTTTCCCTTTAATTAAATTAATGAGATAAATCTAGTCCCTTCTGACCTTATCATTCACGTTAAATCATCGGTATACATTGTCATAAACAATTATTTAAAAGATAAATGAAGTCTTTCGAAGACTACACTGTCAATCAGTGTATCAGTGATCAAATAACTGACCTCTTAGCACGACAAGTCACAAAACAAAACTTCGCTGGTCATAGATTTTTATTAATTACTTGATTGTTAATGAGCTATCACTAAACTATCTGGTTTAATTTACAAGAGAAACACTAAAGGTTAAAGAGTATGGCAGGTGCGAGGTGTAGAAGTTACATAGTGTCTCTAATTAAACCTGTTGGGAAAATGTGTGTCTCTGTAATTAAGTCTTTGTTCATATTAGTCTTTTTAAAGTTTTAAAGTTTTGCAACGTCTTACAAAAATTGTCTCTGTTATAACAATTAACAGAGGTTTATCGGATTACATTCGGTTCTCTTTATATGTCTCCATTTTTAGACCATTTTTTCGCTACTTTGCTGTTTTTGATTTTTAAAAATTTCAAAGAAATTATACAAATGTTATCTTTTATAATCGTCTTAAGCTTCCGGTGATATATATAAGAGTTGTTTCTTACCCATTCTTTCATTCCTTTGAAAGAGTAAAATGCTTGGTTTGAAGAAAGCAATACATTAACATTTTTTTACTTGTATATTATGTGTCTTTTTACAAAATGTATTATACTCTACGGTTTTTCAATATATACCCTTTTTCTTATTACGAAATATTTCGTCATATGCTGCTGTAATATTGGTTTCGTAAGAATTAAAAATATATGAATATGTATATATATAAGCTTTACAGTATGGTTGGAAAAGCCATTTGTACAAGGTGTTTTAAATTTATTTATTTATTTATTTATTTATCATAGCATTTATGTATTTATCTATCTATTTATCTATGTATCTTTTTTACATTTGCTACTGTTTCCTTGATTGTACATTTATTGTACATACAGTTAATTGAAATATTCACTTGTTTGATTTCGGCATTAGCCAGCATAACAAATTTGTGACCTTTTTGCAAAGTATGAATTAAAAAAATAATTTTATAAAACATTTGATTTGCCTACTAATTCCAGTTAGGTATAAATAAAGAATTTTAGGTGAGAAAATATCACAGTAGTATTTACCGGCTGAAATTGTTTCTATGTGACATTTAAGTAAATACGACTGGTATTTGGAAATAACTTAAAGTCTTTCGTTTGTCAATTGCCTGTTTAATATACTTTGCTAGGTTATAAAGGATTTTCTAACAAATAAATTGGAAAAACTGGAACAACTTCAGCATGTTTTGACATATATTACAGAACATTTGGCTTCTAATTCCCGCATAAATCCATCCTACAAATAAAGAATATAACTTTTCTTTAATTTTCATTTAGGGAAAAAGGTGACATTACAACAGTTTCTTTCCAGAAATGGTTGTTGGGATAATATGTTGAATCAACTGAGATGTTCGAATGGTTACATCTTTCAGCAATAGAGATTTTGGTGTACTTGGTTCATTGGTTGTTAACAACGACAATACTGAGGCTTCTGTTGAAGCGATACACTCCAACCATTAAAGGTCTTTTCCCTTTTTCATTACATGCTGATTATAGACCTTCTCAACCTACACTGCACTTTAAAGAGATAGGTACACAATGGCTCCTTATCTGAAACAAGTTGGTTTGTCAAGGTCTAATTGAAAATTATAAGATGCTCGTCAGATGGTCAGGTCTTCAAGCGTTTACCAGCAATAAAATCACCATAAAGTCAGGATGAATTAAATCAGTTTGTGTTTCGAGGATGGGACCCTTGGATAATCATTAACCCTGCACAGAGGTCACTGTCTATATTCCTAAGATCGAGGTACAAGAGTTATACCTTTGACAAAGAAGAGAAATCATTGTAAAACTGTAGAGACACTGTCTAATTGTTTTAAGGCATTTACTGCACTCTAAATTAAAAGGGATAAGTATACTGTAATCAAGGCCACGAGGATAAGTTTTTTCCATATTACTTTTATAGAAAAAGACTTTTATAGACTGCAATGAGTGTCTTTCAAAACCTAAGGATCTAACCCTTTGCCGGAAACGATCCTGGGGAAGAAGGCCTTTCAAAGCATTTTGAGAAAATACGATAACGTGCCGGTTACAAGTATTTCCTTAATTTCCCATAATGTTCCTTATCCTTTCAAAACATTTCCTATCTTCAAACAACGAATTTATGTGTCGTTTTCAAACACATTCAACGTGTACAAATCTATAAGTGCGTCGTGTGGTAAAGAGTTAATAATTACATTATTACACACGAGAAAACGATAACTTTCCAGCTCGTTGTCCGATTTTACACTCTGTATTTAAATCCGCCTTTCCAGTTTAATTTCATTTAAATAAGCCGTCTACGATCGGGAGATAAATTATGGTTAACCGTTGTCCAAAGAGATAATTTCATCCCTCAGTACAGAGGGTGAATCCTTTGGTTTTATACATGGAGATTAATGATAGGTCTCGCAACCTTTACAAACAGGTGGTCCTTTGAGTGTTCATAAATTATCAAACAATTTAGTTTTAATGTCAAAATGACTTTAAACACGGTTTAGGCTTATTAATTTTATATGATTATTACAATCAAGTTGGCATGTTGTGAAGGATTTACAGATTGACACATTAATGAGATCAAGTTGGTACTAGACTTGTTAGTCTGAAATCAATCTGTGCAGGAAAATAGCCAGTCGACCCCCCACTGTTGTACTCTTCCCATAGTCTTTAACAAAGTTGTCATTTTACTATGGCCCTTTATAAAAAGAACAGTCTTCGTGAACAACACTGTCAAGAAGAGGATTTAAACAGCCTTAAATCCTTCGGCCAAAACTTGCCTAAATCTATTGAATAAGATTCTGCTCAAAAGTAAAAACGATAAGCCTTTAACGCAAACTTAAATGTCACTAGGATAAAAAATTCAGGAAGAAAATAGCCGAACTTTCTGAAATGAAAAACATGAACAGAAAAAGAAGATAAATCTCATGTGAGAAGAGATAAGACTTAAAAAGATGGGTAGAGGCCAAAAGAAAGCGGTAATGAGCAAATCGTGGCAGCACAAAAAATACCAAGAAAAACGTAAACAGCATCATGTATTTATAGGTACAGCAAGAGTTCTACGAAAGAAAGACCTGTTCATTTTATGTGCTATCAAATATTGTGGACTTTCAATCTAACAGGACCGTCAAGGTTTTTTCTACGTACAAATTGGATTAGTTCTGTATTACCGATGGCTGAATATCATTACCCTTTTGAAATATATTAGACCATTTTATTGAAAACTTAATATTCATTAGAATTACTCTTACCTCTAAGGCTGCTAAGCGCGACTCATTGACATTTTGCGGACAGTGTAGATCAAAATAAGACAGCACAGAACGTACAATCTGATCTTGGATCTCCACTGTCCGATAAAGAAATACTTTTCTCCAAGAAAAATAAGTTTGAAATAGCAACATTCGGTTTTTAAGTATTGGTTTGAAAGTTTCATTTAACTTATTTAGCCGGTTAAAGGTAAATTAATATAGTCTGAAAGTGAATTTCACTATCATAATTACAAAACAAAAGTGAATTTGATTATATATTACTCAGTAATGCCTTGATAAGTAAGAACAAAGACATCCCGGACAATAATATTATTTTGATTATTATCGTGTTCCGAATATGACCTTTCGCTATAAAAACCCTGTCTGAATACTAAAAGTCATTGTTACAGAACTTTGTAAATACATCTCTTGGCCTTTGCCAGACAAGCCAGCGTTAAGAAGAAGGCTTTTGAAAACACTCTGGGAAAAGAGAAAGTGCTGGATATTGCAATTCTTTCTACTCGCTCACAGACATTTTCTAGCTTTTGAGCCAAATTTCCTTGTCACCCGCAAGTGATATCAATTTCAGCAAGTCTAAAATCTTGTCTTCTGGTAAAGAAATAACGGCTTTACATATACAAATCTGGACATACTTTGATTTGATTTATTGTGCCATTTAACTCCTGTAGTATTACAAGTGACAATATAGCTACAGTGTGGATCAGTGCGTACGATTAAAAAAAAAATGCATATCATTCCACACTTAGAATAAAAAGACGTTTGGATAAATATAGTATAAAAATCAAATTGCCATCGTTATTTTACCATAATGTCGCAGTACAGAACAGAACTTTGTTTTCCAGATGGATATATAAATAATGTCCATCATCATCATAAACTATTTTACATATAAACATAATATCATATGCAAACTTATAGGTGAACTTCTTATTGCTTTTTGATAATAAATTGAAATGGTAATCAACAAATGGATTTTATCTATTCTATAACAATTTATTTCCAGTACTCTCACCACAAACAAATTCTTGGCATAGATCAAGGGATAATAATTTCAAAAATATTTTCAAAAATATCTATCAGAGAACGTTTCATAGTTAAATCTGTCACATTAAACCTCAAATGAACAATCATTACCAGTCGCATTTAAACCCCTACTAAATTTAGCTTGGTAATACCATAATTCTCTGTATATCCTCAGAGATAAAGTGTTCAAAGAGGAACACAATGTTAATCAGTTGTAATGCATTGAAATTTTAGCACAACAATAGCATTTTGGTATAACTGATCATTAGTCCATGTGTCCAGTTAGTTAAAGAAAAAATGACCTGGAAGTTCTATTGTTGCATCTTACACATATTCTAAAGGCGCCTTTATCATTTTTGGCCGATGGAGACACTTCCGACACATCAGGTACCTGAAGATGTCCCTGTTGTAAGCTCTTCAATGACTATAACAAACCACAAAAAAATTGTTGACAGATTCATTTGGCACCATCCATGCTCAGGTAGGAACAGGCTTACCAAAACATTAGATGGGATATTCAGTTTGTTCTTTGATGATGACGTGATTGAATTGACTGTTCAAGAAAACCATCAGATATGCTGGCTCCTGAGAATATCATTCCTTGTGACATTACCATAAGAGATTCTAGAATTCATGGCAATTTTGTTGATATCTGGTCATGCCTAGGTTCCATGAAGATAGCTTTACTGGAGCCGCGATGAAAATGTTTGCAAGGAAATGATACTGAATATTATCACAAGAGATCGGTTCGACATGTTTGTCAGATGCTTCCACTTTAGTGGCAATGCAGACCTAGATGAAACTGGAAAGTTCAGCAAGGGTAGGCAATAAACATGGCACCTATACATATTGGCCAGTCATCTCCTCTGGACTTGTTGAGGATAAAACGACCACCCTTAGCAACGGAGGTCTTTGCCTAAGGTGGGAGGTTAATTCATAAGCTCTGGCAGATCAAGAATTCTGGAAGGGCCGTAGAAAAAAAGAGTACCGGACAACACCCAGTTAGATAATGCATCACTAAGCAACACCATCTACTGAAGTGAGATATATGCAAATTCCGAAAAGGACGTTCAAAATGTGAAGATGGCATTCACCGAAGGAATTTCACCAAATATAGACTAGTCAACTTTTAATATTTGTTTAAAATGACAAAAATCACACTGTGGATCATATTAAATAAACTTGAATTTGCTACATTTGTGGTTGTGATAATTATGAGGAAATATTTTGTTGTATTATGTTATCATAGGCACAAGTTTTTAGTATTGTCTTGATGTTTAAATAATCAAAAAGGTTTAAAGAGTAAATGGGTACAGGTAAATATTTATCATATTCTTTCACAAAAGTCAAACTGCATCCAGCAAACGTCACTGACACACAAAGAGACTATGTTTTAGCCCACAAAAATTCCTCTTCAAACCTTTTTGATTATTTAAAGACCGAGACAAAACTAAAAAGTGACAAAAGTGAAATTCCTCAAAACATTTCGGTGAATGCCAACGTCACATTTAGAACATCCCATTCGGCATTTTCTCAGACAAAGTGCATATACCTCACTTGGGTAGATGATTTTGCATAGTGATTCAATATCTAACCTGGTGTTGTCCGATACTCTTTTTTTGAGGGCCCCTTCCAGAACCCTTGGCTGCCAGTGCTTATAAATTCAACTTCCACCTTAGACAAGGAACACCGTTGCTAAAGGTCTTATCCTCAGCAAGTCCAGAGGAGATGACTGGCCAGCATGCATAAGTGCCATGGGCAGCATTACTAGGTTTTGCGGACGGTATAGATCAAGACAAGACTACACAAAATGCGCTGTGATCTTTATATCGTTGGAGCCTAAGTTTTAAAATAGAATAAAATAAGATAAAATAACGCCTCTTCAAATGAATAAGCTGTTCTTTTAGCAGTCAAAAAAGGCAAGATCATTTCTAAAAGTTAATTAAAAAAAAAAAAAAAAAAACAATTCCGTGTTTAAAGACCCTGAGAAAAAAGCCGTTTGAAAGCATTTTGGTAAAAGGGGAAAAAATATGCTAATAAGCAGCATTGTATCCTCTTCCATAAATTTCTAGCCTTTCAAAAACCAATTCTGTCATTTGAGTCACATCACAGTTTTTGTCTGCGGATGCTTTCAATTTAGACAAGTCTAAATGTTCTGTGTCTGATAAAGAGCTAACCCTTTACCATAGCCCACAATCCCGAGTTTAACGACTCTTAGAGAAAAAGGTTTTGAAAATATTGAGGAAAATGAGAAAATTCTGATAACCAGCATTTTCTCATTTTTCCACAATGTTTTCTACCCGTCTATTTTACAAGCTTCAATTTTTAAGTCACATTTATTTTGTCTTCGGCAAACGCCTTCAGTTTGGACCAGTTTAAAATTTTGTCCTTTCGTAACGAGTGAAATCAAAATGAAATCATGGAAAACAGGAAACAATTGTACATCTCTAAGACGGAAAATCTTGGATAAACATGGGGATGAAGACGAGAGAGGGAAAGCAAATGAATATGACTTCCCGGAGCTTTGTTAATAACCCGAATTGTAGTGAATAAAACGACCAAATCCATCATTTACGGCGACAAACAATTTGTCTCTCGTCTCGACCCGACCATCAGTTATTGCCGCTATCGAATTTATCATCTTCTGCTTATTATTGTTATAGAAATTTGATTAAGATCCTATCATAGTCGGAAGCATTTCTTTATTACTATAAAACACCCTAAATCAGCTTGGGAGAAATAAACGGGGGAGGCAAGGAAAGAGGAATGGTGCATTCATCTTAATTATATTCCTTTATTCTCCTTAATTGTCCAATTTGTAATCGCTGAAGCCAATTACACGTCTTATATTAAATAGGACAATTTGATCCTCGTCTAAGAAGTGTTTCTAAGCTACACCAGTTGATGAAGAAATCAGCGGACCATGGATTCGATAACAAAAGCCAATTATGATTTCAGGGAAAATAGGAAATTAACTGTCGTCTGAAGCCTGATTTCGGACATTTGTGCTAGAACATGATCCAAGGTACCCGCCTGGAACGGACCGAATTTTTTCTCTCTCTTGAGTAAATATGAATTATGTTGACTTCAATTAGGGAATGTTGATGGTGTGACTGCGCTTGTGATTGAAACAATTCAGAAGGAATTATGGTATCAATGGTTCGGTGAATCCATTCTCGTAGATATGACATAAGATCTTAATTTAATCACTCCTTGTCTCATTCCTTTGAATTATTCTGACCCTCACGTCACTCCAGCGCCCTCTTCGAGTTTTTCCCGGAGACAGCGGTGCAATATCTTTTAGGCGCTGGAGGGAAATTATTCATTGTCTGTGATCCAAATAGAATAACAACAATGTAATTGTCTGCCTGTTAATTTTACCCCTTAACATTCTAAATTGGTGAAATGAAAATTTCAAGCCGATAGTATAAATCCGAATGTTGGAATTTCAAAGGGGGTTTTTGAGGGGGAAAATGTCACTTATCGGACAGTGTAGATTCAATTTTAGACTGTACGTTCTGTGTAGTCTGATCTTGGATCTACACTGTCCTCACTTGTCCTAGAGTTGCGCTTAGCAGCCACGGGTTAAGATTGTCACTTTGTGATTTCCCTGCGATAGATCTAATTAAATTTGAATTAATAAGGGGCCTGGCATGGGCTTTTTGGTCTCTCAGAAAATGTCAGTTTGTGACGACATGGAGAGATGGGGGGAATGGAAAAAAGGCACCTTTTGTCAATCAAATTTACTGACCTCGGGATGGTTGTCGGTATGAAAGAAAAAGAGATTCGGCAAAACTATTATTTGCGTCTTTATTTTAGATCAGTATGCAAATAATATATGAGCCATGCTCTTTGAAAAGGGGGCTAAATGCATCTGCGGAAAATTATCGATTCTGGTCAGCCTGCGCAGTCCTTGCAGGCTGACCAGGGCCGAAACTTTGCGATACGGGTCAATTTTCTATATGTCCAAGAACCAGTTTAACTCGTGATTAAGTCGATTATTATAAGAAGTGGGTATTGTGGTTCCGTAATTATGTGACGACTTGCTCGGTATAATGCATCACAGAGATACATTAAGCCCCCTTTTGTCGAAGCACGGCCCATATGAAAGCTGAACTCTTTGTTGGTATTTGGGGTGAGATCGAAACGTTGGTTGTGGGGAAATAAGAACCATTAATTTCATGTTTGAATTAATGTTATTGTTTTTAGGTCAGTCTGTTAAACCCTTTGATGCTAAGCTCGACTCAACGACCTTGTGCAGACAGTGTAGATCAAGTTCAGACTGCACAGAACGTGCAGCTTGATACGGGATCTACACTGTCCGATAATGAGTTATTCCCCCTCTCCCCCCAAAAAACAAATAACTTTGAAATAGTAAAATTATGGGTTTTACTCTCGGCGTGAAAGTTTCATTTCACTTGTTTAGCAGGATACGTGTTTAAAACCCTGCATTGTACCTCTTTACTCCACAACAAAATTACAGACGAGTCCAACTTGTAAACACGTGCAGACAACAAACTAAATGTGGCAGAAGTGATAGGATTTTGTGTGTGAAAGGAAAGAAAACTGCGGGAAAAGGAGAAAACGTTGGTTACCACATTCTCTTCTTCCCCGGCAGTGTTTTTAAATGATTTCTTCTCCAGTGTCGTTAAAACTTGAGATTTTTTCGGGAAATGTTAAGCTCTGGTTATT
This sequence comes from Tridacna gigas, assembly GCA_945859785.2. Taxonomy (NCBI): domain Eukaryota; kingdom Metazoa; phylum Mollusca; class Bivalvia; order Cardiida; family Cardiidae; genus Tridacna; species Tridacna gigas. The sequence continues at coordinate 5,095,605 of OX244030.2, forward strand.
TTCATTTTCTGAAAAAAAAAAAAAAAAAAAATCTATCTGAGCCATGCTCTGTGAAAAGGGGACTTAATGCATCTGCAAAAAGTATCAACTCAGGTCAGTCTGCACAGTCCGCGAAGGCCGACCTGGGTCAGAACTTCCTGCATTTGTTAAATTTTATTCTTGTCAAAGAACCAGAGTATCGAGTATCTCATGATTTAGTTGGTTGTTAGACAAAATTGATTTTATGGATCCATAGTTGTCTGATGACTCGCTTGGTGTCATGGACCACAGAGATGCATTAAGCCCCCGTTTCCCAGAGCAAACGAAAAGCATTTCCAGAAAAGGTAAATAAAAAGAAAAGAATGTGGCAGGTTACAAGGCCTTCTTTACTAAAGGATGTAATTCAAATTCTACAATCAGATACTGACATCTCTGGCGCATTTAAACCACAAAAATTAACTTTCGACTGAACATAGGACACCAGTAATTGAACCGGTGAATTGAATTTCCTTTTATTGGGGTGTTTGGATATCGACTAATTAGCACTGGCACAGTCCTATATTACCATTAAAAGGAAACAAACGACAAAAGTAATTATAGCGTGAATGCAAGAAAGCAACAATGTCTGCATTTCCATGTAATTAGATAACGTGCACTTTGACCTTGATTTCCGGTTTACTCTTCAACCTTTAACCTGTTAAATATGCTAAATGGAACTTTCGAGCCGATAGTAAAAAAACAGAATAATGCTTTTTTTAAAAGTTATTTTTGGAGCAAAATATCTCCTTATCGGACAGTGTAGATCCAAGATCAGGGTCCGTATTCACCAACCATTCTTAAGAATATTCTTAGTCTTATTCTCCAAGAATTTCTACGGTTGAAAGTAACACAACTCCTGATTGGCTAAACCAAATGGTTTAGCCAATCAGGAGTTGTGTTACTTTCACATGTAGAAAATTTTGGAGAACAAGACAAAGAACGTTCTTAAGAATGGTTGGTGAATACGGATCCAGACTGCACGTTCTGTGCAGTCTGATCTTGATCTACACTGTCCTCAACAGGTCAGTGAGTCGCGCTTAGCTGCGTAAGGGTTAACAAATTGCAGAATTTTAGACTTGTACAAATTATGAGCATTTACAGACGACAAATTCAGCGTGGCTAAAACGATTGGTTTTTAAAGGGTAGAAAACATTGTTAGAAAAGAAATTGTTATCCCACATCGATTTCAAAAGCCTTCTTTTGTAGGGTAGTCAAAATTCGGATTTGTGTGGCAAACGGTTCACACTCAAAACCAAATAACACAGGTTAGACTAGTCGGTTTGGAAAGTGTTTACGGTTGAAAAAGTACATGTTAATTTGATTTGAATAATGGGATTCGTTTTGGAAAGGATGGAAAATCATGAGGGAAAAAGAGACATACCAGCATGCCCTTCCTTTTTTCACTATGTTTTGTTTTTTTCCTTTCAAGCCTTGTATATCAGAGTCGAACAACCATCTTACGGTTCAGTAAAGAGTCAATCCGTTTGTATTGAAGATCAGATTTCGCTTGAATAAGTGAACATGATGTTCATTTTGTACGGATAAAATTTATCATGGTTTTATTTATAAATACTGTTTAACCATTAGCCCCCTTCCTGTGAAGCTTAACCCTTTACCACACAGCAATGTTTTAGACATTTCCAAATTGAAAGCATTTGTAGGTGACAAAATAAATATGACTCAAAAATTGAAAATTGATTTTGGAAGGATAGAAAACAATGCGGAAAAGGAGAAAATGCTGGTTACCAGCATTTTCTCCTTTTCCAACAATGTTTTTAAAAGCCTTCTTCTTCAAAAGGCGACATTGTGTAGTAAAGGGTTAACTATAAGTCTTTATCAAGACCAGACTGCACAGAACGTGCAGTATGATCTTAAATCCACACTTACTGACTTTTTCCATGCATAAAGAAAGACAATCGCTTTAACCCTTTACCACACGATCTCGTGTTTTAAACACCCTGAAAAATATGCCTTTTGAAGATATTGTGGGAAAAGGAGAAAATGCTGGTGACCAGCATTTTCTCCTTTTCCCACAATGTTTTCTGTCCTTTACAAAACAAATTTCAATTTTTGAGTCACATTTATTTTGTCGTCTGGAAATGCTTTCAATTTGGACTAGTCTAAAATTTTGTCGTTTGGTACAGAGTTAAAGCAAGGTTTTTACTATTGGCTGTATTAAATTCAGTTTTTTTAGGAGTAAAGTTGTTCAGTCTTGTTTCATCTTTAGTGTTTTGTTTCGTTTGCCTTCTAATAGATGTTAAATAATTATTTGTGAGGACAATTTTAGCTGTTCTGACACTCAAATTGTAGACAAAGATAACAAGCCTAATTACTGAAAATAGTAAACCCCGCGTTTTAACGACCCTATTTTTACTACCATCGGGAAGACAGATGCTTAAAACCTTTTCTGGAAAAACAGAAATATAACCAGCATTTCTTCTTTCCCAACAATGTTTTCTATCATCGGAAAGACGAATCCCACCATCCTAGCCACAACAAATTTTTTGTCTGCAAATTCTGTCAACTTGGACGACTTTAAAAATGTTGTCTTCTTGTATAGAGTTAATGGCCGAAAATAACAGTTGAGTAAACATCGGCACGCGCCACAGTCAAGATAAGAAAACTCATTTTAAAGATACCGAGTCAATTTCCATATTTTCTTTTATTTCAGTAAAAAGAGAGGTCTGTAATTTAATTTCTGACTATTGTTATTCTATTGCTCTGACTGTAATTGAATATCCCTTACAGTTTTTTTCGCCGTCCGAAAGTATTTAAACTTGTTGGCTTTATTCAGGGCAAATATGCCAAAGTCTTTAAATGAGCAATGCTGTCCTATTATGATCAAAAGATTGAACCACGCGACTATTGTAGATTCACCAATTAACCCTTATTCTTCTAAATAGGTTAAATAAAACTTTCAAGGCGATAGTAAATACCCGAATAACGTTATTTCAAACTTATTTTTTTGGAGAACAATATCTCCTTATCGGACAGTGTAGATCAAAGATCAGACTGCACGTTCTGTGCAGTCTGATCTTGATCTGCACTGTCCGCAAAAGGTCAGTGAGTCGCGCTTGGCAGCTTAAGGGTTAAAGAACAGATAAGCTTTTTGTATTAGAACAAAAAAGTCTGTAATTATCGTTCTTAATAGCTGACTACGGTCAAACCTTATCTAGCAAGGCGTAGCATTTAAAAAAGGCATCGGCATGTGGACTGCGTCAACAACGCACATGTATTTAAAACTTTCGATAAAAGAAAAGCACTATCTGAAAAACAAAAATCCATCAGCTTTATCTGACATTTTGGATAATAAGAAGATGTATAGCAATTTACACCTAACGATCCATTTTCATTCTTTATACAGATCATATGACGTCAGTATTTTATTTTGACGTAAAGTATATAAGCTAATTGACAATACAATACAATACAATACAAAAGAAACTGATACATGCATGGAAATATATGGGTTATAAATTTTATGGGTTGATTCATAGGCAAAATAAGGAAAGAAATGAAGAAATCTAATAATTCTTGCTAATGTTGCTTTTCTATTTGGAAACAAGTAGCAAATTTTGGTGAGTGAATTAGGTAGTAATTGGTAATGGATGTGAGAGTATTTCAATTTACGTGTATTTAAAGAAATAAATATATAGAGGATATTTGTTTTTTCCGGTGAAAGATCGAAATAGATTTCATCGAGTGAACATCATTGGTAATATTTTCACGAGTGGCTGTGCCACTTGTGAAAATATTACCGATGGTGTTAACTCGATGAAATAAATTTGATCTTTCACCCCCCAAAAAATTAATACATTTAATGCTTCTAGCCCCAATTTCTTGGGACTTTCATCAAAATTCAGTACAGTTGTTTTCGGTAATTCCCCGTGTCGTACCCCCCCCCCTTCACATAACAACGCATTACAATATTACGTAAAGCGCGAGAAATACAGCGTGAGTTACGTCATATTTCCCTCTATTTGAATGGCATGCGTTGTTTACCTAGGGAACTAGTGCGCGGGAACTACTATTTCAGCCTTCAGCTGGAGAGTTAGAAAATATGAAATCGGTATTTTCACTTCTCGATAAACTACCGAAAAGCATGAAATAAATACACGCAACTTAAACAAATTTGCTTTTTCTTTAGCATGAATTTGAGTTATATCTGAGACAGTTATATCCATAACTTACATTTAGGTTTGTAAGATTTGCTTTCTTTAGGTCTGGCGATGAACGCTGGGTTTCGACAGTATTCCAATATAACAGCCAGTGTACCTGTCTGCATGACCCACGATCTGCTTTCCGAAATGACCAAACTCATCGTTTAGTTTTGAGGGTGGGATGAACCTTGCTGCAATGGATTTCATCGATCATGCTCCTGAAAGATTTTCAGCTGAGCTGGAATTCGAAGTCGCAATCTCTGGATTATAACAACAACAACAACAACAACAAAACAACATTACCATTTATTCTCCCAGTGACATGTACATCAAACATTGGGCTATGACATAATCATGACATAAAAAAATAGCATTTAAAATAATTTACTGATGCTTTACCTTTCCGTTGAGCTACAGAGACATTCACCAACCATTCTTAAGAACAGTCTCAGTCTTATTGTCCAAGACTTTCTAAATTTAAAAGTAACACAACTCCCGATCGGCTAATCCAAAGAGTTTAGTCAATCAGGAGTTGTGTTAATTTCAAATTTGATTTAGAAAATTCTTGAGAATTAGTCTAAGAACGTTCTTAACTCTGTACCACAGAATGCCGACTTTTAACGACCCTCAGGAAGAAGTCTTTTGAAAACATTGTGGGAAAAGGAGAAAATGCTGGTAAGCAGCATTTTCTCCTTTTCCCCAATGTTTTCTTCCCTATCAAAGATAAATTTCTTCATTTCAGCAACTTTAAAATGTCGTCTGCAAATGCTTTCAATTTGGACAAGTCTAAATTTTTGTCGTTTGGTAAAGGGTTAAAAATGGTTGGTGAATACAGACCCAAGACATATTTTGGAAAATACGTTTTATGTTTTGTCGCTCCAGCAATGTTCAGACTCGACTTCTTGTTAAATAGACTTGAACCTATTTTTTAAACAGCATCGAGAAAGATCAAGAGTAATGTACTATTGAAAGTAGGCTATGTTCTTAACCTGACATTATTTCGAAATTAGTCTATAACTTTTAAAACTTGCTTTTATTGATAAAACCTTTTCGGAAGTTTTTCTAACTATATATGGAACAAGCCACTCATTTAACAGCTATACATATACATAGTAAACACAGTGTTGCACCCCCTTTCCTTTTACCAGGTTTGATTTTCTGGAGTGAATGATGTGAAATGGGTTGGAAATTAGAATCTGGCTGCTGCATACACCAACAAACTAGTCTGTTGCCACACACACACACACACAAAAAAATCCCGTGTCTTGAAAAATAACAACGACCTTCAATTCAGCCAGCGACGCTAAAAAATGAGCTATGTGGGGGCCAACAGATATTTTGCTGTGTTAAAAATATATGAGCCACGCTCCGGCAAAAGGTGGTTTAATGCATCTCCGTGATGCACTTTTCCAAACAATACATCATAAAATTGTTCATCAATAAAATCCATTTTGTGTAACAACCGACTGAATCATTATTTAGATGGTCCTTTGACATGCAGAAATTGACCAGTGGCATAAAGTTTCGACCCAGGTCAACCTGCGCAGACTACGCATTCTGCCCCTTTTTCACAGAGCACGATTTTTATTAATTCAGCCCTCGTTGTGCCATAACGGTTATACTGTTGCTTACGAACAGAAAATTTTATCGTAAAACCACATAAAGAGAAAAACAACAACAACAACAACAACAAAAAGCTTGGTAGAAGTCGGTTTTTCTTTTCTATGCGTTTTTCCACTTCTGTTTTAAATTTAAAGCGGTCTTTGTATGTGAATGAAAATTAGCAGTCCTTGTTAGGTTTTTCTGAGGAAAAAACATGTAAAACGAAATCTTGTTTAATGCCCCTTTAATGTCAAAATATCAATAATTAAAACAAAAAACAGTGAGATAGCCACTCCCTTGTTAAATTCAGCAAATTGCGTATTATATACGGAAGTAGAAATGGTGCTATTTATTTCATGTAATTCATTACAAAGAAGGAGTTTAAAGAAAGAAACGGGAGACGAAAACAAGCTGAAAAGAATAGTAAATTATGGGTCTAAAACATACGATCCATACTCTGTGAAAAGGAGGGTTAATGCATTTGCAAAAAATATCGATCCAGGTCAGCCTGTGCAGTCCGCACAGGCTGACCTGGGTCGATACTTTTTACCTTTGGTAAATTTTCTGCATTTCAAAGGACCATAGTATCTCAGGATTCAGTCGGTTGTAAGATAAAAAGGATTTTCTGGATTCTAAATCATGTGATGACTTGCCTAGTATCATGCATCACGGAGTGCATTAAACCCGCTGTTGCCAGATCTTGGCTCACATGGCAGTAGAAAAGGTTCTAAACTTTTCACTACAAAGAAAGAGTATGACAGAAAAGAACTAGAGATGAGAATAAGCTGAAAACAACAGTTGTATCCTTCAGACGGTCAACTCTGTTTGACCGTTTTTGTATCTCGGTGACCCTGACAGCCTTGAAACTGGGTGGTCACCGCAAGCTATTCAACTTCAAGTGTCCACTGGAATAAAATATTGTCACAAGGTTTTCAAGTACTGTTTGCCATTTTAATGTTAGAATTATGAAAGGCTGTGCTTGGCACACGTGCTGTGACAGTTATAAATAGTGGAACTGTTTACCCGCTGAAATGTATCAATGGTGGACCCCGTCGCATGCCATTAATGTTCTAACAATGGCCATTATTTGGTTACAATATCGTCAACAGAGCTTCTTGCCGCGGTCTTGTTTTGCACTCCATATTGGGGAGCGGTAATTTATTGTAGTTTATTGGTGTCGATATCACTCAATTAGACAAGTCATTATGTGTCTAATGGTTTCTCCCTTGGCTCTCTCTTCCTTCCCAGAGGAACACAACTTTCTTAAAAATGAGGGTTTGGCTAAGGGATTGTTGTCATTTAGAGACTGGAATTTTGATTTCCAATTTTCTTAAAACGAGTCAGATGTTTACTTAGGCCGAAATCAACTTTTCATTCCTCATCTCTGAATGCTATAGATAGTCTGTAAAAATGAAATAAAAAAAAAAAAGATAAATACAACAAAAACTCTACAACACCAAAAATATCAAAAAGGCGAACACAGAAGGCTTGAACCTCACACAAACACACAAAGTTGTTAAGTGAACACTTCTCTCTGCTGCATATGCTCAGTTTCAAATCTTCGTAACCTGAGAATCAACCGGTTCAAGGTATAACCGTATTTCGGATGGGTTTATACCTTGGCTTTTAGCAGAACTGTTTGAGCCATGTTCTGGCAAAAGAGGGTTTAATGCATCTACAAGAAGTCTCCTTTTCACAGAGCATGAATTATTTTCTTTCGCTTAAAACAAAAGGACTTTGACTTTATTCGAGTTTTGTGAGTAGGTATGCTGCTGTACATGAAGATGACTCTTGTCATAGGTTAGCAACAAGTAACGGACAGTGTAGATAAAAGATCAAACTGCATGTATGCGAACAGTGAAGGGTATTTAAGTCAATATTTGCAGTGAAATGAGGAGGGGGCTCACGAAAAAAAAAAAAATGCGTCTGTTTACAAATTTTATATATCCGAAAAAAAAAACCAAGCAAGTTTATCTTCCACTATGTTTTCAAAAAATATTTAACCCTTTCCCAAACAAGCCCTGGTTTTCACATGTCTGCAGTACAAGTCTTTTGAAAACACTGTGGGAAAAGGAGAAATTGCTCGTAACGAGCAATTTCTCCTTTTCCCACAGTGTTTTCTACCTTTTTTTGATAACTTTCTGCCATTTTCATCAAATTTAAAATTGTCGTCTGCAAACTCTTTCAATTTGGACCAGTCCGAAATTTGTCGTTTGGGAAAGGGTTCAAGCAGGGGCGTGTTAAGTCGTATATAATAAGTAACGAAATACAGAGTCTGAAAACATTGTGGGAAAAAAGATACTTCAAAATGTTTGTTACTATTAGTGTTTTTTCCTTTTCTCACAATGTTTTATACCCTTTTGAAGACAACCTAACCAATTAAAGCTATGACTAAAATGTGGCTTGCAGATGCCTTCAAATTAGGCACGACTCAAAATGTGTCCTCTGATTAACACTTATGCTACTTTATAAATAGAATAAAACTTTCAAGCCGAATAATGCTATTTCAAACTTACTTTTTAGAGAGAAAAAAAAAAAATCTCCTTATCGGACAGTGTAGATCCAAGATCAGACTGCACGTTCTGTGCAGTCTGATCTTCATCTACACTGTCCGAAAAAGCGCCTCGGTCGCGCTTAGGGTTAAAAATTAACCAGGAACATTTCGTGACGGTTCAGGTCAGATATTTGTCTGTTACAAAATCAAATTCGCAGTCAATTTAGAATAGAAATTGTCTCTATTACATTATAATAAATGAATTAGAATTACTTGCTAACGGTCGCTCAATATCAAATAAACAGAAATAAAAACGGGCAAAAAAACGATTTTTTTTTTCTAATTTTGTGCCTTATTTGTTCTAGTTTGTCAAATTAACGGAAACCAACAAAATGACGTTTCCTTCAATCTAACCCTATACTAGAGTGCAACACTTTAGACAGGTCCGTATGACAGCATTTGAGGACGGTATATGTAAAATGTGGTTCAGATGGCAGTCGTATTTAACTCTTAGGCTGCTAGGAGCGACTCACTGACCTTTTGCGGACTGTGTGGATCAAGATCAGACTGCACAGAACGTGCAGTCTGATCTTGGATCTACACTGTCCGATAAGGAGATACTTTTCCGACCATCTTTTCAAAAGCTTTCTTCCTCTGGTTTGTAAAAAACACGGAAAAGTATTGTAAAGAGTTAACGCAATGCCCCCTGAAATATATTTGTAGCTAACGAATTTGAAAACATCATTGTAAAAAAAAAAAGAAAAGAGGAATCATCAACGTGGAACGTGGATTAAAATACTCTACGCGTAAAAAAAAAAATGCGGGAAAAGGAGAAATTGCCTGTTACAAATGATTTCTCCATTTACATTTACCACAACATTTAAAATACGGTCTGGCTACAGACGAAAAAAAAAAAGGACTGGAGGAAGTACTGTGTGAACGGAATCCGTGTTTGCGCGGCCTTATTAAACATTAATACATTATGATTTCCGGACAATTATACTGTCTCTTGGACTGATTCGCTGACGCCGGTCACTATTGAATAGAGTGAACCGGTATTTATTTAACCGGTTTCTTTTGAATACACTTTCCGGCTAATTTGTTGAAAATGTATTACAACACATTGATGATTTATTAGGATTTCGGTCCCTCCGTGGTCTTTCGCACTAGAGATGTATTGTATTGAGCGTAAGTAAGCGGGAAGGATTGACTGATTGATTGTATGGTGTTTGACGCCGTTTCAATAATTTTTCAGTTATATCTCGGTGACCAGTACACCTATCCATGCTTTCCTGGAGTTTCTTCTACCAGCACCACGCACAATATTTTTTTCCAAGCCACTGGCTGCTTTTCCACATAGCCATCGTCGAAACAATGGTCAGCATTGAGAGAGCATTGACTATCATCAATCCTCGATAAGAAATTGGCCGAGCCGGGGACCGAACCAGCGACCTCCTGTTCTCAAGTCCTGTACGCTACCGACTGAGCTACCGTGGCTCGCCAAGAGAGAAGGAATCTATTCCAATAAACTTGTATTGATATTTTCCTAGCTTAACTTTCTGTCTATTGGAAAAATTAACCGCTTTAGATATTCCGTTGAAAACACGTGTTGCATTTTCAGTTTTTTTTTTCTGACTGTTCTCGCTTACTAAAATAAATGAAAAATGTAGATTCAAGATTAAACTTTTCGTTCTGTGTAGTCTGATCTTCATCTTTCATCTATTTTAGCTTTCCTCCAAACCTCGGGTTGTGCAGAGTATTTAAATTTTAGCCGCGAGATTTAACGCCCTTGAGGGAAATGGAAAGCATTGTGGGAAAAGGAGAAAATGCTGGTTACCAGCATTTTTTCCTTTCTTCACAATGTCTTTTATCCTCAAAAAGATAAATTTCAGTTTTTGAATCTAGTTTAATTTGCCGTCTGCAAATGCTTTCAATTTGGACAGGTCTAAAATGTTGTCGTTTGGTAAAGAATTTTAGTTGTTAACCCTTTACCGCACAATGCCGCCTTTTAACGCCCCTGAGAAAGAAGTCTTTTGAAAACATTGTGGGAAAAGGAGAAAATACTGGTAACCAGCATTTTCTCCTTTTCCCACAATGTTTTCTACTCTATCAAAGAAAAACTGCACCATTTGAGCCACACGGAAATTGTCGTCTGCAAATGCTTTCAATTTGAACAAGGGTAAAATTTTGTCGTCCGGTAAAAAGTTAAACATGTTATTGGAGAGGACATTGCAGATCGTAGATCAGACTGGACGATCAGCTGACCCTAATCCTCTGTGCAGTCTGATCTTGACCTAAAATGTCGACGAAAGGCCGTCTCATCTCGAAAAACAGAAGTTGTGTTAATTGCCCTAAGATTTGACTCTAGTTTTTACCTAAATGTCTGTAGCTCTACTTCTTACACGCAGTTTAAATGTTGTCTAGCAAACTGTTCGAAAAAAAAAAACAAACATTTGACAGATAAATGAGCCACCCTGAGGCAAAAGGGGCTTAATGGATCTCCTTGATCCATTATACCAAGCAAGTTCATCACATAATTATGGATCCATAAAAATCCAGTTTATCCAACAACCGACTGTATCTTTAGGTAGAGCGGTCTTTTGGAAGAAAAATCATTGGCCAATAGCGAAAAGTTTCGGCCCAGGTCAGCCTGCGCGGACTGCGCAGGCTGACCTGGGTCGATACTTTTCGCAGATGTATTAAACCCCCTTTTCACAGAGCATGGCTTAAATGTAAGTGACGTATTTGAGCAGCGCTCCGGAAAAAAGGGTTTTAATACATCACCATGATGCGTTATAACCAAGCAAGTCGTCATATAATTATGAATTCATTATGTCTAACAACGGACTTTTTCTTGAGGTTTAATGGTCCTTGGACAAAAACCAGAAACCAGAAAGTTTCGAAGGTTAACAAGGGTCGGTATCTTTTGCAGATGTATCAAATCCCCTTTTCACAGAGTATGGCTCAATTATTTTATCCTCGAAATCAGCCTTAACTCTTTCCCTAACGATAAATTTTGGACTGGTCCAAATTGAAGAGCTTGCAGACAACAATTTTAAATTGGATGAAAATGGCAGAAAGTTCTCAAAAAGGGTAGAAAACACTGTGGGAAAAGGAGAAATTGCTCGTTACGAGCAATTTCTCCTTTTTCCACAGTGTTTTCAAAAGACTTGTACTGCAGACACGTGAAAACTAGGGCTTGTTTGGGAAAGGGTTAAAAGGGTCTATTTAGTTTTTATGCCGTAAATCAAAATTTCTTGTAAAACAGTCTTAACACAACTATATGTACATGTGTTCTTCTTTGCAATCATATAGAAACTGAACTTATAACATACGATGAAAAGGTGCCAAATGGTGCAATTTTGGACATTTAAATAACAGGATGGTCATTTTGCTATAGGTAACTCCGTCTATTTTCAATGCAACAGATGTGACGTCATAGCACTGATCTGAATGCGAACCCTGGTAATTAAAGCGTGCTTTTGAACATGTGAGATTCCCAGAGGTCTTTGCGAAACTCGGGCGAGAATTCTAAAATTACCTTGTGAAGCTACGTAGCCCGTTTAAATAATACCATTTTTTCCCATACACTTGTCTGTCTTTACTGATGATTTTCTTGCTAACTTATTTAGTGATAGACCATTTCTGAAGTTTGGTGTGATTATAAAAATCTGAAATGCTTTCATTGACCCTTACTCCACTAAATAAATTAAATGAAAGTTCCAGTCAATAATAAAAATCACCATTGCCTTATTAAATAAACAGAAATGAATCACTTTCAAAAATGTATCCTCTTCCTGTCTTTTTCTTTCAAACAGACGACTTTACTTTACAATGATTATGTTTATTAGTCATGACCGCAGTAATAAAGGTATCTTTGTAGACCCATCAAAATATCGTTAAAACGTACCCGTTAGAAGGTCCTCGGCTTACTTCAAGGCGATTGTTCGCGCGTCTTTAACGTATCGTTCACCTACGTAGATCGTAAAACTAGATTGACAATGGAAGATGCGCATTATACTGATCAGATAGTAAACAAGACAGGCCCGTTATCCCTTAACCCTACCATCAGCCTGTTTCACCATTTACGACTTAGACTGGTCTACCGAGGATCAATTATCTTTTTACCAAACGACAAAAATTTGGATTGGTCCAGATTCAAAGCATTTGCAGACAACAATTCAAATGCGGCTGGAATTATGAGATTTAACTCTGAAAGGGCAGAAAACATTGTGGGAAAAGGAGAAAATGCTGGTTACCAGCATTTTCTCCTTTTCCCACAATGTTTTCAAAAGCTTTTTTCTATGGGTCGTTAAAACTCGGGATAGTGTGGTAAAGGCCTAATCCCTTCTGCGGGTTACATTAGACATTTTTCCGTAAACCCTTAAAATTTCTAATAATTTAACTTTTTCAATAAATTTCGTAAAATATATTTCTTGTGTTCAACAACAATCACCGGAATACCAACACTTCATTACAATAAGGGTCAAGGTCCTTAAAGTGTCTTTATTTAATACCCTGCGGAACAACAAAGATGTTCAATAATGACCGTCTTGATGGTCTTTGACAGGGGAGGTAACTTTGTTATGTAACTTTTACTGCCTCTACGTAATGATCAGTTACAGTTATATGATAACTACGGTAAAGATGGTTCGCAAAACAAATGTTGTCACGTGCTTGTCACCGTTTTAACGTGTCGGAACAATGATCGTCTTTTTAAATCTGTAAGGTGAGGCAAAATCATCACGAGAAACAGGCAACTTTACGATACACTGCGCTTGCCGGTTGTAACAAGCAACCCTTCCATTCAGAAGCTGCTTACAGAAAGGCATTATCAATTAAATCTTTATCAAACGACAATTTTTAGACTTGTCAAAGTTCAAAGCATCTGCAGACGACAAATTACATACAGCTTAACTGATTAAAGTTGTCAATCAAAGGGTGGAACACATTTTGGGAAATAAAGAAAAAAATAAAGTTCTTTTATTTCTCCTTTGCGCTTATTGTTTTCAAACGCTTTCTTCGTAAGTGTCGTTGAAACTCGGAATTGTGTGGTAAAGAGTTAAATGATAGGTCATAATGAAATCTTGCTAATGTAGTGTCATGTCATTTGTACGGATCATAGCACTCACCTTTCTTTCGAGAGATACGTGTTCTTGTTTGATGCATGTCACTGGCCGAAATTAAAAAAAAAAGGAAAGTATTTTGATACGTTTTTCAATCCTACAGAATTGTTCCTCATTGTTACATTGTCTTTCAGTTTCATCCTACCGTTACATGTATATAAGTATTTTCTTAAAAAAAAAAAAAAAAAAAACATTCAGTTACATTGTGGCCGCTCACTTTTTATTTTCCGATGTTTTTCATATTACACTTTTTGCTGCGGATATAAAATGGACAAATTAGAAACTAAGCTTAACGTCACTATGCATGAAAACTACGTCTATGGTCAAATATGGAATGGTATATTCTGAATTGAATGTTCGGTTTTAAGCATTATTTGTCTCAGGGTGTTAAATTTTTCCGCTTTTTCGAAGACCCAAAATGCAAATCATTTAAACTGAAGTAGATGTTTGTCTTACAGACTTTACTAGCGAAAAGTATAGTTCCATTAGCAGACTGTCGCCCTAAAAAGTTTTCGTATTCGCCTATGGCGCTGAAAATATTAACACCTAGGCTGCAAGGCGCGACTCACGGAACTTTTGCGGACAGCATAGATCAAGATCAGACCGTGCAGTCTGATCTTGGATCTTCACTGTGCGATAAGGAGATATCTTTCCTTCAAAATACATTTGAAGTAGGAAAATTTGGGTTTACACTATCGGTTTGAACGTTTAACTTCATTTATTTAGCAGGATAAGGGTTAGACTAGGCCACAGCCTTAGATCTGGATCGTTTTGATAATCAAACTTTTACACTGCCCCAATGACAGGGTGACATCCTAACTTTGGTACCAGGCGCGTGCCAATTAACAACAAAATTCTGCGGTTAACATATAAAAGAGAGAAGTCCGTACTTTTAGTGCATAAAATCTCTTATAATCGTGGTTTCATTGCTATTAAAAAGGACACACGCTAGGATTGACTGTGATTGTTTGCTAGATTTCGTATAATTACCGCTGCAAAAGTGGTATTGTTACACTTTGTAATTGATCTTAATCTGGAGATGGTCTGATAGCTGTGTAAGTACAACAGATCAGTACAAGAACAAAGATTATTTTCTTTAAAAACAAATTGTGTGGTAACGCATTCGTGTATCTCAATTAGGAGACGCGTGTGTTCATCATTGACCTTTAGTGGCAGTACCTTCAGCATGTAAAAGGGACTCCGAGAACTTATTACATCATTAATCAAATTATGGTTCGACTGTCTGAACATATAAAAGGTACAAAATATCGATAGTATTGTATTGGAATGTTTAGAATTAGAAATCCAATGATAGTCCGTCTTTGAACAGCGAAAAGTGTTTTAGTAATGCCACTAAATATCGCCTGAAACACATTTCCTATTCATTTTTTCTGTTTTTACTCCATTTTCTACCTAACACGATACACAGACAGATGTTTTCTCTTTCTTTTATTTCCAAGCAGTGCAAGCGATTTTTTATTTGGAGAGCAAAAACGTCAGAAAGGTTTTATATTGTATAGCAAAATCGCTATGAGAGTCGCTTGCCAAACTTCATAGTGGTATTTGATATGACAGAGACAATTTGTAAAGATGGTTTTATCGGAAAATGGAATCCGAATTTAGAAAAAAAAAAAAAAAATCGATCCGTTTGAAGGTATCATAGATGTGGAGATTTCAATTTGGTTGATTATAATAATAATAATAATAATAAAAAAAAAAAAAAAAAAAAAGAAAAAAAAACATTGGGTTGATAAGAGCCATATACGTCAAACTTGTCGGAATTGTTTTGGCCGGCTGATATAGGTTTTAATACAAAGAAACTGACCGGAGACCTTTGTACTGTTACACTGTTGTCCTGCTTTCAACAAAACACATATTCTACTGATAATCACGAACACATTGATGTACACGTAATATACTGTCCGATCTGTATATGGCCCGCAACGTGCGAAAATAGACCTTCAAACATTTGCGTAAAGTGTCGTCCTGGATTGAGCTGCGCAGTCCGCGCAGGCTAATCAGAGACGGCACTTTACGACAACATAAGATTTTTCCATACAGTAGACATTCGTGAAACAGAAAATCGCACAAAAACGGGAAGTGTCGTTTCGGATTAGCCATAGACTGCACAGGCTGATCTGGGACGAAACACTTTTACGCATTTGTCCGAAAGCCCCTTTTCGTGTGTTGCACGCCAATTGTAATCATTGCCGGTATTACCTCATACTGTCTAGACTTGGGCTGGGTGCACTAAAATAAATTGCTGTGTTGTAATGACTGGGCAAATACACACTAATTACTAGGAAATTTGCATTTTCTCTGTCAAGTGTGTCGTAATATTTTCATGATATTTGAATACGTCCATTAGTTATTGTTATTCTTCTTTAACTTTGAAATCAAAGTTTATACAGGATTTATCTCTTGATAATTTTTCAGTTTCTAAAGAGGTTAAATATTTCACAGAGTTCTGCCAATTCTTTGGGTTACCAGAGAATCAGACAGACAGACAGACAGACAGCGTCAGACAGAGATATGAGGAGAGGAGATTATTTTTTTTTTCTAAAAAGAGATTGATTGATTGATTGTATGGTGTTTAACGCCGTTTTCAACATTATTTCAGGTATACCACGGCAACCAGTGCACCTATCCATGCTTTCCTGGAGTTTCTTTTACCAGTACTACGCACAATATTTATTCCAAGCCACTGGCTGCTTTCCCACATAACAATCGTCGAAACAATGGTCAGCGGCGAGAGAGGAATGAATCCTGTCGCGATGACTATCATCAATCCTCGGAAAGAAATTGGCCAAGCCGGGGATCGAACCCGCGATCACTTGTTCTCAAGTCCTGTAAGCTACCGACTGAGCTACGGGGGGGGGGGGGGGGGGGGGGGGGGCTTGGCTCTCAAAAGAGATACATGAAAATTATTGTAGTTCTTTGTTGCAACACACACGCAACCCCCTAAACCCTGCCACTCCTCAAAATAATGACAATTAAATATTCTTGCTTGCATTTAAAAAAAGAAGGCCCTCCAGAAGTCATATATCCCCTTTCTTTGAGTTTATCGAAAGCTGATTCATGTTCTAAAGGATGGAATAGTATTGGAATATTTTTCAAGCGGCAGAGTTCACATTGCTTGCAAATCCGGTGGCGAGAAACTCCGGCGGCACGACTCATATGTCTGTATGAAAAAGAAGTTACCATTTATTCGACTCCTGTCAAAAGGCGGAGAGATTTGGATCATAACAAAGAGCGAATATAATATGCCAGACAAATACAGCCAAAACCCTAGCATGAATTACATATTGCAGACAAACCTGCGGAGTCATTCCGTCGCCTTAATTAGACTGTCCAGTCTCAGTTGATATACCTATACTAGCACACAATATCTTGTCTAAAGCCTGTCACATTTGCATCGATGCAAGGGAGGTAATTATATGTCACCCAAAACACCAACCCCTTTAAGAAGTCAACATATGTTGAAGTAAATTCTTTCGGTAAATGCTTAGAAGTCGCTAGCTCAACGACATGAAGTCCCCAGTGGCCTTAAGTAAGTTTCTGCCGGTCCTGAAAAATTCTATAAGCCTCCTTGAGTGTCCTTGGTGCCTCTCGATAACCCTCACGCGATTACGTCATGACAGAAGGAAATAATCCATTCCCCACTCATTTTATAGTCACAACAAAGAGCAGCTCAGAGAAGTCAGACAAGTACGCCCCGCTGCAGCACCTTATGCACACAAACAGACTGAGGCATCCGCTATTTCTACAGTTATGCTTCAGCCTCAACTGATATACTACACAAGCACCTCAACATTTTGTCTAAAGCCTATCATATTTGTATTAATTCAAGGAAGGCAATTATGTCACCCACAACATATTATTACAACGTTATGCATCCGTCCCCCCCCCCCCCCCCCGTGTCATTTTTACTGTACAAAGGTATTCCTCCCTTTGTCAGTGAATATCCGTTCAATAAAGTGCTATGCTGATCCTATGATGATTTTGTCGAACAATTTTACCCTGTAGGTTAACCTACTAAGTAACTGATATGAAACTTTCAAGCTGATATGGTACTAAAAGCCCAAAGTTTGCGTTTTTAAAGGTTTGGTTTTGGGGGGAAGGGGGAATATTTCCTTATCAGACAGTGTAGATCAAAGATCAGACTGCACGTTATGTGCAGTCTGATCTTGATCTACGCTGTCCGCAAAAGGTCTTTGAGTCGCGCTTAGCAGCCTAAGGGTTAAGAATGAGAACACTAGTTTTACAGCATCGGTCGATTTATCTATTATCTAATCGAATAAAAGAGGGAAACATGTTTTATTCAACGTATGTATTCTTTTAGGCCCGCTCGGGTAGCTAAATGGTTGACGTATCTGACTCGTGACCTGGTGGTTGCGAGATCGATACTCGGTTAAGACAAGCTTTCTTTCCGGCGATTTTTCGCCTCTCACCTCTGATGCATGTGAGAAAAGTAGTCAGTAGCGTTGAAAAGAAAGTTGTGCCAGTACTGGTGTGAGAAAGTCAAGAAACACATGGGTGCGTCACTGACCGCCATGATTTGACCTGAGCTGTTAAAATGCTGTCAAACCCCAGTACAAACGAAATATTCTGTTAGCTGCATACGCTTAAAACTGTTCCTAGTCTTATATATTTTGATAGTGAATGAGAACCCCTCGATTGAAAGTGGTAAAAAAAACTAAATCTAGAATTTTGACATTTTAAGTGGTAGTAATTATGAGCTCTTAACGAGTTGCTTATATTGATCTCAGCATAACAACTCTATGACACGGCAATTACAGTTAGAAATATAAGATTCAATCAAGCGTCGGTGAATGAGAAGATTTTGATATCATTTTTCCTTCTAGATATCAATTAAGTATTGGATGTTTCCGCTTGATAACCTCTCGTACAAGAGTTTAACTCTTTTTTTGAACAGTCTCGTCTATTACCATCCTGAGGTAAAAGGCTGTTTGAAAATATCGTGGGAGAGGAAAGAAACGCTGTTTATACGCTGTCTGATCTTTGAGCCACAATATTCAATACCTTGTAACTAGAGAAACTTTGCATTGTAATTTATCCTTTTTTCCAATATCAACTGCTTATGTCCATTTGAGTTATTCTGGGGTATAAAGGATAATGCAGTGTTCAGTTAAAGGAATGTGACACAGTCGAGTCAAGAGGTATTCACGTATTTTGGTACCGTTTATTTAAGATGACTCATATTTGATAAACTTAATTAAAATCTGTGCCAGACAACCCAACATAATTGTACCGTCATTATAAAATATTTCTCTTCCATTTGTCCGCTAAAATCAACCAAGAGCCAATAATTAATTCAATCATCCGATGTTGCTTATGACAAAAATGGAGTTTTTTAGCGTATTTTATGCGTAAAGTAAAATGAAAACATGCATTTGAGTCATCCTTTGTGAAAAGAGGGCTTAGTGCATCTCTGTAATATAGTATACCAAGCAAGTCATCACATACTAATGGGTTCGAAAAAGTCCATTTAGTCCAACGACTGACTGAAATTTGAGGAAGAGTGATCCTTGGGCATGCAGAAAATTGACAAATAGCAAAAAAGTTCGACCCATGTCAGCCTGCGCAGTCCGCGCAGGCTGACATGGTTCGGTACTTTTTGCAGATACATTAAGCCCTCCTTTTTTTCACAGAATGGCTCATTTAAATGTTTACGTATACAATTATTATTATTATTATAGAAAACCTCTTGAGCTAGATAATATAATCATTTGAAAGGTCCTAGTATGTTTGTTTATTTCATGCTTTCCGGTAGGATATCGAGAAATAGCGGTGAAAATACTTTTCGATATTACACGCGTATGACCAGTGAGAATACCGATTTCATTTTTTTTTTATGTAAGTTTCGACAAAAAAAGGCGTTAGAAGCATGAAATAAATAGAATATTTGTTTTTTTCGGTGAAAGATCGAAATTTATTTCATTGAGTGAACATCATCGGTAATATTTTCACTCGTGGCGCGCAGCCACTCGTGAAAATATTACCGATGATGTTCACTCGATGAAATAAATTTCGATCTTTCACCGAAAAAAAAAAAAACCAAATATCCTCTATTTCTTTTGTTTCTTTGAGTATGATTCGGCACACGAGTAGTTGTTGTCGTATTGCAAGAGATATCCAGACACGAAATTCACATGTCGCACAGTTTTAGCTATGTCGTTTCTAAACGCCATATGTATGGACTAATTTTGTAGTCTGATAAGGAGTTACATATGAATAAAAACTTAAAGCGAGATAACGAGTATAAACTTTGACAGAAAGTACACTTTGTATTTAAAGTCTAATAAGAAAAATGTTTTATACGCACACAAATTTATGTTTCTGTTAAGTAAACGCCAAAACTCAGGTCGAAGATGTTTTCGCCAAAAGTCCATCGATTTCTATATTTTCCCGTGAAGTATCAATCTACTGTCAACAAATTAACACTTTGAAATAAGTTGGACCCGTTGATAGTACACTGGTCCAGTTTTTACTTTTTATCGATATATGTAATAGCTTACACTTAATACAGTTGATTGATAGAGTATCGATTTTTGTAAGGGCACTTTGATTTTATTATTTAATCCTTTCCCAAACGAAAAAATTTGGACACTTCAAAATTGAAAGGATCTGCGGACGACAAATTTATTTATAGATACAAATGAGCTGAAGTTCTCTGACAGGATAGAAAACAATGTGGGAAAAGGAGAAATTGCTTTTTACGAGCAATTTCTCCTTTTTTCACAATGTTTCCAAAACCTTTTCTTCTCGGGTCATTAAAAGGCGAGATTGTTTGGTAAAGGGTTAAGATAAGAGTTTCAGTTATTCTAGATGATAAATATTACAAGTAATCAGTAATATTAATTCTGATTGAAACGCAAAAAATATTGACAAGAGGAAAATATTATCTGTCAGATTATTTACGACCTGAACATTCAATTGTGTGCATGAAATAAATGTTTTAGTTACACTTATGAAGTTATCAAATAAGAGCTAATGTCATACCAAGCGAACTTCTATAACATTATTATTATTACTGTTTTTTGAGTTATTAGCTTTATTTATAACTTATAAGCCACAAGGATATAACTGAAATAATGTTGAAAACAACGTTAAACAACACGCAATCAATCAATCGATTAACATCGAGTTACGATTTTGTTGAAATACAGCTTAACAGTTACAACATGAGACAGAAAAAACAAGAAATATCTTTAAAAAAAATAAACGGCGTAAGAGATACTGGAATATGAATATTGGAAAATCCTTTGTGGCTCAATATGAAGTAAAATAAAATTAACATCACGTGCAATCGCCTCTTTTTCCTCACTGTATTTCATTTTGTTGAAAAGTAGTATTGGGTTATAGGGCTTTTGAAAATATTAAATTTTCAAAGAAAAGAATCATTCTCTACTCTATTATTTTGCTATGGTATGGATCAAGGCATGCTTGTTAACAATGGTTTCATAAATGAGTGAGCAAATATGCCAGCATGGGCCCGCCCAATAAACATGTGCATATTTTTGAGCAATCGCAATTTACCATCAATTAATTCTTTATCAGTACCAAGAAGAAGAAGATCAAAAGGCCAGGGCATTCAGCTACGCAAAAAAACCCCATATTTTTGTTCGAATTGTACATCTTCGTGCACGGCTGATTCCATATACTATTGTTACTTTAACGAACGGATTTCATGTACGAACCGAATAAACTTAAAGACCTTCACATAAAACACGGCTTCAGCTGTGAGTCTCAATTAAGTTTTAAGTAAAAATGTTTTTGCTTCTTTCGTTTTGATCCAAACGATTAAAATCATATATCATACTGCAAATTATCCCTTAGAAGTGACAAATAATATTCAAAAATAAATTTTCATAAATGTAATACTTTATTCGATGATTTAATGTCATTTGCTTGTCAATCACGTTCTGTATAATTGTGACTTGCCCACGCCTGTCGTGCCGAACTCTCGATAACTTGACGCTTCATTACAGGGGTATCTAGTCAAAAACCATCAGCCCACAAACGAACCAGGTGTACATGACTTTAAAGGTATTTATCTGATATCAAAATTTTATTGTATAATATAAAACATAAAATTGCTAAGATGAAGAGAAAAATCGAATATATCTATGTTCGAAAAATGTTCTGCACATTTCACAGGTGTCAGGCAGGATCTAGATAAACATTAAAATGAAGATTTACACCCACAGTAAAAGATATCTGTGCTCATGTTCTATTTAGAAACTCAGTAACTGAAGAGTTTGATTAAACTATGACATACTCGACGATTTCAACTAAATCAACATCTTTTAAAGGAGTTACCATAGAGTAAGGCTCTACGATATGACACTAAAATGATATTATCTAGTAGCATACTAGTATATGCAGGAAATATGTACGAATATTATGTTGTAGTAACTTTCCTGATGCTTGTAGTTAATTCCAGCCGGGTGAGAACCGAAGGTCGAATGAGATGTCAAAATTCTCTTATGCAGCGAGATGTAAATAGAAGCATCAAGAAAGTTACTACAACGAACTATTCCTTTTATTATATACCTTCAACTTGCAACGACAAAATTTTGCAGTTCTTGACATTTTATTCGTAAAACAAGCAATGGTGTAGTGGCTAGTAACGCCATTATTATGAATGGCCGATAAATATCATAGCGTAAATTTTGACAAATCAAATCGCAAATCAATGCATATGTTTTCCGCGCGTGAGTTACGTCATCAATCAATATTTGGAGCCGTATTTCACAGTGTGTAGATACGGATTTTTTTCTGTTTAGTGTTACTTTATCCGTGTGCGACGCATGTATTTAAGTCGGAAAATTTTCAGGTATATAATAAAGAACTTTACCATAACTATTTTCTGAAAGCTTTCAAACCTACTTCTGATTAGGCACGCAATTGAGAAAAATAAAAGTTCATTAACTGTTTTGAAAAAAAAAAAAAGTAAGCAGAAATGAATGAAATCAGACAAAACGTTTCGGTCACTTGAAAACTCATTGTGTTTAAGGCACCTCAACAACGTGTTCAAATATAAGATGTATATCAAAGGTATGTTTTATAGAACTAGAACAGCTGTTAAGCTAGAAAATATTTGAAACCAATTAATTTCTGATACCTTCAGCTTACAGCTTCAACGGTGTCATTTTAGATCATGGCGAAAACATTAAGATACCGGAATGAGCTCTCTTTATTCCGGTTTTATCATCTTTATGACAACAGAATCACAGACTTCATAACCTATTGACAGAGTGTGCACGTCAAGAAAGGTGTTTTTTTCTTTTAAAAAGTGCCAAAAAACGAGACACGTACTAGATATATATCATCTGTAAATTCGATGATAAAAGGAGCAAAAAAGGTTTGTTTCTTGCTCTAGAAGTGGACTTAATAAAAACCTTCATTAAAGAGAGACAGTAAGATTATTAACTGACCGATCTAGTTGGCTATTAGGGCAATCATGGAACTTCCAGTCTTTTTGGCACTGAAATAATTTCTGTGTCCATCCTTTTCTATTTCTACCAAAGTCTTACAAAGTAATACCCTTCGAAACACGTATAATCTATCAGCATCTGTTTATTTCTGATTACCATGACCAGTGAAGCATATAAGATAACCCAATCCGCCGAGCCTCCCTAGATCAACAACCAATATACATGCAAATTTTCAGGAATCCATGGCAGTTCGTCCAAACTGACAATTACTGCCACGTCGCGTTTAATTCAATACCATCACTGATTATTCCTGTTTGGGGTCTGTTGATTAATTCAAATTTAATTACTTTGGACAATAAAGATACGTACAGTTTTTTGGATGTTGCTTCCATCAATTGCGATTCTATGACCTCTTCCATTACCAATACGATCCTATAAGCCACGTAATCACGCCACATTGATCATGCTTATTAGAAGGAATTTTGTCGGCGCTCACGAGTCTAGATGTCATAACGTGAAAACTATCGGGAAACATCACTTAAACACTTACAAATATTTCTGAAAGCTGGTTGCTTCTGGTTCATCGCTCTCTTGCATTTAAACAAGGCTTTAACTTGCTGTTATTTGATCGTCATTCAGGTATAGGTAAATCAGCTCTAAATGCCTTATCTCTTCTCCAAACGTTTCATTTTTGGCTCCTTCATATGGAAATATTTAGCCTAGTTTTACAAGCATATACTTAGTTTTTGTGACAAAACATAAAATTCAGGCCTCTCAACGTTTTAGTTAGCTCCTTATCTGCATCAACAGATGTTTGGCTGATCCTCCAACAAAGTTATCTTTTTTTCCCTCTCTTAATTTTTTTCCATATCTTTGACTTGATTTCTTTATCATTCAAACTAAAAAAAAAAAAAAGTCTTATTAGGCAACAATAAGCTATTTCCTTATATATTTACCTTTTTCAGCTACATCACGTTGACAATACATTGTTTATCTTCATGTTTGCAATGAATATAAAACTGCAAAGTTTTTGTCAATAAAATAATTCGTTCGTTCGTTCGTTCTAAACACATGCCTTTAAGATCTGAAGTTACTAAATTGCCAAATATATCAAAAGCATTTTTTTTTCTGATCAAGTAACGGGTAGAAGGTTCGTCCTTATTGCATTGCCTTCACACACAAAATTTGGTAAAGCAGTCTAATACAGTACGTCGAGTAAAAAGACGCCTTCTCAGATACCAAAACGTTGTAAAACGTAAATATTTATATTATTATCTTAAGAATTTTGCTTTACATAATTGCCTTTGATTTGAGTATTTGAAACCTTAAATATTTGTGTCTACAAATTATATATTCGAACTCGGGGAATATCTAAGCGGAGAATACGGTTTTTGGTGACTATGTACAATTTAAATACTTATCCCTCTGTCTTCACCTTATCCAGCTAAATAAATTAAATGAAACTTTTCAAGGCGATGGTATAACACGGAATAATTCTATTTCAAAATTATTTTTTGATAAAAATATCTCCTTATCAGACAGTGTAGATCAAAGATCAGACTGCATATTCTGTGCAGTCTGATCTTGATCTACACTGTCCGAAAAAGGTCAGAGAATCGCACTTAGCCTAAGGATTAACTACTCTTTGATCATCTGTGTTTGTTGACACTATAAAAATTCCAATGCGTCTATCATCCAGATTTGGAAAGAAATAAACATTTCCCAAATGGTAAATAAGACAGATCGTGTCTCTTTTAGTACAATTGTTTTACCTATCCTTAAATCTTTTTTACAGTTTAATCAGCTTCAGCTTTCCGTCCGGAATTTGTTACTTCGGTGCATGGTAGGTATTTTAATGATTTTGTTCTTGTTTTTGATGTAATAATAACTACAACTCCCTGTCTATGTTGATAAGAGGACATCATTAACACAGTCGATTATCGTCAAATGATTCAACATCGTACTAGAAATAAAGAGATTCTTGAAATAAAGGAACTTCTGCAAAGTAAAGAAAAAAATCTTATTTCCAACCTAAATGATCGTTTCATTAAGTCTTTTACTTAGGAAAAAGACCTGGATTCCGGACAAGTAGTTAGACTTTTTTGCGAATTTACCACGCCAATTATGTTACGGGTTCTTCCCTATATAATAAATCCTGACTTTCTTTAATTTGTTTTAAACATATCTGTATAGAAGAACAATGTCAGGAAAGTTATGCAAGTTGAATATGTACTAAGAATTTCTATTTATTTATTTTTTTTTTCGAAAGCAGGTACCCGCACATAGATGTTTGTAGTTAAAAAAGAGAACCGAGCAAAGACAGCGTTCATCTCTTACACTTTTGTATACCACGTTTTCTAAGGGAACTTTGCAGTTCATCAAGATGTGACGAGTAATTTTCATCATAAAAAGATTTGTGTTGTATGAATTTTTAGGCTTGGATTTGTTCAAGTGAATCTAAGATATCATTTTGATAAATCTGTATAACTGTTAACCGTAGTGGAGATTCTATGCTGGTTTTCCCTCCTGAGACTAGTACTTTTACTCACTTTCTGTTCCGTATGTTCTAGCTAATACAAATACATTATGCTTTCAGGAAAAACTCAGAATATACGCACCTTGATCAAAATTAAGCCAGAAGACCTTATCATATAATTCAATTCATGTATTATGATTCAAAAGAATTTATGAAGGGGTGCAGTTGTCCTAAATTGGGGTTTGTCGACAAACCGAGGGGACGTCAATGGAGAGAACTGTTCTGCTCTGACGACAGGGAACAAAGAACTGTGATGATTTTAGACACATTTCAGAGTTGTGACATTCATTAAGGTCTAATTACCCCAAAAGCTTTTGTAAGAATATTTTGTGACCTTTACTTCAGTTGCATTATCAGAATTTACTTCGATTCCTTGAAATACTAGAATTTTCATGGTGTGTATTCATCCTTCAGTACATGATCTATATATATGTTTCAACATGTTCTTTCACAGTCAAATACTAAAAGCTTCATTCATCAATGATAAAATGTTTGAATATGATAGGGGCAAAACTAGCTCGAAGCAAATATAAAATGACATACGAAGTATGATCTATCAGATTTCTTAAGTCGGAAAGAAAATCAAGATGCATTGAAACATGACGGACTTAATCTTCCATATGGTTTTCTAGATAATAAATATTTAAACCCAACTAGATCAGTATTACAGCGTTGTTGAACCTTGCGATTTCTTTAGTTTTTTCGCAATCACAGGTTCACAATTCGATCTTTTGCCGTCAAGGAAAATAATAGATTTAAGTTTGAGTAGTCGGTCTTTTAATTGATATTTATCCGTCATACCATGCTTGTTCATAATAAGCAATGACTGCAAAAAATGTTTAATTGAAAGTTATACTTGGCTTTTTTTGTTTTGTTTTCTATTTTGATAAAATATTCATACCGCCAGTTCAACAGGGCCGCATATAGTTTTATCTTTTTCGATGACACATATCGCTATATGAAAAAGTACGAACTTTATAAATCAAAGAAATTAAGTAAAAAGAAGCTGCCTGTTGTGTAATTCTGAACGTTAGCGACAGACATACAAACGGACAGAAGTTTAGCTAAAGCGTTTTCTTTCTAGATTAGAAGAACTTTCCTTTTCTTTTCCCGCTTTAGAAGTTTGTACTCATTTTATAACAATACTTTTTTCCCAGAAACACATATGATTTTACAAAAAACTTTACAACAGACCTTATTCATTTGAAATTGAATGATAGTTCGGTTACTAAAATTAAATGCAAGAAAATGCATTTGAAAAAAAAAAAAAAAAAAAAATCATGGGATGCAACTTACTGTTAGTGGTCGTATAGATCGTATAGGTCACCTTAGCCGTCGATTGATAGCATAGCATTACGTATTTTGACTAATGTTAATCGTTGTGATGAAAATTTTTTGGAACCGTCCTTTTATAATTATATGTGTAAATTTCTTTTTATTACGAAGATATCTAAATATCATGAGCTGAACAGGGAACTAGCCTTCAAAAACTTAAACATATCACTAGCCTTAAAAAACTTAAACATGTAATATTATATCAATATATATTCTAATGCTCACGTCCGTGTAGTGACAGTATATACCCAACTATAAAGATCTCTATAGAGATCTCGAAATAACAGAATTGAATGTCTAGGTTTAAATGATATCATGTACACAGCTTTATTAATGTTCACCTTCATCTGGAAATCCATGTTTGTTGGTGTACATGTAGCAATTAACGTTCATCGTCATATCTAGAAACAGTATCTCTTATTGTGATTTTCAATCAATAATAATTTCTTTCATAAAGTACAAGCTCCTGGCCAACTTGATGACATCTTTCGTGTTAACGCTAGTCAGTCAGTTTCCTTCTTGCCGATTATGTATATGCGCTGCAATAAAACCCGACGTTTTGGAGGACTTTATTTGATCACACACAACTTGAATATATCAAAATTTTCAGATAACTCATAACTTGGTCTAGACACAACATATGATGTATATGTAGTGCTAGCTGAATAAAGTTATTACTTCAATTTGAATAATACAATTTATCAGCGATTTAACTCACGAAGATCAAAGGTAGCTGGCTAATTTTACGAAAAGTAATATATCACTCAAATAGAAACAGATTTCTCGCATTAGTCCAATTCATATATGTGTTTACGTCTTTTTGAAATGAAGATAAATCTATACATTATAGATCTACAATGAATATGAAAAACTATTTTTCTTTGTTTAGAAACATCTCATTTATTAAAAAAGCATTATGTTTTATGACATTTTCAAATTTTGAGAGATTCAGGACTTTTTTGTATTTGTGATTTAAAGTAAGCGCATTTCGTCGTAACGTTTGCCAGCAAAATAACATCTTAATGATGCGGAATGTCCTAACTCGCTTTTCCCCAAAAGATCCTCTGAAATTTACAGTGTAATGCAAGTGTTGCGGCAACGACACAACAAAAAAAAAAGAGAGGAACTTACTGAAATAGTTATATAAGACTTTTACATTAAGTAGCATGTGTGTAGTAAACAGCAGTAAATAAGCCAGGTTTATGGTTTCATTTACACCGTGATATACATGTACATCGACTTCGTATAAAAGAGTGAAAATTGGACCTTCGCTTCTGATTTATCGAGTCATATAGGAAGGATTAACGGAAAGGACAATTTTTTGTTATTCCACAAAATTCCTCGTAGTTAATTAATCATTCTATCGTTAAATGATTTGTCACCAAGACATTGGTTAGGGGATCCAGTCAGATTAGGGTAAAACATTTCCCTATTAACTATAACAGATGGATGGACTTGTTATCATTATCTGATTTCAGAAGTCCCTCTGGGCAAGGGACACGGGAATCAATGGATTATATTCATTAAACTGTCAAATTGATTCTTACACAGTTACAAAATATTTCTAGCTAGAGCATCAATAGAGAGATCACTGTTTTAATTTTCAATCCAATGCTCTTCAAGCGAACAACTCGCTAAATCTCGTTTTTTTTCTCGAGAAAGCTCGTCTTAATCCTTTGGGACAAGAGATAAACAGCTGTTTGATTTGTGATAATAATTAATCTTTGTTTCCGTTCTGAAAAAGCTGTGAAAAATCTTTAAGACTATGCCGAAATAGTCTCGTTTTTCATTTGAAGCATCAATAACGATTTGAACGGGACGAGAAACACTCTTACTGTCCGCAAAAGGAATTGTTCGCCTTATAAACCTTAGGAAATAATCACATTCTTTTTTAAATCAATGACCTTTAGGGTGAATTTGAATAAAAACTCGGTGATTGATGCTATACTTTCATTATGTTTTAACACTTAATCGGGACAAAGGCAAAGCTGGTAGGTGAACAAAGGTAATGCGAATTTAAAATTAAAAATGACTTTGTAAAGGGTTACACATCTTATACAGAGATAGCTTGTTTCCATATATAACAGACCGTTTATCACCCAAAATTACCCTTGCATGGTAGGCATAGTGCATGAAATAGAAAATATTTGCCTAAGAAGGCAAAATAAGGCCTTTAAAGTAAGGAAGGTGTTTTTATCTGTGACTGCAATGACAGTAGGTATCAGTCTATTTGCAATTTATGTCGTGGTCGACGACATAAATAACCCTATTAATATTGAATCGACAGTTCATTCAGAATGTTCTTCATTTTGCATGTCGTTCTTCTGTTTTAAACTTTGGTAAAAAAACACATTTTGATCCTCATCTATAAGTTGATTGGTTTGACGAGTGAATCAAATTGATCTGATAAAATAAATGGGATTCATTAAATGGAAAAAATTGCATTTGTAACAGTTGTTGTAAGACGACAATTTTTTGTGCGTACTAAAAAGCTGCTCTACTAGAAAATCTTAAATACGTCGCATGTTAATTAGCGATTTCAATCCTGTCGTCCATGAATCGAAGAAAACTATGAATTTTAATGACGACAATAATGCAACATGTTTGAATACATGTAAATATAAATCTATATTTTTTAAGAGAAATTACACTAGAATTTGTCTTTTAGCGTGCCAAACGGTTTTCTCCTACAAAGCTCATCAGAGTATCGCTTAGATGAAATATCATAACTAACGTCATTTTACGTCATAGCATAACGCTTAAAACAATCTAATTTTGGACGAAAGATTTTTATGAAATATTTTCCTTTACTAGTTTAGTTGAAACACGGGTGGGTATAAAAATTGAAAGCATTGATCTCTCTTTCAATAGTTATGTGTATGAGGACTTATTTTTATTTATCTTTTTAAGGGGTCCGTGATCTTTTGATAGTATATGGTTATTTTGTATCTAGATTTATTTCCAGTTTGGTCAATATAGAGTTAATGATAACCATTGCAAATCAAAAGATACGAACACTTTGAAACTTTGCAATCCATATCGTCAATGACCATTTATTTCAAATACATCTTTTTAAATAATATACTTACCGAGTCCGCAACGTGGGTCATATTGCAATTGCAATTTCTTCACAGCCGCTTTTGAAGTTGTATCTATAAATTTCGATTTAAACAAAATCTGTCTACAATTTTGTATTGTCTTTTTCATCTAATCATTTTGGTACTTTTTAGTATTTGTTACATATTTGGTCATTTTCAAAAGCTTTAGGTTTTTTTTTTTTTTTTTTTGCTTCCAAATAGTTATTTGTTTCAGGGATTAAGAAGTAAAATTCCTGTGAAGGAGAACTTCTAGATTTATTTATTCCTGCTGAAATTGCTGTTTGAGGATATTTGCTTTCATTTAAAAAGGTTTTCAATATTACATTATCTTAACTTTAAAATTTCTTTAATCAGATACTATAATCACTAACTTACCGAGTTTCAGGAAAATTGCACAACTTTTGCAGACTTTATCGCGTTCACAAAAACATCTAATGGACAGATGAACGGATGGGTACGGGAAGCGACACAATGACATATATTTACGCTCGTCCAGCCTTTGGTCAGTACAACATCATCAGAATCATTTAGATATATATATTTGTTTGTGTTACAGTACCACTTAACTATTTGAACTATTTTCAGCATGAGCTATGACGTATAGCATAACATAAATCTAATGGAAAAAAAAAGGGGGGGGGAAAGAATCCTAGCAGAGACTAAGAAATAATTTCACTGCTCCATTGCATTATACACGGAAGAACATAAATATGTGAGCTGTCACCGTGATATGACTGAAATAATGTTGAAAGCGGCGTAAATCAGTCATTCAATCAATCAATCATTACACATCTTTTTTCTATTGCACAGTTTTTCTTAGTGGTATGTTAAAGACTGTTATTATTACATTGGGAGTATAAAAGACCCTTCACCCTATAGGTGAATACTGCAATTTTAATAATCGAATTTCTTTGACGACCGAGGCCCATTGTTTGAAGGAATCTTAAAAAAAAGGTAATGCTATACTGACAAACTTCATGGTATGATATAATGAAAAAACTTTAAATTGAAGTATATATATATATGCAACTACTCGTATAAAAATACATTTTTGCAGTTTTTGATCTTGAAATAGGGTATTTTCTTTTCTGTTTGAGGCAAAGATTCTTCGGTAGATCGATCTTAAATGATTAAAAACAGGATAATTGAAAGGAAATTTAATAAATGTATTTTTTTACGTAAATATATATCCCTGAAAACATGTAGATACATAACAAAAAAATATGTTGCACCCGTCCCGATGATAAGAATCTTTCAGCACATTTCAGATATTGCAAGCCATAAATTAGACTAGTTGTGGTAACCGCTTATTCTCTCATGGGATTAGCTTCAATTTAATTCTTCTCTTGTGTATGAACGCTAAAGAAGCTGTTGGTTCAGAAAGGTGTGGTTCTAAAGTCAATCAGTTTTCTTTCGAAATAGTCAACACAGATAAATACCAGTATTATGTCCATTTAAACAAACAGAGATACCATAAAGGCTTACCGTGTGCTTAAGAACTATCTGATAGACCTCTGTCTAATCTGTATGTACACGCAATGTTCCTCCGAACACATTTTGGAAAATAACTTGAAAGATTTCGGTACATACGCTTTAAAATATCGGGCTTATTAATGTGTTATGGAATTTGTTTGCATTATCAATATCGTTTTACCTTTATTTCGCCTCTTTGTTTAGTTACGTTTAACAATTTAACTAGATCATTTAGGAGGCCTTTGAAATGTTGTGTCAAACATCGTTTCGCCAGTCCATTGTTATCGCCATGCATCTAACGAAACATATCAACAAATCTGCAACACGTGTGTGTTTTGTTTGTTATGAATTAATAACTGTCCGGTAAAATGATTTAACCGCCACCAACTGTTACCTTATGTTGGAATAAACAATGAAAATGAAATTTACAAAATGCTATGAATTATTCAGAGATTTTGTCAGGTTCTAGCCGTTCACTCAAACATCCATATCTTCATTAAATTTGTTATTGACAATTTTTTTATTATTTGTTGATTCGAAATTTTTGGTCATTGTTTTATGTCTGTTATCTCTTGCTGCAGTCATATCTAACAAGCTATCAATACTGAAAGGATTTTTAGTTTTGTTGTAGTAATTATTGGTCACAAATTTATCGTCTGACTTGGAAGTTTCATTCACGGTACAAAACACATCATTTTGGCTGATGGAATCTGGACAGTCAGAACGTGAGTTGTCTTCGCTAGCATTTCCTATTACGTTCAAAACGTTTATCGTACTGAATATTTTCTTTTTTTCTTCCAATTTCTTCAGTCTCTCTTCATGTTTTCTCCGTTTTCTGATCAACCTCTCTTGTTCCCTTCTTCTAACTTCTTCTTCCGGTAGTGGTTCCCCGCTACATGTTTGAGGATGTGCGTTGTGAGGAGGTCGACCAGGCCCCTTTCTGGTGTTCTCTTTCTTTCTCCATTTTGCACGTCTGTTTTGAAACCAGACCTGTTACAGAATTCAAAATGGAGAACATGACTAATAAATGAGAACTTTACTAAAAGCCTAAATTGAATGACAGATTAATAATAATAATAATAATAATTATTATCACAACATCTTTCCTGCCAAACACACAGGCGTTGTAAAATTGGAATTTAACCGTTGAAATACTTAAGCAAAACCGTAAAATTTAAATTCAAGGGATTAATTTCAAGTCCTTCGCCCCTCAGTGATAATATTGTCTGATACCTGTTATGAACTTTAACAGTATTTCTTCACTTTAGAGAATCACCCGACTCAAAATTGTACCCTTTAATTAAACGTAGTCCATTAGTGTGGGACGCGTGCATGCTTCTTTTAATTACGGCTATTTATTTATCGAATGTTAAACACTGTTTGTGTTTGACCAATATCCGGCACATTTCGGATACTCTGATACCGTTAAATCTATTTCACCGACGAATTTTCTATACTTATATTCTTAAGCGGATTTATTCGTTTTGTTTGTAAGGAAGAAAGGATGCACTTTGCTTGCTAAATGTAGTAAATAAATCTAGAAGAATAAAACTTATCTACATTTATTCTAAAATAAAATCTTACTTAGCCTTATTAAATTATATTTTTGTCTTTTAGTCGTATCATTTTTTTATTTTCACCTCTAAAGCAGTTTGTTTTCTTGCACATATGTAAGGAAACAGTAGACTTCATTTTGCTTAGAAAAATGAATAACTTCAATTCAGAAGAGAATTGTTTTAAGTAAATGGCCGACACTCGGTTGAGAAATAAGTCTTATATTTACAAAAAAGTATAAAGGAGATTGCGCCCATCGTCTTTAGGTAACACCGTTGAGGCTAGAGAACACTAGATCCCAATCTCTTTGTTCACATCGTCATAAGTCTACACTTTTATACATTGGTCATCATTGGAGTAAAAAATACGGCGAAGTTCAACTATTCCTGCAGCCGCTTATCCTTTTCGGTACAAAATATTAGTGATGATGGATACGCTACTTCCACTACGAGCGACGATTTTTTTTAAAGATTAAAGCATGTAGATGGTAGTGACAATGAAGATGATTGTGACGTTGATGATAATAATGACTGTGTTTTTTTCAAGAATGTAATTTTAAACCTCATCTCATGTTGTCTAACTGTTTTAACTTAATTGGCGTTTTCAATTTGCATACAGCCATAGTCATTAATGGAAAGAATTTTACAAGATACGCAAGAGGTGCCAACTCAGTAAGTTTTCGTGTAATTTACAGGTGTTCCTAGATACTAACTGAATGTATGTTTTAAGGGAGTGTTAAACGGCGCTTTCAGTAATATTTTGATAATGTTCTATAGATGTCTGCATTCTTTTTATTTGTTGTTAAATTGCATTCCGCCGTGGAAAGCTATTTCAACGGCTATTTCATGTACCATAAGATTAATCAATCTTGATAAGAATTTGTTTATTCCAACGTAAAGACAGGTGGTTTTAGACATCTTAAAACAAAAACTTCGTTACTATTTTCATCAAATAAGCATGACTTTACATGTATAAATACATATATGTCAGCTATCAAGATGTTAATATGTCGCAAAGAATCTTGTTCATTAAGTATTTTTAATATAACTTAATCTCGGTACACAAAGTCCTTAACTCCACGTTGTTTTAAAAGCACGTTGAGGTTTTGAATAGTTTAACATCTTAAACGAAATAAAAAATGGGAAAAAAAAAATGCTTTCCACATGTCTGTTCACACTCATATACTCCTCCCGGAAATAATTTCATAATCGTAGCTGGCTTCTTTACAACAACGCATATCAAAATGGAAACAAAAATATTTCATTAAGCTACTGTGAAATGACATTTAGAATACACTCTTTGCTACAATTACAATTCGAATATGGCAATAAATACCCGGAGCGTTCAAATAATTCAACCACGAAGTTAGGTAATTTTCACATGCATGTTTTTTATTTATCATCATTACTTTACAGTAGTTTTAAACACGTACTTGTACATGTAGTTTTCAAATCGTGAGCCTTGATTTATCATTTATGAGCTAGGAATAAAACTTGAAACGTCCGTCAGACCATGAGAGACTACAAGTAACAACGTGAACAATTCTCAATAAGCCGATTCTAAGTAATGCTCATTCTACCAGTTGTGTCATCTCACTTCTCAAGATAAGCAACTCCAACACCCCACGACTTCTATAGATCAATTTGTTTTTGTCATGCAAAAAAAAAAAAAAAAAAGAAAAATGTTAAGCGGTTGTTACCTTAGAAGAGAAGAAATAGATTGGTAGATATAAAACATTCAAATTGTCAAGTCATATTAAAACAGATCAATTATCAATCACTGACATTGTGCGAGTTCAGTCACAGACAAGCCTTTGAAAACAAGTGTCTTCTTCGTTTAACTGATACAAAAGTTAAAACTTTGAAATTATTTGTTCTCTGTACGATGCATAGTGTGTTTTACATACACGACAGTTCGCAGAAAGGGTTTCGTGAATGAAAAATTTAGGAGAAACTTTACTTCGGGTTTACAATGTGACCCACTTTATTTTGCGTAAAAAATGATAATAAGTTGTTCACGGGTCTTTGAAGTTCTCTCAAAGCATTAAGTAAGTAAGAGGGGCTTGTTGATTGATAACCTAAACTGACAGTATCATCCTAATATTAATTTTTTATTAAGTTCTACAGTTGTATATAGGTAGCATTAGTTTTTAAGAAATAGTTTCTGTGAAAATGAAAAGGCAACTGATCTATAAATATTGTTTTCATTTTCTGATTTTTTTTTTTAATTTTTGTATCTTATCCAGAGCTTTGAAATGTTACCCGTAAAACAGAGGTATACATCACAGCATCTATTCATATCTATTCATTGTGCACATCTTACAAAAGCTGATGGATGTATTTATCTTTGACTCTTTTTTCATATGAAACATAAAATGGGTTAGCAGCTGCCGTAAAGAACATACATTTCTAAAAATGATTAAACAATTCGTTTTTCATTACTTTTTCGCCCTTCTTTTTTTTTTTTCCTGTCTATTTTTTCTTCTTCTTTCCCCTCTGTCTCTTTGCATATCTTGTGGCCTATTTATGCCTCCTACCAATTCACGTTTTATTTATGTAACCCCCGTTTAGTCTAATGATTTTGTCAAAGTTGGGGAGGGAAGGCTGTAGGCTCTTCTGTATTTATACCTATGTTATTTTGACAGATGAACAAAACATGAAGATAGCAGAACTTAGTGGTAGACCTTACTGCATTATGCTGATTTTATATCTAAACAATGTGTGTATATGTATTACAGTCCAAAGTATCAAAATATACACTCTATCTCTGTCCCTCTCTCCTCTAATCATCTGTCCAAACAAATAATCGCTCGGATATCACAGAACTATTGAGTTTGAAGATTGAAGGGGAGCCTATATTCAGACTGATAAAAAAAGTAAAACATCCGATTTCTGTTCAGTTCAAAAGTTCGATAAGGCTTTCTAACGATGTGGTCTGAAGTCCCAAATATCTCTTACATTTACCTGTACACGAGATTCCACGAGATCTAATCTCATTGCGATGGCCTCTCGCATGAACACATCAGGATAATGACTGCTGTTAAAACTTCTCTCTAGCTCCTCGAGCTGCCAACTTGTAAAGTTTGTCCTTGTTCTTCGGCGTTTGTTGGACTGGCTTTCCCTATCGTCATCGTAGGCTTCTGAAAGTTTATTACAGGATTATGAGTAAAACGAATGATACATACAAGTCGCCATAAGAAATATAATTGAGCCATACTCTGTGAAAAGAGACCTTAATGCGTTTGCAAAAAGTATTGCCGCAGGCTGACCTGGGCCGAAACGTTTTGCTCTTGGTCAATTTTCTGCATGTTAAAGGACCAGTGTACCTCATGATTCAGTCAGCTGTTATAAAAAGTGATTTTAGGGATGTATATTACTGTGATAACTTGCTAGGTACGATGCATAAAGGAGATGCATTAAGTCCCATTTTGAGAGATTGGCTCATTTTTTTTTATGTTTTGATGTTACTATGCTATATTTATATGATTAAATATTTGAAAGTTGATAATCTTTTAATTCGGAATAACTGTGATCATGGTTTAGTAATAAGCTGTATTGAACGACAAGAGACAGAAATATTATTTACAGTCTATATCATGAAAGAAGACCTTGTCTGTTTGTGTAGATTATAACAGCCCCACCGAAGACGTTATTCGTGAGTGGTTATTACTTAGTTGGAGTAGCAGCAAGTTTCTCAGTATAAAAATTGCATTTAAAAATCCTTCTTTGTATGGAATAAGGATTCTATGCTGAAGCTTATCCTGTTTTTTTTTTTTTTTTTTTGAAAAATCCAGGTCAGATAGTGAGTCGTTCAGTGTTGTCTAACTTTTTAAAATTTCTTTGAAAATAAAGTCAAAAATATATTATATGAATTTAAAGTTAATTGTATAATTGAAAATGATAACGTCAATTATGTTCAATTGACACTTTAACTAAGCATAGATGCTTCAAAAGATCCTTTATACAACATTTTGTACTTCAGTGATATCGTTTTTAACTTAAACAAGTTGGAACAGTTTAATTGTACAACTCGATTCTAATAGCTGGTAAGCGTGGTTTTAAGATTCAATTATTGACTATCCTCCCTGCTTTGCTTTAAGATATAGGGAAAGTATCATCTCTGCAAAATGATTAACTGAGTTAGATAAATGTAATACAAAAAACTGAAAAATGATGGCCTCTATTACGAATTCTTTTAGTTCAAAACTGTATCTCCAAAATTTCCAAACTAGATATATTTATTTATTTTTCCAAACTATTTATTTATTTATTTATTTATGAATATCTGAATAAGTTATATGCTTTCAGAGATATATGGATTGCATAGGATACGATATGGATTGCATACGATACGACATGGATTGATACGTCCGATAAGGAGATAATTCTTCTCCCTAAAATAAATTTGAAATGACAACATGCGGGTTTTTACTATCGGCTAGAAAGTTTCATTTAACTTATTTAACAACTTAAAGGTTGACGATGCCGGTAGCGATGCAATCTGTTGTTTTGGGCAAAGCAAATACTGCATTCAGATCTTAGATCTACACTGCTCGGTACTGTGAAATTTTTCCGGCGGATATGACTTCGAAATCGTCATGTAAGGATTTGACTATAGGATTATTATTATCATTATTATCATCATAATCATCATCATCATCAATATCATCATCAATATTATTATTTTTATTTACTAGTGAAATGGTTACACAAAATGTTGTTAAACTGATTGATAAATGTGATAATTACATCGGTAATTATACCGATGTGCTTTTTATTATTTCCCAAAAATAAAATAAAATAAAGAATAAAAAAATCTGCTTTTAAATTTTTATAGAAGACAACAAACACAAGAAAAAATGAACAACCAACATTTTGCAATGGCGTTCGAACAAAAAAAAAGTATTCCTGTGTATTAAACATTTCACCTTTCTAGCGAGTTATTTTTCCCAAGTTAATCATACTTCTGTGGAGATCTTATTTCCATAAAAAAAAAAATCTTAACCCCTGGGCTGCAAAATGCGACTCGCCATCCTATTGCGGACAGCGTAGATCAAGATCAGACTTCACAGAATGTACAGTCTGATCTTGGATTTACATTGTCCGACAAGGAGGTATCTTTCCTCCAAAAATACATTTGGAATAGGAAAATTTGGGCTTATATTATCGGCTTGAAAGTTTAATTTATTTGCTTTAGCAGGATAAGGGTTAAAACATAATACTGCTAATATATATCTAAGTATATTGAGCAAATTTTCACCAAGTTTGGCTGAGGGGTTACTATATTAAGTATATCAACATGGTTTTTTGACAGTTACAGTTAACGCTTTACAAAACCACAAAATTTTACACTGGTCCAAATTGAAAGCATTTGCAAACGACAAATTAAAGGCGGCCAAATGACGAAATTTGTCACCGGTAGGTTAGAAAACATTGTGGGAAAAAAGAAGAAAATGCTGGTTACCAGCATTTTCTCCTTTTCCCACAACGTTTTCAAAGCCCCGAAGCCCTCTTCCACAGGGTCGTTAAAAGTCGTCATTGTGTGTTAAAGGATTGAACAAAAAAAGTCCAAAATAATGTATGAGAAGATATCATCAGATGCCCTTATCAGGAATTAGTATAGTAAAAAAAAAAAAAAAAATGGAGGAAAAATTCCGAAATTTTATAAAGGTGTTATTAAAAGACATTTTTAATACTTTTCACTTTTTGATGTAGCTCTGACACACGATTTCAGTTGATAAAAAGAGCTTCCATGGAAACCCAGCTCAAACAATTTTAACTTATGCTTCGAATCCTTTTTTGTGCATTCTTCTTCCATTTTTGTTTTCGAAGAGTTGGACTTTTTCAGAAATTCTCTGTTTCAATATCTCATTTTTAGTGACGTTTAGCAGAAAGTCCAGTTTTACACAAGTTATAAATCAAACCTTAGGCTGGTAAGCGCGACTCAAAGACCTTTTGAGGGCAGAATAAATCAAGATCATACTGCAGAGAACGTGTAGTCTGGTCTTGGATCTACACTGTCCAATAAGGAGATATTTTTTCCACACACACACACACACACACACACACACACACACAAATAAAAATCTTTAAGATAATAACATTTCGGTTTTTACTACCGGCTCGAAAGTTTCATTTAACTTATTTTAATAGCAGATTAAGGGTTAAAAAATCATCAAAGTATCTCAAAGAGTAATCTGTGAATACAAACTGAAGTTACCTTTATCTGTTGATCTGCTCCCACCTTCAATATTATTGTCACTTTTTGGAGACAAGCCGTAAAGGCATCGCTGACCAAAGTATCCATTTACTGAGAAGTCCGGACTTGAGACCAAAGATGTCAATGAATTAAGATAGCCTGTCGCTGTATATTGTGAAGTCTTGGCGAGGGATAGCTGGGCCAATGCTATCGGGTCCAGCAGAGGTGAGTAACCAGCGAGAGGGTGAAACATTCGCAGTTGTTGGAGACTGTACCTTGGTTGCTGCATAAAACTCAAATTTCCGTTCATTATTGCCGAAATATTCGATATTGATTCCCTGATGACAAGACATAAGCACCAGTCTAGTCCTTTTGTGACACTGAATAGATTTTAGACTTTAAATTTAAATCACCGATCTTACTGTCATGAGTACAGACGTTTTTAAGATTCATCTCTAATCCAAACTTCTAGTTTTTTACTGGAATTACATATTTTATTATGACATGTGACTTTTTTTATGTCATCAGTATTAAACACTCGTGCCATTAAATCAACCCCATTTCAGTTTATATTCACGTATTATTTGTATTGAAGAAATACTTGTTTAAAATGACACTTGTCAATTTAGATCTCTACAAAAGGAGAAAATTCGATACGAGCATGTTTCGCTATCGATAGTTAGAATTCAGCCAATCACAGAGCTTATAGAAGATCGGAATTTGTCTTAACGAGCCCATCTCAGTGTTTTTTTTTTTTACATTCTCGAGTAAGGATGGCTGAGGAATCACAGGAAACCCTGTACAGATTACTTCAAAATCTTTCACCTCTTTGTTTCGGCCGTTCAATAAATTACAAGTATTTCAAATGGAGCAAAGTTTGTTAGCAGCTAACCTTCTAATCTGGTTTGACACTTTTTCAGACAATACAATTTTAAACTTGCTCAAACTGAAAATATTGACAGACAACAAAATCAAATTTGTCCTAAATGATAGTGTATG
Source organism: Tridacna gigas (assembly GCA_945859785.2). Classification (NCBI taxonomy): domain Eukaryota; kingdom Metazoa; phylum Mollusca; class Bivalvia; order Cardiida; family Cardiidae; genus Tridacna; species Tridacna gigas. Next base: position 5,135,659 of record OX244030.2, read on the forward strand.
CATTTGTCTTTGAAAGGATTGAAAACATCGTTATAAAAAAATGAGAACATGCTGGTATCTCCCTTTTCTTTCATGCTTTTCAGTAGTTTATAGAAATCTAACAGTGAATTATATCCTTATAATTCATCGGTTAACATTATAATTCACCTATGAATGTTATACCTTTTATAATTTTGATATGTCTAGGATATTCATAGAACATGAAGGAATTTTTAGCGGGTGAAATTCAGGTTTTATGACCTAGTTAACATCATCAATGACGTCTTTATTACAGCTAGCCCATATCCGACTAGATTAAATAAGCTATTTCTCTTATATTTTTCACAATGAGCAAAAAATTAGACATGAAAAGAAAGACTAATGTAAAGAGCATAAAAGAAATAGGATAATTGTTTGTTTCAGTGTATGATCGAAATTATTTCGCCACTCGTGAAAATATAGCCATCGATTTTCACTCGATTTAAGAAATTTCGACCATACACCGAAATAGACAAATATCCCCTATTCCTTTAGTCCTTTCTACCATCTCAAAGACAAGTACCTTACGTCAGGCGATATTCATTTATTTGTCTGCAAAGGTTTTCAATATATTTATCTGCAAAGGTTTTCAATATATTTATCTGCAAAGGTTTTCAATATATTACCGTAGAACAACGTGAGGGATATCTGCTTACACAAGGAAAAAAAAAAACAATGGCTTTGAAATGGTATGATATCGTTCCTTTAACCCTTTCCCAAACAAGCCCTGATTTTCACGTGTCTGCAGCACAAGTCTTTTGAAAACACTGTGGGAAAAGGAGAAATTGCTCGTAACGAGCAATTTCTCCTTTTCCCACAGTGTTTTCTACCCGTTTTGAGACCTTTCTGCCATTTTCATCAAATTTAAAATTGTCGTCTGCAAGGGTTTTCTATTTGGACCAGTCCAAAATTTGTCGTTTGGGAAAGGGTTAAACCAACAAATGGGTGCATGGATTAGTTGGTATAAAACAGTGATTAAAAACAACCGTATCAATTCAAATTAATTTAAAAAGCATTGTTTTCTTGTTATCAATAAACCTATCCAGACCTGAATAAAATTTTGTCTTTTTATTCATCCAGTCCCAAGTATTTAACCTAAACCTCCTTCCGCGGTTGAAAATACAATCCACTGAAATTTGGAATCTTAGAGGCTTGACCGAACAAGTGGACGGAATAGATCCAAGATCAGAATGGCCGTTCTAAGCAGTCTGATCTTAATATATACCAATCACAATTTTAAGCCCCTGTTGTCGCCTATGGCGCTAAATTGATTGATTGATTGATTGTATGGTGTTTAACGCCGTTTCCAACATTATTTCAGTTATATCGCGGCAGCCAGTGCACCTATCCATGCTTTTCTAGAGTTTCTTTCACCAGTACTACGCACAATATTCTTTCCAAGCCACTGGCTGCTTTCCCACATAACTATCGTCAAAACAGTGGTCAGCGGTGAGAGAGGAACTATGGCGCTAAAAGTATAAACAGAGATTTAAGAATGTCTTGCTTGAAAGTGCAAGTTTCATTCCTATTTCGTACCATTTGGAATATGTACTTGTGATATTGTATATAATATTGTTATGTTAAATGGCATGTTAATAAAACTGAAGTACTAGTTTAATTGGCAATTTACAGTTTTGTCCTACAAAGCACTTCGATTCGAATTGAATTCACTCAAGTTTCTCGTCTGACATGATTTTAATTATAAGTGTCATCTTCCCAGACAAAAATTATCAAATAGAATATAAAGAAACCACAGCTGGCGATATCATTGAATATCGTTGTTTAAATATTTACCAAAAAGTAGCCATGCGGTAATCGCTCCAGTTTATTTTGAGCGTCTGTTATTTCAAGAGAGAAAACTGTTTACCTCTGTTTGTTTTCAAAAGGCCAATGAATACGAATTACGCCCCTTGAAACATGAGACGGAAAATGGCAACAATTGACTCTCAGTCTGTTAGACGAGATTGACATGATGCGCGTATGCAAACATCGTAGATCAACATTGCAGTCTGATCTCGATCTACACTGTCCGATACGTGAGTTTTTGTTCGGTGAAATTGAGTTTAAAGTCGAAATATGTCGGTTTCTACTAAAACTTCCATTTCATTTAGTTTGCCGTATAATTATTTATCAGAAAACAAAGTTTTAAACTTGTCCAAATTGAAAGTAATCGCGCATGGTCATTTAACCCTTTACCCACAATCCCGAGTTTTAACAGCCCTAAGAAGAAAGCTTTTGAAAACTTGTGGGAAAAGAAGAAAATGCTGGTAACCAGCATTTTCTCCTTTTCCCACAATGTGTCCTAATCTATCAACGACAAATTTCGTCATTTGGGTCACCTTTAATTTGTCCTCTGCAAATGCTTTCAATTTGGACCAATCTAAAATTTTGTCGTTTGGTAGAGTTAAATGTGGCCCAAATGATGGGACTTGCCTTGAAAAGTGAGGTACATATTGTTGGGATAAGGAGAAAATGTTGGTTACCAGTAGCTTTTGTCACGAAATCTGCTTTTCCATGTATGGTTGTTTGGTAAGGGAAAGGGACTAGGCAAGTCCCGGAATAACGGCGGGGTTTATAAATGATATTATCTTTTGCCTGGCCGCTCTACATTAGGGGTTCATACACAGCTGTGATTTCTATACTTCCAAACATCATGCAGCCGTGAACAAAAGTTTTCGTTTATAATCCTACCAGACTATTCGATAAAGTCTGATACATGAGACACCCATATTTGGAACGTTTACTTCCGAAGTCCCAATTTGTTTTGTCCGTTAACCTGCTCAATCAGTTAAATGAAACTTTCAAACCGATAGTTAAAAAAAAAAAACACACACACACACACACACACACACACACACACAAATAAACAAATGATGCTATTTCAAAGTTATTTTTTGGGGGAAAATATCTTATATTAGGACAGTGTAGATCCAAGATCAGACTGCACTTTCTGTGCAGTCTGATCTTGAATCTACACTGTCCGCAAAAGGTTTTGAATCGCGCTAAGCAGCCTACGGGTAAAGCCATTGAATCGCCTGGGAAGAAATGCAGATCGGTAAGCGTTGACTACCTGGTGGCCTTTATGATAACCAGAATGGATCAACTCCTGGTAAAATAGATTATCAAATATGGATTGCTTGGTAAAGGGTCAATCAAGACCGAAAATTCAATCACCTAATGCTACTACGGTGAAAATAGGGCGAGTCTAGGGTTTTCTTTTTTCATCTTGCATATCTAGATTAATAATGTTTTTATTTTCAAAATTAACCGTTTGGCTGCTAAGCGCGACTTACTGACCTTTTGCGGACAGTGTAGATCAAGATCAGACTGCACAGAACGTGCACTCTGATCTTGGATCTACACTGTCCGATACGGAGATATTTTTTTTCTCCAAAGAATAAGTTTGAAATGGCATTAATTGGGTTTTTCCTACCTTTCTGAAAGTTTTATTTGACATTTTTAGTAGGATAACGGTTAGTGAAAACTGTTAACGTTTGCAACGTTGTACACAGTGGCCTCTGTCTACATTAGAATTAATTAACCATTTACCACACAATCCTGACTTTTAACGACCCTGAAAGAAAGGGCGTTTGAAAACATTATGGGAAAAGGAGAAAATGCTGGTAACCAGCATTTTCTCCTTTACCCGCAGCGTTTTCTAGCCTATCAAAGACAGAAATCATCATTTTAGCAACATTCCATATGTCGTCTGCAAATGCTTTGAATTTGGTTCAGTCCAAAATTATATCGTTTGGTAAAGAGTTGAAATGAATTGAAAAGAATCACCGACCTGCCATAACAGAAAAACTCCTTTCCCCCACTGGGATTCAAACCTTGGCAGACGGAAGCCCTAGACCCGGGATTCTGAGTACACGTATGTATGGCTTATGATTATTACTTGTATTAAGCTTTGTAGATTTCTCTCCGAGGATTGATGAATGATTGATTGATTGAATGGTGTTTTACGCCGCTTTCAAAATTATTTCAGTCAGATGACATATTCATGTATGTCATTGGTTCCAGTACTAGGCTAGGGCTCTGAAGTGTCTACCAAAGGACACTCATTCGAAAACCCCAGTGGATCGAGTTAGGTTCGAACACGAGGCCTGCACTTCACCACTGAGCAACGCAGGACCCCTGAAGATTGATAAAAGTCAGTGGGACAGGGTTTAATTTTCTCTCTTAAATGAACATTTTGTTCGGTGACGTTACCCCTTAGGCTGCTAAGCGCGACTCACCGACCTTTTGCGGAGAGCGTAGATCAAAATCAGACTGCACAGAACATGCAGTCTGGTCTTGAATCTACACTGTCCGATAAGGAGATATCTTTCCTCCAAAAATACCCTTAAAATAGGAAAAGTTGGCTTTCTTTTCTATCGGCTTGAAGGTTTGATTTGTTTTATCAAGCAGGATAAGGGTTAATTTTGAAAAGCAGCCAATGGTTTACCTGGAATATTATAGGAAGCACTGGTAAAAGAATCTCTGGGAAAGCACTAATAGGTGTACTTGCCGCTGCAGAATAAATGGTATAATTCTGTAAATTGCGTTCAACACCAAACAAGCAAACACGTTATGTAAAAGAGCTGTTGTCAATGTAAATATTTACCCTTAAGCTGCTTATCGCGACCCACTGACCTTTTGCGGACAGTGTAGATCAAGATCAGATTGCACAGAACGTACAGTCTGATCTTTGATCTACACTGTCCGTTACGGTATTTTGTTTCAGGTGAAATCAACTTGGAAAACGCAATGTTTGGGCTTCTAGTATTAAGTGGAGATTTTCGTTTCATTTATTCCGCAGCTTAAGTGTTAAATTTAGTCGGTTATAGGACCTTAATAAAAACACACATTGCCATACATATTCTATCGCTGTTACTTTAGTTACTCTTGGGAAGCGTAACACAGTTTTCCGCTGTTTTCGTCTCGGTCGACCACACCCGACACAGGAATTCTGTTTTCAAAGGTTTAAAAATCAATCCGAAATAAAAAAAAAAAACATTTAAATACAACAACATAGTTCAAAATTGTCAGTTTTTAACAATAAATCATGTTCAACTTCTAAAACAACTTGTAAAACAGTGAGATCACTAACTTAATCCAAAAAATGGTATAGTCCGATGAACACGACAAAATATTTTCCACAATTCACACAATCCAAACCCAGGGTACTAGCCTGAAAATGCCAAGCTCAATTGAAACTCGAAACACTCAATAATCTGGGGATATAGTCGAACATAGCACGCTACCATGCCGTTTTATCGGAATCGTTCATGGCCTTACCCGACCCTTATATTTGAGCCAAAAAGCAGCCACTAGTTCCATGACCTCTAATTGATTAATTGTATGGTGTAGCCAAAAAACAGCTACTAGTTCCATGACCTCTGACTGATTAATTGTATGGTGTTTAACGTCGTTTTCAACATTATTTCAGTTATATTGCAGCTGCCAGAGCACCTATCCCTGCTTTCCTGGAGTTTTCTTACCAGTGCTCCGTACAATATTCTCTCCAAGCCACTTGCTGCTTTCCCACATAACCATCGTCGAAACAATGGTCAGCATGGAGAGAGGAATGAGTCCTGTCGCAATGACTATCATCAATCCTCGGAAAGAAATTGGCAAAGCCGGCGATCGAACCAGCGACTTCCTGCTCTCAAGTCCTGTACGCTACCGACTGAGCTATCGGGGCTCAACTCCTTGACCTCTGAGTTTTGCAGGTGGGGGTCAAAACTATAGAACAAAGAAAGAAGGTCATGACCCCATGTTTCGAAGACAAACTAAATGCTTCTTTTCAATAATCTTACACAATTCATTGGTGTAATAACTACTCTTCTTATCAAAATTGCATTGAAAACCTACCTTTCTCCATTATTTCTAATTTTGACCATGGCAAATTCGAAACGAACTGTTTACATGTGACTTCACTTAATGTAAGGGAGATAAATCAAGCAGAACTGTAAGTATAATCGAATATCCTAACAGAATTGCAACCCTTAAAACAGCCTTTGTATTCAACAAAGATTTTTAATTGCATGTTTAGTCTTATTCTAAATTAAGAGAGTAGTGAAGCTTCTGATTGACGTTATCGAACCGCCAATCAAAAGTTACGTTACTTTGAAGTTGTAAAACTTTTGTGAATTAGACTGAAATGTTCTTAAGAATGGTTTGGACATACGGGACGGGGCCAGGTGTTCATATTGCATTGACATTCATGTTGACGTTTAATGCAGTATCAATGGTTATTAACCCTTTACCACACAATGCCGTGTTTTGATGACCCTGAGGAAGAAGCCTTTTTGGAAAACATTGTGAGAAAAGGAGAAAATGCTGGTAAACCAGCATTTTCTCCTTTTCCCACAATGTTTTCTACCAGACTAAAAAAAATTTTAAATTTTTTAGTCACACTCATCTTGTCTTCTCCAAATAATTTCAATTTTGACCTGTCAAAAATTTTGTCGTTTGGCAAAGAGTTGCAGTAACAGATACTTGTAATAGATTATATTTCGAACTATTTACTTATGACAATAATAACCGATGATCAATGTGCATGATAACTGAAGTGAATATGGATTGAATGGTGTTTAAGGTCGCTTTCAACATTATTTCGGTCATATCACGGCGAAAGATCACATATGGGTGCTCTGGGTTTCACCAGTACCAGGCTAGGACTCTGAAGTGTCTTGCCAAAGGACGCTCCCACAAAAACGTGCTTCCAGTGAGGCTCGAAACCGGGTTTCCAGCCGAGTTGCAATTTAACAGTCATACACTTCACCAATGAGCCAAGCCAGACATACCTTGATACGGGGAATAGGGTTTGGAGACGAATACAAGCAGGCGAGTGAGTGAGTAAGTGAGTGAGTGAGTATGGTTGATTGTATGGTGTTTAACGCCATTTTCAACATCATTTCAGTTATATCATGGCGGCCAGTGCACCTATCTATGCTTTCCTGGAGTTTCATTTACCAGTACTCCGTACAATATTCTTTCCAAGCCACTGGCTGCTTTCCCACATAACCATCGTCGAAACAATGGTCAGCGATGAGAGAGGAATGAATCCTGTCGCGATGACTATCATCAATCCTCGGAAAGAAATTGGCCAAGCCGGGGATCGAACCAGCGACCTTCTGTTCTCAAGTCCTGTACGCTACCGGCTTAGCAACGGGGGCTCGGCAGGACATCCCTGGATACGGGGGGTGTTAGGGTTTGGAGATGAATACAAGTGTGTGAGTGAGTGAGTGAGTGAGTGAGTAGGTAAAAATATATCAATATAATATTTGTATATACAGTATATTACACTAAGTCAAAGACGGGAACACAGACCTATCTGTCGCACAAATTAAAAGCGAGTTGACTTGTTTTTACAGTTCCTCAATAATAGAAGGGTACTGAAAACTTTGAGACCTAGGCAACAATTTGAAAGTGGTTGTAATTTTTAGATATATTCCTGAAAGGGCCAAATATTGCATTTATTAATTAACCCTTTACCACACAATGCCGCCTTTTGACGCCCCTGAGGAAGAAGCATTTTGAAAACATTGTGGGAAAAGGAGAAAATGCTGGTAACCAGCATTTTCTCCTTTTCCCACAATGTTTTCTACCCCATCAAAGAAGAAATGCACCTTTTGAGCCACACTGAAGTTGTCGTCTGCAAATGCTTTCAATTTGGACAAGGCTTAAATTTTGTCGTCTGGTAAAGGGTTAACAAAGTGGGCCATTTACCTAAAAATCTGTTTAACTCTTTCACTGCCAATGTCGCCTTAGACATCTTTTGCGGATGGCGTAGATCAAAGATCAGACTGCACAAATTGTGCAGTCTGATCTTTGATCTACACCATCTGCTACCTGATACTAATATTCAACCAAAATCGGCTTCAAAAGGAACGATAATATACTTTTAGACTTTGAGAAATGTCGTATCCGTTTATTTGGCAGATCACCCTGAGGAGAGAAACGTAGAGTTGATTGCCAAACAATACAATAGTAGACTTGTCCAAACTGAAAGCATTTTCAGGCTATAAAGTAACTGAAGCTAAAATGATGGTAATTATCATTATCTGTGGAAGTCTAGACAACCTTGTTGGAAAAGGAGAAAATGCTGGTTATAGCATTTTCTCCTTTTTTCCACAAGGCTTTGAAGAGGATATTTCCCCAGGGTCATTAAAGCTAAAGATTGTGCCGCCAGGAATCAAAAGCATCATACATAAACCATTCGGGGTCCTGTGTGGCTTAGTGGTGAAAGTGCGGGATTCGCTACCTAGAGGTAACGGGTTTGATCCTCACTCGTGGTGCTGGGCTGTTAGCGGGAAGGTACCAGATACCACATAGCAGTCGTGAAACCCAGGATACACGTAAACCTTTAGGCTACTAAGTGCCACTCAATGACCTTTTTGCGGACAGTGGAGATCAAGATCAGACTGCACAGAACGTGCATTCTGATCTTGGATCTACACTGTCCGATAAGGAGATATTTGTCTCCACAATACAAATTTGAGACAGAAACATTAGGTTTGAAAGTTCCATTTAACTTATTTGCTGGTTAATGGTTAAAACGTAAGCTGTGACCGTGACATAACAGAAATATGTTGAAAGCGGAATAAAACACTACTCGGCCAAACAGTCAGTTACAAATTTACTCCTCACCAGAAGGCAATGTCTACTGGGCTTATTGAAATTGAAAGCATGGTCAGACGACGATTCAAATGTGGTTAAAATAAAGTACTTTGGAAAGAGTAAAAGACTGTGTGGAAAAAGACATATGTCATAGTTTGAGCTGCGTTTTGTAGATTCATAACAGCCACTTTTTTTAACAACCGACTTAATCTTGAGGTAGACTGGTCCTTGGACATACCGAAACTTGACCGATAGCGAACTGCGCAGGCTTACATGAATCGACACTTTTAGCAGATGCATTAAGTACCCTTTTCACAGAGCATTGCTCATGTGTATGTAGGCCTCCGATACACAGTATTCCTCAGAGGACCGACTAAACCCAACCGGCATTTTCCTTCTAGAAATAAGACCCAAGGTCGCCTTTCTCCAAATTATCTCAGCAAAGCGGACATTGTATATCAAAGATTAGAGTGCATCGTTTGTGCAGTCTGAACTTGATCTACACTGTCCGCAAAGGAAACTTAAGTTTGTAAAGACTCTTTAAGGGTTACCTCTTTGACAAACCCTCCCCCCCTCCCCAAAGAAAAATAGATTTTTGAAAGTGAAACGCACGTACTGAAGACACATTGAATACGGCCCAAAATGGTCATTTTTTGTCTATGAAAATGCAGACAACGTCGTGAAAAGTAGGAGAAATACTGCTTCCTAGCACTTTTTTCCTTGTGATGTTTAACCTTTACCACGCAGTCGTGAGTTTTAACGGCCTTGAGGGAGAGGGGTTTTAAAACATTCTGGAAAAAAGGAGAAAATGCTGGTATCCAGCATTTTCTCCTTTTCTCAGAATGTTTTCTACCCTTTCAAAGAGATATTCAAACATTTGAGCCAAATTTAAATCATCGTCTGAAAAATGGTTTCAGTTTGGACAAGTTTAAACTTAGTGTCGTCTGTTAGATTGTTAAACGCCGTCTTTACCAGGGTCGTAAAAAACACTAGATTAATTTGTATAGGGTAAAAATCTGTATTGTCATCGCAAGCCAAGGAAGGGTACTATATTACTAAATGCAGCGCATTGGTGTATTTTGACACAAACTACAGAATGTATACGCAGGAATCTGTTATCTGCTCCATGTGGTTAACTGTATGGGTTTTTGTTTGCTTGAAATTTCTACCATGTGTAAGCACGAATACAATCGGTAAGTCACCTTTTTCTACTTGGAATGGTTTATCGTTGATTTAGACCTCGGCATACATTTTAATTTTTTTGTTTGTTTGAGTTTAAGATTTTACCCTTATCCTGCTTAAGAAAAGAAATGAAACTTTCAAACCGATAGTATAAATCCAAATTTTCCTATTTCATACGTATATTTTTGGGGAAAGATTTCTCCTTAACGGACAGTGTGAAGTTTCCAAGATCAAACTGCACGTTCTGTGCAGTCTGATATTGATCTACGCTGTCCGCAAGAGGTCAGTGAGTCGCGCTTAGCAGCCAAAGGCTTAAAGTCTAATTACCCTCCAAAATCCATTCCAAATATTTCAGTTTGACAATGAAATGAATTAAAACAAAATCGCTTAGCTTTCTTCTGTATTGGTCTTTGCTGGTTAGAGTGGTTTATTTAGCGTCCAGAAGTCAAAGTTTTTGTTTTATAGACTGGACTACACAAATGGATGGTATAAACACAATATCAGACTGCATGTCTGCGTCTGTGCAGTCTGATCATGATCTATGCCGTCCACAGAAGCCCCTATTATTCATCTATGGGGGCTGAGACTGTTTTTAATGTTTTGCTGATGTTCAGATTTGACAACAAGACAATAAATAATACGAGTATAAAATCTACCCTTTCTTGTCGATTAGAAAGGATCATTTTTTAACCGCTGGTCAAACTATATTAACTTCTTTTGTTTTATGTTTTTCAGTAAGTAGTTAATAGAAATGTAACAGTGAATTATATCCTTATAATTCAACGGTGAATGTTATAATTCACCAGTGAATGTTATAACTTTTATTTTTAGACATGCCACACATATTTATAGAACATAAATTAAATTTTAGGGGTGAATGTCACTTTTTATGACGTAGTCAACATCATTCATGACGTCATTATTCCCGAAGTCCATATTCGACTAGACTGAATAGATCTATTTCACTTGGAAAACGCACATATTTTTCACAATGAGCAAAAATTAGATGTGAAAAGAAAGGCTAAAGTGAAGAGCATTAAATTAAATAGTTGTTTGTGTCTGTGTATAATGGAAATTTCTTTCATCTCGTGAAAAGCAAAGGTTATATTCTGACTCGTAGCTTCGCCACTTGTGAAAATATAGCCTCTGCTTTTCACTCGATGAAAGAAATTTCGATCATGCACCACAACAGACAATTATCCTCTATGTCTGTTTTTTACGATAATTTTAGAGTGCAGTCAACTTTCAAATTTCATTTCCCTTTTCAGTTCGAGAACTTTAGATAATATAAAATCGGTTAGTTTTCTTTCCTGTTTGTTTCTGAATAGGATTTTTTTTCAAATGACAAGCCAAGCTGCATTTTTTTTTTTTTTCAAGTTTAGTTTTGTTTTGAAAGTAGAATTGCCCTTCGAATTCTATTCCCAGTATTTGAATTAGACATCAACATCTGTAATATCTATTGAAACTGAGCACTTAGCGTTACGGGGGACACACCCACACACACACACCCACCCACCCACCCACACACACACACACACACACACACACACACACACACACACATATATATATATATATATATATATATATATATATATATATATATATATATATATATATATATATATATATATATATATACTCGAAATTATGCTGTGTGGCATTTTACTGTGCTTCTTTTATTAAAATTTAAAGAATGCATATCGCAGAACGGACAAACTACTATAAATTAAAATCTTTTGTTATCATAATTATGATTATTAAAAAATTAAAAAAAAAAAAAAAAAAAAAAAAAAAAAAACGATTGAAATATTTCAGAAACTGATTTACAAAATCATTACATTTTACATGTTCAATTAATCGTCATCTTCTTGGCACACTCTTTTATATATATGGTGGCATATTTCTGCAACGAGATACGAGATAATTATAGGGATAATTCAAGAAAACCATCACGACAAATCAAAGTTTTCTGGAAATCTAATCTAGATAGTGAAAAGTGTTCTGAAAAAATCATTCGTGATCGCAGCTGACATTCGGGATAAAATCATCGGGATAGCTGTAATCGAAATATATAACTAGAAAATCCACAATCGAGATGAACTCGGTAGTTTTTGACTGTACAAGATGGCAAAGCTGTTCCGAAACGCAAAAAATGTGATAAAAATGAGAATTATCGAGATTTTTTTTTTATCGTGAAACTCTTTATTATCGAGGTAGTATTCCCAGGAAAGTTTTTTTTTTTTTATCGCAATAGTTTTCTTTAATGATCGCAAAAGTTATCTCGTATCTCGTGGCAGAAATGTGCCACCATAGTTATATTATTAGAACAATTTTCTCATCCTTAAAACCAAAACTAGGGAGAGAGAAAGAGGATGACCTGGTGGTTTATGTATCGAAATAACATCATATTTTACCCATCCGTGTATTGCGCTGCCTTCATTAATCTTAACCCTTAGGCAGCTCAGCGCGACTTACTGACCTTTTGCGGACAGAATAGATCAATATCAGACTGCGCAGAACGTACAGTCTGATCTTGGATCTACATTGTCCGATAAAGAAATATCTTTCCTCCAAAAATACCTTTAAAACAGGAAAATTTGGGTTTAAAAATTTTAAAAATCTGTTTTAAAAGTTTCATTTCTTTTATTTAGCAGGATAAGGTTTGACAAAGAAAAAGTCATATTGAAAAATTGAGGCAAAAGACGTCGACATTCTTCTTAGCGTTGAAAAACTGTTTAGGTATTCTCGTGCAAAATATTAAATGTCTCTTTACATTACCAGTTAACCCTTTAACAGACGGCAAAAATTTTTAGCCATGTCCAAACTGAAAGCATTTGTAGACGACAATTTCAATGTGGCTCAAACGGTGGAATTTTTCTTTGATAGGGTGGAAAACATTGTGGAAAAAAGGAGACAATGCTAGTAATCAGCATTTTCTTTTTTTTCCCCACAATGTTTTCAAAAGGCCTCTTTCCCAGGGTCGTTAAAATGCGGCATTACGCGGTAAAGGGTTAATGAAATGTATGGTCTGTGTGCAATGGTCTGTCTCGTTTCAAGTCTGTTCATTTAATCTTTTACCAAACAATCTAGTCTTTTAAATCTAAAACGAAAAATAAAACTTCTGCTGAGAATATCGTCAGTTAAGAGTATTGTTAGTTGAGAAATATCGTTAGTTGAAGAGAAAATTCTGGTAACCAGAGTTATTTCATTGTGCGAGCATCTTTTCTAGCCTTTCCAAAACGTATCTCGTCACTTGAGCAGCCATGCTCTGTGAAAAGGGGACTTAATGCATCTGCGAAAAGTATCGGCTCAGGTCAGCCTACGCAATTCGCGCAGGCTGACCTAGGCCGAAACTTTTCGCTACTGGTCAATTTTCTGTATGTCAAAGGGACCAGTCTACCTCATGATTCAGTCGGTTGTTCGATGAAATGGACTCCACGGATCCATAGTACTGTGATGACCTGCTTGGTATCATGCATCACGGAGATGCATTAAGCCCCCTTTTGCCAGAGCATGGCTCCTATGTTTCGTTCAATATGAACGAGTTGAACGTACTTTTTCCCAGTAATGGTTAATTTCTTAGCCTCCTAAACAGCTTATATGAAACTTACCGGTCGATTGTAAAACCCCAAATATCTCCTTATCAAACTCTGCAGTCTGATCTTGATCTACACTTTCTGCAAAAGCTACCTGTGTTTCAACCCATTTAATCAAACATTTTGGCCAACAACTCGTTAAAAACCACGCAGACGCACGTGTCCATACATTCTTTTTTTTTTAAATCAAAAGCATGTGCTAGTTCTTAACTTTTTTTCCAAACGACGAAAGTTTAGACTATTCCAAATTGAAAGCATTTGCAGACGACAAATCGATTCTGTTATTGATAGGGTAGAAAACATTGTGGACAAAGGAGAAAATGCTGGTTACCAGCATTAGGGTAGAAAACATTGTGGAATGTATGGACACGTGGGTAGAAAACATTGTGGACAAAGGATAAAATGCTGGTTACCAGCATTTTCTCGTTTTCCCACAATGTTTTCAAAAGCTTCTCTTTCAGGGTCGTTAAATCTCGGGATTGTGTGGTAAACAGTTAATATGGGCCAACTGTCTTGCAGAAAATTGGGGTTAGGAGAAAATTCTAGTCTGAACTCTAATGGCAGAAATACTGAATGTACCGTTCAAATTCTGTTAAAATAGCCATAACGTTTCTTTTTTCTGTACATTGTTCAAAGATTTTGATATCTTTACAAAGATTTTCAGCTAAGTAAATATCAAGACGTTGAGGTCTCCTCAACTTGCTTCAAGGTTTATTGTTCTTCGAAAGACAATCCTTGGAGTATTTCCAAAAAAACATTTTTTGCAACGTGTTTGTAACCAAGGTATCATGTATATGTCATGGGGGCTAAGTGCAGCAATAAAAGATATTTAATATTATGAGGAGTGTTCAAATATTAATGCATCTAAGCACCTACAATTTGATTCTTCATATGTTTCACTGAGGTTTCTATTTTGTTCCCTAAAAGTATTCACTCCCAAAGACATACGTAAGTTTCAGTCTCTGGATCCAGTCTTTGAAGGCATTTTCATAGGTCTTTTTAGGTATACTAGGAAGACCCTGGAATGTTGCCGAACCGAGGTGTTTGCGCTGAACAAGTTTTCGACCAGAAAGGAATCTTTTTTTTTTGTAGCTTTGGAAACAAAAGGAAGACACAAGGTGCAAGGTCAGGTAAATACGGAAGGTGGGGTAGCATAACGATTTTTTCCTGCTTCAGAAAGTCCTGCATCTCACACAAAAGACAATGACTGAAAAAGATGGTTTGCACACGTTGAAATAGAGTTGACAGAAAATGAATTCCAGTGTCTTCATAGTATACCTAAAAAGACTATGAAAATGCTTTCAAAGATTGGATCCGGAGACTGAAACTTTGTATATCTGCTAAAGGTGAACACTTTGAGGGAACAAAATAAAAATTTTAGGTGCTTAGATGTATTCATATTTGAAGCCTCCTCGTACTCTGCCTAATGTAACTTAACAAAAACTTAAATCTGCTACATTTTATCATTTCTGTTTACGCATCTATACGTTTGGAGTCTAGTGATTTACCAAACAATCCCGTATTAATTAAAACTAGAATTAAACTTGGCAACTTTAATTCTAGTTTACAATTCATTGTTATGGAACTGTGACAAACCGCACTGTAACAAATTATCAGGCTCATCTTACTATCCATTTTGACCCCCAGGCTGCTAAGCGCGACTCTCTGACCTTTTGCGGACACTGTAGATCCAAAATGATACTGCACAGAACGTGCAGTCTGATCTTGGATCTACATGGTCCGGTAAGGTTTTTTCTAAAAACAAGTTTAAAATAACATCATTCAGGTATTTACTATCGGTTTGTAAATTTCATTTCACTTACTCAGCAGGATAAGGGTTAAATGGTATGAATGAAATTCGCGTGCATTTCGACTTCCGAATTGTTTACCTTTGGGATCTGGCGGGCTTTCAAGTTGCTAACAGTTAGAAGCGGACGAATTGATATTTGATTTTTTGAACATGAAACAAAAAAATAAAGATCGACAAAAATATATAAGCTAAGCTCTGGGAAAAAGGGGCTTAATGCATCTCCAAAAGGTATGGACCCAGGTCGACCTGCGCAGTCTGCGCAGCGCAATCCGCTGACCTGGGTCGAAACTTTTCGCTATTGGTCAGTTTTCTGTATGTCCAAGGACCATTCTACCTCATGATTAAGTCGGTTGTTAAAGATAGAGGCTATTATGGATTCATAATTATTGATCGGTATGATGCATCACAGAGATGCATCAAGCCCCCTTTTGCCAGAGCATGGCTCGTATAGTAGATTCCAATGTCGTTAGAAACTGAATGTAAAAGTTGGTGACAGTTGTGCGTTTTTTATTGGTCAGGAGATGGAGCGAACGGTCAATGTCTATATGGATGAATTTGACAGTAATGGGAATTATTGTTATTAGTAACTTTACTTATTTAACCCTTTCCCAAACAAGCCCTGGTTTTCACGTGTCTGCAGTACAAGTCTTTTGAAAACACTGTGGGAAAAGGAGAAATTGCTCGTAACGAGCAATTTCTCCTTTTCCCACAGTGTTTTCCACCCTTTTTGATAACTCTCTGCCATTTTCATCAAATTTAAAATTGTCGTCTGCAAACTCTTTCAATTTGGACCAGTCCAACATTTGTCGTTTGGGAAAGGGTTAACTCTTTACTCAACAGTGTCGTCTTTTTTTACGACTAAGAAAGTAGAGAAGTTTAAAATTATTATGGCAAAATGTTCAACACCAGCATTTTACTTTTCTCATGATATTCTGTAACCTTCGAGGGAAAAATGCCATCATCTGGGCCGCTTTTATAGGAATGTCTACAAACGCTTTCATTCTGGACAAGTCTAAACTTTGGTCGTCTATTTGTGAAAAAATAAAGCAGATAAATATCGATCATTGTTGATTTTAAGTATGTGTGTGTTGGGGGGAGGGGGTGGGGTGTCTGACGTTCTAAAGAAAAGGTAATGTATATTTTATGTTAAAGAAACGACGTTTGATCTATTTCATTTGCAAATTTTTTTTTTTATCAAAATTTGCCTTGAAATATTTGATTCAGTTCGGATGTTTAGTTGTTTTATTCACCTTCAAATCAATACAAATCAATAAAAGAACACAGCACTTATTGTGTAATAGTAGCATGCAGTCGTAATTACATCGTTTTGCAATTTTTTGAAAAAAAAAAGTCATGGTAGAAAATGATAACTTTAACTCACCTGAAAACTTGATAAATGGCCCATTTTTTTAAATATTTGAGCTGAATTTTGAAATCACAATACTTGCTTCTTTGTTATTTAGCGGAATTCATTTATCAGATGAGGCCCGCCCGGATAGCTTAGTGGTTAGCGTATCTGACTCGTGACCTGGTGGTTGTGAATTCGATATCCGGTTGATGCAATCTTTCTTTCTGACGATTTTCCGCCTCTGACCTCTGATTCATGTGGGAAAAGTAGTCAGTTACTTGGAAAGAAAGTTGTGTCAGTACTGGTGTGAGAAAGCCAGGAAACACATGCGTAGGTGCACTGACTGCCGTAATATGACCCAAGCTGTTAAAACGGCATTAACCCTTTCCCAAACGACAAATTTTGGACCGGTCCAAATTGAAAGAGTTTGCAGACGACAATTTTAAATTTGATGAAAATGGCAGAAAGGTCTCAAAAAGGGTAGAAAACACTGTGGGAAAAGGAGAAATTGCTCGTTACGAGCAATTTCTCCTTTTCCCACAGTGTTTTCAAAAGACTTGTACTGCAGACACGTGAAAACCTGGGCATGTTTGGGAAAGGGTTAAACTCCAGTACAAATTTATCAGCTGAAGGCACTTGTCATAACTCGGCCGATTCCGTACCTATATCTAACCTCGTCTGCATAAGGGAGGCTTCCATTTTGAACTACCAATCACATGATCTTAAACATGGCGGCGCCCCTATGGATCGCTAAGCAACGACATGAACAACCACGGTGAAGTTATTCACTTCTATCGATCTGTCGATGAAAGCTCCTAACGGAATTGATAAACCATGCAAAAAATTGAATGTGCAAACTGTTTGCCGACTGAAATACTCTTAGAAAGATAACGATAGAAAATTTACTCATGCGTTCTTTCTAAAGAGGAGCCTTACAATTTCAATAACGGTAAAGCGGTGTGCTTCCGGAGATGTCCGAAATGTACCGTGTAGGTGCATATCAAGCTACGTGATACAGCCGAGGGATTTGATCACCGGATCACCCGAGGTATGCCTAATGCAGCTGAAGGGTTAAAATTCGACAACATTTTACGTTGCTTTCAGGATTACAATGTCCATGGCCCGCGTTTAATTGTCAGGTTGACGAAAATCAACAATCGTTTCCACTTAGTCGTGAACTGAGAGCTACCAAGGATGTATCTAGTCGGTGTTCAAACATGCAGTGGCCTTGTCGTACAGGCCAGCAGTGTATTGTAGCCTCCTATCGATGTAATGGTATTTTGGATTGTAAAGACAAGTCGGACGAGCAAGGATGTCAAGGAGTGGGATATAAAGCTTCATTCACTAAAGGTAAGCCAAGCCCCGTAGCTCAGTCGGTAGCGGACAGGACTTGAGAACAGGAGGTGGTTAGTTCGATCCCCGGCTTGGCCGATTTCTTTCCGAGGATTGATGATAGTCATCGCGACAGGATTCATTCCTCACCGCTGACCATTGTTTCGACGATGTTTATGTGGGAAAGAAGCCAGTGGCTTGGAAAGAATATTGTGCGGAATACTGGCAAAAGCAACTCCAGGAAAACATGGATAGGAGCACTGGCCGCCGTGATATAACTGAAATAATGTGGAAAACGGCGTTAAACACCATACAATCGATCAATCAATCAATCAATCATAAAAGGTAAACTCTTGGTTTAGCTCAATATCGCAGGTACAAGACGATTGGTTTGTTTTTGATTTGTATTGGATTTTAACGCCATTTTAATAGCAGAGGTCATATCTTGGCGGTCAGTGACGCACCCATGTGTTTCCTGCTTTTCTCCCACCAGCACTGGCACAACTTTCTTTCCAAAGCCACTGACTACTTTTCTCACTGCATCAGAGGTGAGAGGCGAAATATCGCCGGATAGAAAGTTTGCCTCAACCGGGTATCGAACTCGCAACCACCAGGTCACGAGTCAGATACGCTAACCACTGAGCCACCCGCGTGGGCCTGGAAGCTCAGTCGGTAACGAACAAAGCTTGATATCCAGGGCTCGTATTCACTAACCATTCTTAAGAACTGTCTCAATGTTTTCTGTCCTTTTACAGACGAATCTCACCATATGAGTCATATCTAATTTGTCGTCTGCAAATGCTTTCAATTTGGACATGTGTAAAATTTTCTCGTGTGGTAAAGGGTCAAAGTTTATCACAGTTGAATTGATTTAAGAGAAATATATATGCCAGCAAAAACAACACTTCCCCCACCACCCAGAAGTTTATGACGTACAGCCAATTCGGCAGTACGATAAAATCGCCACCTCAGTGACATGTAACCATTTTGACTTAAGAAAACCAAATCATCCCGGACGGGCCTTTAACCTCTATCCTGCTGAACAAAAGAAATGAAACTTTTAAAACCGATAGTATAAACTCGAAGTTTCCTGTTTCAAATGTATTTTGGGAGGAAAGATATCTCCTTATCGGACATAATAGACCCAACGTCAGACTGCACGTTCTGCAAGTTTTGTGCTGCCTGATCTTGATCCACGCTGTCCGCAAAAGGTCAGTCGCTCTTAGCAGCTTAAGGGTAAATTGTTACGACCAGCAGAGTAACATTGAAGAGCTCATGTGATATTTCTATCGTTCACTCCTACATCTTGTCTAAAGCCTATTTCATTTGCATAAATGTAAAGGGAGATAATCATGCCATCCACAACAATGTGAAATACGAAATATCTGCGCTTGGAATTCATAAAAAAACATTAAACAATAAAGTAGTTTTAGGATCCCAATTAGTCGAGTGCATTTTCAATAATCGTTTGTCGAGAAATCAAGTAATTAACCCTCTACCAGACGACAAAGTTTTAGCCTTGTCCAAATTGAAAGCATATACAGACGACAATTTCAGTGTGGCTCAATTGGTGCAATCTTTCTTTGATAGGGTAGAAAACATTGTGGGAAAAGGAGAAAATGCTGGTTACCTTTCCCAGGGTCGTTAATTGGCGGCATTGTGTGGTGAAGGGTTAATGACTTTTGGTGACTGCGCGACAGGGATAAAATGCTGTTTACATGCATTATTTCCATGTCCCACAATGTGTTCTATTTCATCAATGACATGACCAATCATAAATTATACATGTTAGTAATCAGTTTTTTGTGTATCATATGCTTTCATTTTGGAGGATGCTAATATGTAATCGTTTAGTAAAGAGTTTGTAATTAAAATGAGCCGTGCTCTGGCAAAGAGGGGCTAAATGCATCCCGGTGATACATTATACCATAGAAAGCATCACATGATTATGGACCCATAAAAACCATTTTGTTTAACAACTCTCTGAATCATGAGGTAAGACTGGTCCCTGGACATACATAAAATTGACCAACAGCGAAAAGTTTCGGCCAGGTAAGCCTACTCGCACTGCGCAGGCCGACATGAGTCAATACTTTTCGCAGATGCATTAAGCCCCCTTTTCACACAGCATCGCATATATATTTTTTAGCCGCAGATATGATGAAGTCACAAAAAGTTTTCAATGTTGCTGCCAACACACACAACTCCGGGAGAGACAACTGCACATTGAAAACAGGCCCAACTGAAGAAAGTAAGTGGTTTAATTGTTTCATTACTAAAGGTGTATAACAAAGAAGGCCAACATTTGAACCATCAATGAATAAGTAAAATGTCAACCAAAGTTCGTGATTTGAAGATATTCTGAAAACTACTTGCACTGAATATTTTACATTATTATGTTCCTCTAAGTGGCTTGATAACAGGAGGTCGCTGGTTCGATCCCCGGCTCGGCCAATTTCTTTCAGAGGATTGATGATAGTCATTGCGACAGAATTCATTCCTCTCTCACCGTTGACCATTGTTTCGACAATGGCTATGTGGGAAAGCAGGCAGTGGCTTGGAAAGAATATTGTGCGAAGTACTGGTAAAAGAAACTCAAGGTAAGCATGGATAGGTGCACTGGCCGCCCCGATATAACTGAAATAATGTTGAAAACGGCGTTAAACACCATACAATCAATCAATCAATCAATCCGCTAGGTGGCATTTTTCAAATACATCACCTATCTGATATGGGCGTTCTGGGTACAGATCCGTACTACTTTTTAAGGCGGAAATCAATGCAACGAATTTCAAAATAAAATAGACGTATACTAACTAAAACCTACCTTGTACGATTTATCCAGTCATGGTTAGCTCGTATATAACCTATGCACCAGCCATTTATAAACATAGCCCCTATAAGCTTCGGAAAAAGCCCCAGTATAAGCCCGGCAAGGTGGGGACATTATTTTTGTTGTCAGTCTGTTGCTCAAATCCCGGTTTTCCCCATGTCCATATTTAGAAACTTTCTACAGAGATTTGCAGTCAACAATAAAGAAAAAAAAAAAAAAAAAAACAACAACATCAACAAAAAAAAAAAAAAAAACGTATTTTCCCCGTTTGAAATCATTTTGTTTTTTGAGAAATTTGTAGCTAAAAACTGTCTTGAATTTTCCACAGACGTATTATTTATTGCCATTTTCCGCTAGCACTTTTTAAGCGGCAATTTACGCACCGTGTAGTAATATGTGTCCTGTACAGGATTGTGATGCGTCATAGCAGAAAGGTCGAATCTTCGAAGAATATTGACATGTGCAGACAACGTCGGTTACATGTAATATTTTGGACATGCTGTCGTTTGGCTTTTTAGCTCGGCTATTTTCGAGACAAACGTCGAGGGACTGCAACAGCGCTGTCGTCGTCTGCGTCTGCGTCACGTCTGTTTCGTCGTGCAAAAACTTTGACATTTTACAATATCTCTGTTATTATTGAAGATATTTACTTCAAACGTGTACAAGTTGTTCACTATGAGGAGGGAAACAAGTGCATGACTGTCAAAGTACTTTTTGACACAGTTGTGCCTCTGTTTCGAATTGGAACTTTCTTTTAAAAAAGTCACGCAACTGCAGCCGATGCTCTTGTGATTCATCTAGCATCAGCCGCAAAGTCGTATATTGCTTTAGATTGCCAAAGAACATCTCTTCAATGAATGATTATTTCTTGATACAGTGAAGAACTTTGGAATCGCAAAACTTTGGAATCATAGAGGGTTTACTATTGGCTAGAAAATATCGTTTTAGCATTCCAGGAGTTTAGATGATGATACAGTTGAGCCAAGCTCTGTGAAAAGGGGGCTCAATGCATCTGCTAAAAGTATTGGCTAAGGACAGCCTGCGCAGTCCGCGCAGGCAGACCTGGACCGAAACTTTTCGCTATTGGTCACCGTTTTTCCGTACGTCAAAGGACCATTCTACCTCATGATTCAGTCGGTTGTTAGACAAAATGGACTTTATGTAACCCGTATTATCTGATAACTTGCTTGATTTAATGCATCACAGAGATGCATTAAACCTCCTTTTGCAAGAGCATGGCTCATTTCTATTTGCAGGATTCTGCCGACAGAGGTACCGCGGTTACTACAAACATATGTTTGACTGTGAGAAATACGTGGTGTGTGAATGGGGCTCGTATTACGAGTGCCAGTGTCCATCATTAACCAGATGGGACACGCGACTTGTTACTTGTATATGGAAATTCATGTCTCCTTGCTTTTCATCTGATACCTCATTGACCAATGGTTCCTCGGCAATGCACCCAAGCCAAATAGCACGTTTGATTGAATTGTATGAGCTAAACGGGCGAAAAAGCCAGCAAACTGTAGTCCAACAGCGGATGTCTACACAACGCATGCGCAAAGTCAACCAGATACAACAAGGGGAGTTACGAAAACCCGGAGATGCTAAGATAAGAAAGTCGGATCAAATAAAAACACAATACGATGGAAGTGTTTTTGGCTCAGTCGTCCAGTGAAATCTTATGTCATTAATAGAAGAAAAACTTTGGGATCTGTCCATTATAAAAGCACTTGAAAAGCATTTGCAGACATAAAACTAAATGTGGCTCTAACGACTAGATCTGTCTTTAAACGATAAAGAACGTTGTAATAAACAGGAAATGCTGATTCCAAAGCTCTCTGTCGGTCTGGTTAGAAATGGAATATATTTGGTAAAGATCGTGATCAGTGTGATATCAAAAGGTTTGTATTATGTGAAGGAAGAAAAGAAAGCTGTAGAACTGAAGACCGCTCTCTACGTTATTTATTAAATTACATGTATATCAATATACACTTTAAAAGGCATCAATACAACAAAGACATGTGCGTCTTTCATTCATATATATATATATATATATATATATATATATACACACACACACAAAATTCGACAAGTTATACTTAAACGGCGGTCCCCTGTCACTTTCATACAAACTATGTCGAAAACAAAAACACAGAATGGGTAACTCAGGTAAATTCATATCATAACTGGTAACCGCTTAACTCTTTACCTAACGAAAAAGATTTTAGACTGTTCCAAATTAAAAGCATTTGCAGACGATAAATCAAATGTGTCTCAAATGACAAAATTTGTCTCAGAAAGGGTAGAAAAACATTGTGGGAAAAGGAGAAAATGCTGGGTTACCAGCATTTTCTCCTTTTCCCACAATGTTTTCAAAAGCATTCTTTTTCGGGGTCGTTAAACTCGGGACTGTGTGGTATAGGGTCAACCAACTGCGTCATCGTACAGAGATAAACGACTATCGAAGCGTCGTTTCTACTTACTTTACCTAAAGTTCTAATGGTTTAAAGCCGAGCCCCGTAGCTCAGTCGGTAGCGTACAAGACTTGAGAACAGGAGGTCGCTGGTTCGATCCCCGGCTCGGCCAATTTCTTTCCGAGGATTAATCATAGTCATTGCGGGATTCATTCCTCTCTCACCGCTGACCATTGTTTCGACGATGGTTATGTGGGAAAGCAGGCAGTGGCTTGGAAAGAATATTGTGCGGAGTACTGGTAACAGAGACTCCAGGAAAGCATGGATAGGTGCACTGGCCGCCGCGATATAACTGAAATAATGTTGAAAACGGCGTTAAACACCATACAATCAACCAATCAATCAATCTGATGGTGTAACTTTAACCAGGTTACACTCTATTGACGATAAACTGTAATACATCTTACAAGAGAAAATAACATTAAAAGATGTTACGGCTAGCTTAATTATCTTTCTTTAACCCTGAGCCTGTAAAATAGTTAAATGAAACTTTCAAGCCGATGGTATAATACCTGAATGTTGCCATATGAAAGTTACTTTTGGTGAAGAAATATCTCGTTATCGGACAATGTAGATCCAAGATCAGACTGCACGTTCTGTGCAGTCTGATCGTGATCTACACTGTCCACAAAAGGTCCTTGAGTTGCTAAGGTTAAATGAAGATGGGCAAAGCAAACTGTTGGAGATACTTATTTAGATATACATCAGCTGAAGCTGGAACATATAAGCCATGCCTTGTGAAAAGGGGGCTTAGTGCACCTGCTAAAAGTAGTGACCCTGGTCAGTCCTTGCAGCCTGACCTGGGCCGAAACCCTTGCTATTTGTCAATTTCCTGCATGTCAAAGGACCAGTCTACCTGAGGACTCAGCCGGTTGTTAGATAAAACGGATTTTATAGATCAATAATTGACAACCTGGTTGGTATGTTGCATCACAGAGATGCGTCATAGAGATGCATCTAGCACCCTTTTCACAAAGCACGGCTCATTTCTCTTGAAATGTTGGATACCTTAGTCTGTTGTTCTGCGTGAAATATCCAAGCTCGGCGCTTTCGCCGTATTTGTTTGGCTTGGGTCATATGCACTTTGTTGAGACTTGCAGGTCGTAACTATGAATCGTAGGTGCTCAACGATACGAGTTATCAACATAACACTTCATGCACTTCATCCCACAACCCCTTATTTCGACTCAAGTCTGTTGCCATATCTCTCCTACAACACAGTCACAATACTACGATACATATTTCACATACATGTTCCCACTGAATTGCTGTGGTGACTCTTTGGTCCATACTTCAGCATTGTAAGACGACAAATTAAATCAGACTTATGTGATAAAATCTGCCATTGAAAGAGCTGAAAACATTATGGTTACCAGCATTTCCTCCTTGTCCTGCAATGTATTCAAAAGACATTTTCCTGTGGGGTCGTTAAAATACAAAAGTATAGACTTCTCCAAATCCAGATCTGAAGCAGATACAGGCGACAGATCAAATAGGGCTGATATAGTAGAATTTTGATTTGAAAGGATAGAGAAAACTTCTTTTCCCACATTATTTTCAAAAGCCGTCTACCTCACGGTAGTTCAAAATCGGAATTGTGTGGTAAAAGTTCAGCTGATAAATCTTTTTCCAATTCCTTACATAACATCATTTCTTCATCTTTTTCCAATTCCTTATATAACATCATTTCTTCATATCATTCACATATGTGTTACATTTCTTTAAAAAAAAACATAAAAAAAAGAGACATGCTCTGGCAAAAGGGAGCTTAATGCATCTCTGAGATGCATGATACCAAGCCAGTCATCACATGATCATCAATTCATTAAGTCCAGTTTGTCTAGCAACCGAATGAATCAGGTGGTAGACTGGTCCTTTGACATACAGAAAATTGACCAATAGCGAAAAGTTTCGGCCCAGGTCCGCCTGCGCGGACTGCGCAGGCGGACCTGGGTCGATACTTTTCGCAGATGCATTAAGCCCCTTTTCACATAGCACGGGTTATTTGATTTTATTGTCACTTAACTCCTATACCTTTCATGCAAGCGATTCCTTGGCAGTTGAAAGTCCATGTCAAATAAAAAAAAAAAAAAAAAATGGAAATACTATCAAAATTGACAGATTTGTTCACTTATCACGTTTATGTCGCTGTCTTTAGCCCACATCAGAGTTTTCTTATTTTGTCACAATGTTTTTGCTTGGTGTCTCCCTATTAAAGTTAACTTTTGATATTCTTCTAAAGAAGATCTGCGATAACACTTAGGCTGCTAAGCGCGACTCACTACTCACTGATCTTTTGCTGACAGTGTAGACCTAAGATCAGACTGCACAGAACGTGCAGTCTGATCTTGGATCTACACCATCCGATAAGGAGATATTTTTATCCAGAAATAAGTTTGAAATAGCATTATTCGGCTTTTTACTATCGGCTTGAAAGTTTTATTTATTTAGCAGGATAAAGGTTAAAACAGTTCAAAAGTTGCCAAATAAGTTAAGAGGAGAATATGACGCAGACAGATTCCAACAGAATAGGCCTCGTTTGCTTTTCTGATAAATTGGACCCAATTACCAACATAAGATGGGATGCACATGAATTTAAAATAGAATATAATTATACTTTCCTGATACCACACTTGATTAGAATCAGTAGAAACAACTAAATTGGTTACCTCCCCTGATACAGCAAGCGGATAGGGATCCGGACAGGCTACTAAAAACGGGCAGAATTCTGCCCGTCTATGTTTTTGAACAGCCATGTGGCGAGACTAATAGAGATTCAGGGGATTTCAAATTGTGCAAAAAATCACCAGGTTACTTATACAGCCAAACTGCAAATATGTAAGATGATCTGATTGGCTATTCTGTGATATACACATAGTCCAATGAAAAGCAACGACACAATAGCCTGTACCAGTTGTAATATGTAAATCTACGACCAGGTTAAAGAGAAAACCAGACTGTTCGATTAGAAAATACTGCTCGGAATTTCGATCGATTGGTTAAGGGTTAATCCTCCTTCTGTTTACGTTATTCATTACTTTTTTTATTCCGATCTTCTGACCACTAACACGTTACAGCATAGTTCCAGTTGCACACACGTAGTTTATCGTCAAACAGCGTGTTAGGTGGACAAAGACATCGATAGAGATCGCCCCAATCACAAACGAAATATGTTGTACAATCATCCGGATTCTTGTGCTGTCCGGAATATAAGTCCTCGCAGAAAGCTGAAAAACAAGAGACAATGATGAGCTGTGGTCTGTGAAAAGGGGGCTTAATGCATCGGCGAAAAGTATCGACCCAGGTCAGCCTGCGCAGGTCGCGCAGGCTGACCTGAGCCGAAACTTTTCGCGATGCGATTAGTCAATTTTCTGCATATCCAAGGACCAGTCTACCTTTTGATTGAGTCGGTTGTTAAATAAAAGTGGCTATAATGGATTCATAATTACGTGATGGCTTGATTGGTATCATGCATCACGATGATGCATCAAGCCCCCTTTTGCCGGACCATGGCTCATTTATTTTTTTTTTTTTTTTTTTTTTTTTTTGTCTGTTTGTTTGTAATTTTTTTACCATGTGATTAACACAACTTCAGTTATATTGCAGTGGCCAGTGCACCTATTCATGCTTTCCTGTATTTTCGTGTACCTGTACTTTGCACCATATTTTTCTCAAAATGCTGCCCACCCCTCCCCCAAATTATGATAGACGAAATGGTAAATGATGAATGGATACTGTAGCAAAAGCAATCATTATTTCTCGGAATGAGATTAGTCAAGCTTGGAATTCGAACCGGAACCCCTTGGTTTCAAGCCCAGTGGGTTGACGACTGAGCTACCAGGCTCGGCACATTTAACTGACTTTTCGTATGTTGCAAATATCCAGGGCTGAAATCTTAGAGAGCTGAATTGGACCTTTCCAAACATGAAAAGACAGCCCAAGTATTGCATCCCATACGTTTAGCTAGAATGTGTATCAAAGTTGCAAATAGTGTAGAGTCAAGATCAGAGTGTACAGAAAATGAGAGCTGATTTTGAATCTACGCTGGTCGAAGAAGCAAGCAAAGCTGGGCTTAACGCTCTACACAAGTTAAAAGACAATTTAAAGTCAATAGTTCAGACCAGAGCATAGCGATTTTAAAGTTAAAACTATCACTATATCGGACAGTGTTTAAATAAAGATCGGATAGGACAAAGCGTGCTAGGGAAGTGCAGCCCTATCGTAATCCATTTTATCTGCAAAAACTCCTATGGTTTCGATTAGCGGACTCGGGGTCAACCATTAATTGAAAAGTATCGTAGTTGTACTACCGCGACGAGAAAGGCTATTGAAAACA
The DNA here is from genome assembly GCA_945859785.2 of Tridacna gigas. Taxonomy (NCBI): domain Eukaryota; kingdom Metazoa; phylum Mollusca; class Bivalvia; order Cardiida; family Cardiidae; genus Tridacna; species Tridacna gigas. Next base: position 5,163,201 of record OX244030.2, read on the forward strand.
TTGTGGGAATAGGAGTCAATCGTGTAAGTCAGAAACATCTATTCTTTTCGCTATATAACCGGTTGGAAAAAGATTCAGGGAGTAAAAGATAATTTACACCAGATAAACATAAGTTGTGTTTAGATGACAGATATGGGTTTCTAGGGGAGGTAAGAGGGTCATAACTATCAATACGCTGTCAATACAGACATTGTTTAATCGATTGCAAATCATTCCGAAGTGTGTAACAACTATAATAAATGAATGACAATTATTATGATCAATATGTTTCATTGATTTAGCGCGTGTATTTTATCATGACCAGAACTGATTGCATTTACTATAACGGAACCAATATTGTGTGAAGCGAACTTAGTATTTTTTTTTTATGATTATTATTTTTCTAACAATATAATATAGAGGATAACTGTATGTTTCGGCGTAGATCGAAATTTCTTTCATCGAGTGAAAGGTTATATTTTCACGAGTGGCGAAGCCACGAGTGAAAATACGGCCTTTGCTTTTCACTCGATGAAAGAAATTTCGATCAAACACTGAGACAAACAATAAACGTATTTCTTTTATGCTCTTCACTTTAACCTTTCTTTTTACATCTAATTTTTGCACACCGTGAAAAATATGCGAGTTTTTCAAGCGAAATAGATCTATTCAATCCAGTCGGATATGGACTAGCTGTAATAATGACGTCATGAGTGATGTTGACTACGTCAAAAAAGTGACGCTCAACCGATAAAAATTCATTTATGTTCTATAAATATCGGTGGCATGTCAAAAATAAAAGTTATACAACATTCACCGGTGAATTATAAGGATATAATTCACTGTTAGATTTCTATTAACTATTAAAAGCATAAAAGAATATTATTTTTCGAACAATATCATGTATTCAGTTTCTTTAACTCTCTCGCCGCCAAATATATAAACTCGACATCTTTCGACGGCTGAAAATACCAGCCGCTGAAACAGAGAATTTTTCATCTTATAGGCCGATTTCATAGATCCAAGATCAATCTGTAGGTTCTGTGCAGTCTGATCGTGATCTGTGCCAACCTCAAAAAGCTCCTGTTTTTGCATACGTCAGTGAAATTGTTAAAGATCTAACAGCTATTGTAATAACTACGACATTGCCTATTTGTTGTCATCTTTAATTCAAGGCAATAGATATTGTTTTTATTCCATTGTACTTTATAACAAGTAAAGGCACTTAAGAAATGTTGAAGTGTAAAAATACCTGAAGCATCCTGTATAAGTATGCATCCGTTGCCATTGGCAGCTGTAGTTGCTGGGGCTATGTTTTCACGGCTAGATAATCTCCTGTCTTTCCACTCTGTACTTGTTTGATACCGCGTCTCGAAGGGGAACCATGTAGTAGGTTTAAATGATTTGTCCCACCAGTTTTCCTGCAGTGTATTTCTGCCTTGAGTTGGCAAGTTTATTGTTGATGTACCATCACGAATCTTGTTTTTAATTTCTTCGCTGTGTATCATGTGTATTTCTTGAACTCCACTTACTTCCTTCAATGGTCCATCTACGTTTAAATGCGAGGTTTGGGGCGTATCATTGCTGTGTGTTTCTGAGGAGTTATCTCCCTTCCTATTAGAAGCTAACATTTGTACCTGACTTTTAGTATTGCTAGATTGATTGCTGTTCTTGAGAGAAGCGTCTTCTACAACACTAGATCGTGGCGATGTTTGATCAGATGTTGTAAAATTACTTACTTCTAAATAAGATTTGGGGTCTGACGTTGTCATATGTATTTTTGCTCCTGTTCTAGCCGCCTTATTAGTTGGCGGCGAAGGACTTGGCGTAATTGGCGTTGTTGATAAATCAATAACGGGTTCTATGGTAACTGTTTTTCCATCTGCTGTTGATTCTATAGCAGTAGTTTGGCGAGCCTTTATTGAAGTTTGTTCGGTTTCTTTATTGGCATCCGTCGCCAGTTCTTTCGACGGCTGGCCAATAATTTCTGAGATATTACTGCGTTGCGTGGTTGAATCATATTGAACCCCTAAATACGGTATACTACTAATGTTTGGAGCCTTCGTGCTTGCCATGGCAATTTTGTGAATTTCCTGTATCCTGACCACTGGTATCTGATTCGCATTTGCCAATAGCGGTTCAGTTTCTAGAGTTCTTATTGGTCCTTTTGTTGTTGATGGTTTGGATAAAATTATTGTAGCTTTTGGCGATTCCGTGACCGAAACACGCTGTTGCAAGGAATCTTTTGTTTTTGATGTTGTTGGCATTCCGAATGTCCCAAAATTCCATGTATCAAATAATGAACTCCATATCGTGTTTGGGGGCATAGGACTCCAAACAGAATCCAACATGGTTGACTGTGTCGTAATTGTGTCCCAGAAATTAACCAATGGGAAAGTTGTGGTATCATAAGACCAAGATAGCGGGGTTACTATTGATGGTTTGTTGTCTGGTACGCCGATATTTAAATTTGTTTTGATAGACTCTGTTACGGTATTACCATCACTTACTTCGTTGAGAAATACTTTGTCACCAGTCATCTCATTCAAAGTAAAGTTGGGTGACACATCATTTGATTGCGAATCTGAGAGTAATCCGTACTTAAAAAGGTCTTTGCTTGTTGGAATTGCTTCGCCCCGTGTCTCATAATTTGCAGAAAAATCTTTTCCTACAGGATTTTCCATTATTTGAAGTTGAGCAGCAATATTTTCCATTCTATCTTTTGTCTTATTCAAAGCCCTCCTCACTTCTTTTAACAACACATCATACTCTGACTGAGTAGTAGTGAAATACTGATTTAGGGAAGACGCATTTGCTTCAGTTCTGTCGAATAAGTGAATTGAAGTGTTAACATTATCTTTACGAAAAGACTCTGTGACATTGTAAGTGTCGGAGGTATTCGATAGAAAATCGACTGATTCCTTCAGTGTCGATAAAAGTGACGAAATGGTGACTTGCACCACACTGGATGAGTTTGAATCGTTTTTAGCCATTTGTCCTCGTGACGTTTCTAAACTCGGAAAGATATTTGTGGAAGTCTCGCGACTTGAAGAACTCGTCTGATTAATTAATTGACTTTCAATTTCTTTTCCTATTTCCATTTGATGATCTTCAATGTTTTTTATGCCACCACTCGTAACATCGTCTACCATTTTTACACTTGTCCGGGTTGTGCTTTTACCTATTGGCATATCTGTAACTGAAATCTTGCCACTGACAGCACGTCCATGTTTCTCGTTCACCAGACTAGCATTATTCACAAGCAGTTTTAAAACAGAGTTTATGGATTTTTCTGTTGCATTTAACGGTTGCTCAATAGTCACCAACAGAGTTGCCGTTGGTTTTAAAGATACCGTTTCTAAAATCGATTCATTTGTTGCCTGTCGATGTGTTTTGAAGTCGGAAAATTGTTCAAAGGGAAAAGACGGGCTTTCGTGTTTCAACAAACTATTTTTTGATACCATAGGAGCAGTTTCTGTCGTATTTTGTTCTATATGACTGTCATTAGTGGTTCTTTGAATGGGCTTTGCATTAACTGTATTAATCGCAGTGAAATTTTGAAACACATTGCCTGGCTGAAAATCTGTAAGTAATCCATACTTTAGTGGGCCTAATATTTCAAGTTCAGATGTATTCAAAACTTTTGCAGAATATATTGAATCGTTTACCTTGTTTACTTCTTTCATTGAACTAGCTGTCTCGGTTGAATTAATTATTAACATTCTTGTATCGTTTAACGTTTTTCTCAGCCTGTTCAACAACGAATGAATTTCAGCTTCAGTCGTTGCTAAGTCTGTAGATGGAGTTATAATCGCTCCGGATTCGACTGATGAATTCTGATTGATACCTCTATCAATAAGTTCACCAACTACTATACTTTCTGTGGTAAAGGATAACAACTTATTTTCATTAAAAGATAGAGAATCGTTCGGTTGTAGTTGGTCGTTTATTGCTATCCGTTTAAATTTGTTATCCAGTGAGGAAGAATTAATTCCTTCCGTTGTATTTGAGTTTTCGGTGAAGTTGTCTACAGCGAACTGTTCCCGTAAGACCGATATCACATTTGTCCTAGGTACATCATGCCTTGCATTTCCGCTCCTATTTCGTATTTCTTGAACTGAACTTTCGGTAGTTGTACTGCTCATTTTCTTTGACATGTTTTGCTGACTTGTAAAAGTTGTATTGTCGGGGTTTTCGTTGTCCGCCATTATTACTGGTGGGAAAGCGTCCAAATTCACGGATCTTTCGGTATTTGTATCGTCGTTCTGCAGTTTGATTGGAATGCCTGTAATATTTTCTTTTGTATTCATTGTTACTGTAGTTTCCTCTATTGTTTCATTTATTTTGTATATCGCACTTGCATTTGTCAAACCTGAATATATTTTGGTAATACTGTTTGTTGCCGGAAACACCGTCTTTGTATTGTTTTCCCGCAGAATGGGATCTTCTATATTTGACAGCACTATGGCTGTATCATTAATAACTTGATCTACCAGAGTTGAAGAAGGTGTTTCAGTCGTTGAATTTTCTAAGTTTGTTTCATTGGCATGGTGTTTACTTTTCAAATTGGTAAAGTGCACCGTTCTATCTTGTATTGTAGAATTGATGGAAAGCCAAGTCGCATTTGCTTCCAGAACGTTCGGCGTGGTATATGATGACAGTGATTCATTGTGCTCTGCAGTTAAAGATTCATTTATTCCTACTGTTTCGTTTGTCTTTGCTCCTTTATCAAATTTATCATTCTTATCTTTTGAATCCAATATATAGTCTGTCAATGTCTGCTTAAAGGCTGTTGTGGTAGTTTCAATATATAAGGGCGTTGACAAGTTATTTACGGGTACTGTTACTTCACTAGCTTCAGAGCTAATAAACACCGGACCGGGGTCTGTCGTAGAACTTTCTTCTACCGCCTCGCTATATGTAGTTGTTGGCGGTAATGAAGTTGATTTTGTTTGAACAGTTGGCAAAGTTGTTTTATCATCTCTCTTCACAGCTTCTACCATGCCTTTCAAAATTGCGAACCAGTCCTCTGTTGTAGGAGCTGCCATGGTTGTAGTTGTTGTTATGGACCGTTTCTGTTGCTCGGCTTGAAGCTTCTGAAGTAACTGTAGCCAGACTGGTATTTCTGTTGTCGTTGTCGTTGTTGTTGTTGGTGGGGGTGTTTGGATAGGCATACTTTCACCATTCAAAGCTTTCATTAAAAGAGACCAGACGGGTTGGGTTTTGTTGCTATCCTCTTTTACTACATTATATGTGTTTTCTGTTTGTGTCACTCGTGCGACTTTTGTTTTTGGCTGAGGTATACATTGTCTGTTGGGAAACAATGAAACAACAGACTCCTTTTCTTTACGTAGCTGTGCTTTAAGTGTTTTCAATACGAATGGCACGAAGATTGGTGGCTTCTCGTAGGACTGTAACAGTTTGTCGCCCTCTGCACCTGAAATACACGCATTTTGTGTCAGCTGTTAAACTGTGATTGTTTTCAAGGTGCTTTTGTGGTATATCGCCAAACCTGATATGTTAAACACCTCTATTAAGCACACAACAAATTTTAACCCTTAGGCTGCTAAGCGCGACTCGGGGCGCTTTTGTGGACAGTGCAGATCAAGATCAGACTGCACAAAATGTGCAGTCTGATCTTGTATTTACACTGTCCGATACAGTACTTTTTCCTAGTAAGTAAACTTTGAAATCGCAATATGTTTTACTAGTTTTATATATTTTATACATAAATTTTACTAGGTTTTATTATTGAGTGAAAATTTTAGTTTCACTTATTTATCAGCTTAAGGGTTAAGAGGTCAATATTTCAGGTCCCAAATGTGGAAAATTAAAACCAATTTGTCTGTTGTAATCTAGTATTTGCTTTAAGCAACCACCTTCCAATAATCCATTAGCTGATTCCTTTACCGTTCGGTTATTGATCACGTTGTCTTATTTTCATCCAGTCAAATTACAAATACGAGGAGTGTTCAAATTTGAATGCATCTAAGCACCTAAAATTTGATTCTTCAGTTCTTCAATTCACTGAAATTTTTATTTTGTTCCCACAAAGTATTCACCACCGACAGATATACAAAGTTTCAGCATCTGGATCCAATCTTTGAAGGCATTTTCATGGTCTTTTTTAGGTATACTATGATGACACTGGAATTCATTTTTCTGTCAACTCTATTTCAACGTGTGTAAACCATCAGTTTCAGTCATTGTCTTTTGTACGAGGTGCAAGACTTTCTGAAGCAGGAAAAAGTCATTGTGGTCCCCCACCCTCCGTATTCACCTGACCTTGCTCCTTGTGACTTCGTTTTGTTTCCAAAGCTAAAAATATGCATTCAGGTCGAAAATTTGTACAGCACACACACATCGGTTCTGCAATATTGCAGTGCCTTCAAAGATTGGATCCGGAGACTGAAACTTTGTATATCTGTTGGAGGTAAATACTTTGAGGGAACAAAATAAAAAAATCACTGAAACAAACTATGAAGAATCAAATTTTAGATGCTTAGATGCATTCATATTTGACACTTCTCGTATCTAGAGTCGAGGCATCATGTTTTTTTAACATTACGTACGACACACTGTCCATACACTCCTGTAAGTGCCTACATATTTAGAATAGTGCTGGTGAATAATAATTGAAACAGCCTTAACCCTTTTAGAGCAATAGGCGAAATCAGGGGCTAATGCAGATGATATAGATCAATATCAGACTACACAGAACATGTAGTATGATTTTGGATCTATACAATACAGTACAATACAATACAATACAATACAACACGTTTATTGCCTGAAACATCAATACAATGTTTATAGCAAGAAGAAAACATAGTAAGAAAACAGAAAACATATATTTGCTGAAGAACATAACATTACGTGAACATACATGTACAGCTGATATAAGATTTCAAATTCTACGAAGAGATGCGAAATATATAAATTTAGATAAATTACTGATAATGCATTTTGAGTCTTTTGACATGAGGTTTGTAAATTTTTAGATTGTCGGCCAAGTATAGACTTATCGTTTGATATATTTATCTCTGAGGTCTGTGTATTTTGGACATATTAATAAGAAGTGATATGTGTTTTCAATCATATTTGAGTTACAGTTTCTACAAATTCTTTCATTTCTTGGGATACTTAAATGTCTTCCTATTTCGATTTGTAATTTATGTGACGAAACTCTAAAACTTGTCAATACTGATCTAAATCTGTTATCTATGATAAAATCTAAGTAATTTTCAAGTTTGAATTAATGTTTAAAAATTTCGCTTGATTTACCAAGTCTATAATATAAAAATCTTTCTGGGTTTTACTGTATTATGAGTCGCCGAAAGGCGCATAGTCTTAACTCTTTACCACACGACTTGTCCAAATTGAAAGCATTTGCAGATGACAATTTAAATGTTGTTGTTCAAATAATGGAATTTGTCTTTCAAAGGGTAGAAAACATTGTGGGAAAAGGAGAAAATGCTGGTTACCGGCATTTTCTCCTTTTCCCACAATGTTTTCATAAGGCTTCTTCCTCAGGGTCGTTCAAACTCAGGATTGTGTGGTAAAGAGTTAACCCATAGGCTGCTAAGCACGACTCACTGACTTTTGCGGACGGTGTAGATCAAGATTAGATTGCACAGAACGTGCAGTCTGATCTTGGATCTACACCATCCGATAAGGAGATATTTTTCTCAAGAAATAGTTTTGAAATAAAATTATTGGAGGTTTTACTATTGGCTTGAAAGTTTCATTTAAGTGATTCAGCAGGATAAGGGTTAATATTTGGCGCTAATAAAGTTAGATAATCTAAACGATTTTCTGTTTATCTCTATTAAATTCTTAGCTGAGAACAATATTCGCACTTGAAAAGAAAATCGTCGCAAAATACTGTAGAGACCAAATTGAAAAAAAATCACTGCGACAAATCATCAAAACACTTCGAAAGTATATACGTGTAGTAATAATTAAGAATGTGCAACATATTAAAAGGATCATCATCATCATCAGCAGCAGCAACAACAACAACAACAACATCATCATTATCATAACTGGGACAAAATCAGTTTTTAACTTATTACGGTCATAAAGTTAATTAGTCCTTTGAATCGCAGCATCCCTGGGCAACATTTCAAGAATAACATGCCTTTATAAAGGTATTAGTTTCTAGCTTATTGAAGACGGCCATTGTCCATGACACGAAGTGCTTTGCGTGTCATTCCGGTGGATTATAGATCCTTAATTATTCATGTTCGAACCAAACAAATACATGCAGCGTCGTTTTACTTGCGCAGTATATGCGTCAATAAAGGTCAGCTCGATTGACTAACGATTTTATCGGGCGACAGTTTACACGTGTATGCACTTAATACGTCAATGATTGCAATAACCGGCGTAGATAGAATATTCCTGCAGTTCAAATCCCCATGTCAGATGTCATCGTCATAACTTTATATTGCTACAACATTCAGCTCTGTTTCACAAATTTCGCCACCTGGAAATTCTAGAATAATAATTGCTCAGGTGTTTATTTATATGATTACCCTACTTTTGACCTATTTCAACATTTAAAACATAGCCCTCAAATCAGTGTTGATATCAGTAGAATGCTTTGGATTTCAAATGATGAAGACGTTTCAAGGTCAATTTCCTTGGAACAAAATGTGAGAGAGTAAGAAATATGACATTTCTTCAATACAAAGATAGGCACACGAATGTCTTATAAATGGGATCATTTCTGGAACTGGAATTGTCCTGAACAAAGTAGGCTTTCAGTCTATGTTGCACAACACATGATTTTGTAACTCACAAGAAAGAACCCGACGTGAAACGCTTCTAATCAAAGCCTAACCCTTACTCTAGCACAAGTTACTTACTGCATCCCAGTTCATCTGACAAGTCAAAACACTGTGAGGTACCATCGCATCGTACGCAATAATAAGGACACAGTTCATTCATGCAGCAATCTTGTAGGTTTTGGCAAAATACTGAAAAACAAAATAATGAAATTGCCCATGGATTTTTTTTCCTTTTGAGGACAGTTAGTTCAAACAGCAATAATTGACCCATTACCACCAAATGACCCTGAGGCCAAAGCTATCGAAAACACTGTGGGAAAAGGATACAAAGGATAATTGTGTGTTCCGGTGTATGATCGAAGTTGCTCGTGAAAAAATGGCCTTTTCTTTTTACGAGATAAAAGAAATTTCGATCATACACTGAGATAAACAGTTATCCCATTTCTTTTATGCTATTCACTTTAACCTTTCTTTTACGTCTAATTTTTGCTTATAATGAAAAATATGTGCGGTTTTTTTTTTTCAGGAGAAATAGTTCTTATCAATTTAGTCAGATACGGACTAACTGTAACAATGAACTCATAATATTAACCACGTCATATAACGTGACGTTCACCCGCTGAAAATTCATTCATGTTCTATAAATCCGTGGCATGTCAAAAATAAAAGTTATAACATTCACCGGTGAATTATAACATTTACCGCGGAATTATAAGGACATAATTCACTGTTAGATTTCTATAAACTATCGAAAAGCATAAAAGGAAAAAGCTATTTTTCCACGACGTTTCCTACTCTTCTTACAACAAATTTCATCATTCGCGACACATTTTGTTGTTTCGTCGACCAATTCTTTCAGTATGTATACAAGTCTTAAATTTTCTATAAACTTCCTGTAAACAAGTCTCAAATTTTCTCCTCGAATAATCAACTAAAAATAATCTTCATAACTTAAACAATTACACATGATATAAAACGCCAATGTTGATATCGTTTCTTAACCCTTTACCAAACGACAAAATTTTAGACTAGACCAAATTGAAAGCATTTGCAGACGACAAATTAAGTGTAACTTAAATAGTGATTTATGTATTGGATAGGTTAGAAAACATTGTGGGAAAAGGAGAAAATGCTGGATACCAGCATTTTCTCCTTTTCCCACGATGTTTTCAGAAGGCTTCTTCCTCAGGGTCGTTAAAAGTCATGATTGTGTGGTAAAGGGTTAAATAGCTATTCTTCCAGTCAATCGACCCAAAATCCATTTTTAGACATGTGACTATTTTCAGCACTCGAATCTATTTTTTTTTTTTTTTATTTTCAATAGATCTACAGGATAAATTATTTCTTGACATTATTTAAAGTATAGAAAATGTTCTGTGAGATACGGAATATAGCTGTATTCGCTCTACTCTTCTTAAGACAATAAATTTTAAACTGGTTTGCATTGAAAGCATTTATAGATGACAAATTAACCCTTTCGCTGCCAACTGTATGAATTCCACTTTTCTATATGCCTATATTTCGTTGCATTTGTCGCTAATTTTTGGTCAAAGATAAGCATCAGATTGTAGATCCAAGTTCAGACTGTACGTTTCGTGCGGTCTGATCTTGATCTACACCACCCGAACAAGCTATCACTGGCAGTGAAAGATGTAAAAGAGATGCGAATTATGCGCAAATGACGGATTTTTTTCTATAGTGTAAAAATCCATGTGAAATAAGGGGAACATAGGGTTTATAAGTATTTTCCTCGATGGTTTCACAAGCAAGCCTTCTTCAGATTCGTATTAAAAAAGACATAAGACACACATTACATTGGTAAATCATAATTCTCATTTCTTTAAGTTTTCGGAAAAGATGGAGAGGGGGCACGGGGGCATATATATATATATGTATATAAAAGAACTGCATTGAATACTTTCACCACCGATTGCAACTTGATTAGCCAAGCCCCCGTAGCTCAGTCGGTAGCGTACAGAACTTGAGAACAGGAGGTCGCTGGTTCGATCCCCGGCTTGGCCAATTTCTTTCCGAGGACTGATGATAGTCATTGCGACAGGATTCATTCCTCTCTCACCGCTGACCATTGTTTCGACTGTGGTTATGTGGGAAAGCAGCCAGTGGCTTGGAAAGAATATTGTGCGGAGTACTGGTAAAAGAAACTCCAGGAAAGCATGGATAGGTGTACTGGCCGCCGCGATACAACTGAAATAATGTTGAAAACGGCGTTAAACCCATACAATCAATCAATCAATCAAAAGCAGCTTAAATAAATCTTGCAGACAGCAAAGATTAAGATCAGAATGTACAGAACTTGGAGACCGATATCTTATTTACATCTTAGCTACCCGGTACAAACTAATAACCGATATCATCTTTTACTGCGATGGAAATATACAGTAGACATTGTAAGAAGAAGTATATAGTTTCTTTAGTCTGCAGCAATCATTAACATTGTTTTGATTATATTAACCCAACACCACACAGCCTCGACTTTCAACGACCCCAAAGGAGAAGGCTTTTGAAAACATTGTAGGAAAAGGAGAAAATGCTGGTAACCAGCATTTTCTCCTTTTCCTACAATGTTTTATACCCGTCCAAAAACAAATTCAAAGTTTTCAGTCACATTTAATTTGTCGTCTGCCAGTGCTTTCAATTTGGACTAGTCGAAGATTTGGTCGTTTGGTAAAGAGTTAATGTTGGAAAGCAGCCAGGTTCTTGGAAAGAATATGGTGTAAAATATATGCTGCTAGTAGAAACTCCTCGACAGTTGAACTAGCCTCTGCATTTTAACTTAAATATTTTTAAAACCGCCTTACACACAAAACAAACAAAACGACAAATCAAAATTATGATATTATGCAGACCACAATATTACCTCCCAAACCAAGCGAAAACAACACAAAAACAATAAAGCCGCGTAATTCCATCACAAAAAATAGTCAAAACTGACGAGAAGCGGAAGTCAGTAAGATAGAAAAGAAATATAATTGCTTAGTTATTAGTCCATCATTGCACCTAAACTGAGCTCGTTCACTTCGGACAGGGACCAATGATTACCTGTCACGTCACAGTCTTGCCTTTATCGCGAGCTGTAACAAGTGATGTGTATATATCTGTCAGGTTCTGGATTGTGACATACATTTGGTTACAATCCAGGTATGGAAGCACAACGACCTGTTGGCCAATGTGCTGCACCATCTTCTGTTATCGAAAAGCTAGTAGCTTACTAGAACGATGTTAGAGAGAACTATTCCTAAAGAACTTCTTCTGACTGGATTGTTTCTAGAGAGAGCTGAGTCTGTACCTAGACCAATAAAAATGTGACCAGGCCAGCATTTGAAAAGTTAATACCTAAAACCTTCACCACACAGGCCCGACTTTTAACGAGGAAAGAGAAAGAGGCCTTTTGAAAAAAATGTGGGAAAGGGAGAAAATGCTGGTAACCAGCATTTTCTCCTTTTCCCACAATGTTTTCTAACCTATCAATGACAAATTTCATAATTTGGGCCACCTTCAATTTGTTGCCTGCAAATGCTTTGAATTTGGACCAGTCTAGAATTTTTTCGTTTTGTAAAGAGTTAAATATTTGTAACACGCGTTTTCTCCAAAATCTTGAGCTTGAGGTACGAGCTGAGTCTTATAGACAATTACAAACAGTAAACCCCCAGATATGTGTTGTGGTTTAAATTCATTGGAACAATCAGATAAAAATTTGCCATCACGGCTGACTACATAGAAATGAGCCGTGCACTGGCAAAAGGGGGCTTAATGCGTCTCCGTGATGCATTGTACCAGTAAAACCATCACATAATTATGGATCCATAATAGCCACTTGTTTTAACAACCGACTCAGTCATGAGGTAGACTGGTCCTTGGACATACAGAAAATTGACCAATAGCGAAAAGTTTCGGCCCAGGTCAGCCTGCGCGGACTGCGCAGGCTGACCTTGGCCGAAACTTTTCGCAGATGCATTAAGCCCCCTTTTCACAGAGCATGGTCCAAATGTTATAGAAGCTGGTAGCTCCGCCTAATCAGCTACTTCCGACTTTTTAATTTCTTCTTGAATGACATGTATTCAAGCGTTACAGGGTCGATATTCACCAACCATTCCTAAGAACTTTCTTAGTCTTATTCTCGAGAGTTTTATGCTTTCATATGCTTTCATTTTTTTTTTTTTTTTTAAATTTGAAAGTAACAAAACTTCTGATTGGCTAAACCATTTGATCTAACCAATCAGAAATTGTGTTGCTTTCCGTTAACAAAAATGGTGGATAAGACTGAGAATGTTCTTAGAATAGTTTGTAAATATGGACCCTGTTGAACACAAAGCCTCAAATATCAGAAACACAGACAAGTTATGACAAGTAAGTATAAGGAATGTTTTACAGAGTTCAAGTGTGAGAAAAGTAGTCAGTGGCTTTGGAAAGAAAATTGTGTCAATACTGGTGTCAGAAAGCCAGGAAGCACATAGGTGCGTCGCTGACCGCCATGATATGACCTAAGCTGTTAAAATGGCGTTAAACTCAAATACACACAAACAAACAAACAAACAGAGTTCAAGTCTGAACATTTGCACTGTAAAGAGGTAAATTTGTAATGAAATAGACAGAGCCTATTTGTTTTTTTTTTTCGGTGAACGATCCAAATTTGTTTCATCGAGTAAACATCATCGTAATATTTTCACTGTCGGCGCAGCCACAATAAATTTATTTTCGTGCTTCTAACCCCTTTTTTGTTTAGACTTGCGAAATACAAGGGAGCTCTCAGTATCTACATACCACTGAGTTTATCAATGAGTAAATTCACTGTTCAGAACGGTAAAATTATCAAACCATAATCTACCATTATTTCCCGATAAAATACCGAAAGGCATGGAATAAAAAGTTGAAAGTTTTATGCCGATGGTGAAGAACCAAATGCTGCTATTTCAAGGTTACTTTTTGGGAGAAATTATCTCCTTGTCGGACAGTGTAGATCCAAGATCAGACTGAACCTTCCGTGCAGTCTGATCTTGATCTACACTGTCCGCCAAAGGTTCTTGAGTCGCGCTTAACAGCCTAAGGGTTAAAGCAGTGACAATCTGTATGCAAGACGATATGGACATGCGTGTGTCACGAAATGTCAGAAGAAATGTTACCTATATACTAATGAATGGAATTATATGTTTAGGCCATTGAATGGACAATAAGTCCGTTATACTTTACATGCGTGTTTAACATGAATCTGCATGTCCAAAGTACATGGAAAGTTGGTTTGTTGTATGTGATTAATCCAAACAAACGAACTGGCCACTAACAACAATTAACCCTCACAGCACCATTGGCGAAACTAGGGACTTTTGCGAACAGCTTTGATCAAGACCAGATTGTATAGAACGTGTAATCTTGTCTAAGATCTTTACCGTCCGCTTCCTTAATCAAGCCAATGCGGACAAAAAAAAACTTTTCTTTTAGTTTGGCCCGATTGTATTTGCAGCCGTCAAAACAGATAAAGTTTATCAATTGGGTGCTGAAGAGGTTTAGTTTAAAACATAATTATTGTATTGCCATTTTTACAATACTGTACTTACAAACAGATAAAATTGATACAAAACAACATGAGGCAAAAGGGTCGGGCCACAAATTCTCCAACTTAGATTTGGCCATTCCTGAAGAGAGAAAAAAAAAAGTGAATTACACATAGCGTCATGTCTGAAAACGTGAGAAAATTATGAAAATCTTAAAAATCGGCCTTTTAATCTTCCTTGATGGTACACGTAGCGTATTTACAATTACATGTATGTATTTAATCATTTAGATGTTATGCATTAGACATGAAATTCAAAACATTCAGGAAAAAAGTGACCGAAAAAAACGTTCACAAGAGGCATGTAGCCATCCACGGTTTTATTTATTATCATGTTTTTTGCCTGATTACATTGTCTACAGTTTTAAAGCCTTTACCAGACGGCAAAATTTTACACTCAACCATTTTGAAAGTATGGTGGCATTTTTCTGCCACGAGATACGAGATAACTACTGCGATAATTTTAGAAAACTATTTCAACCAAAAAAAAGAAAAATATTTCCAGGAAATATTATCGCGAAAATAAAAAGTTTCATGATAGAAATATCTTAATAACTCTCACTCTTATCACGTTTTTTTTTTTTTGCGTTCGTGCCCACAACTGACATTCACGGTATCTATAAATAGATCCGGTTTCGGAACATCTTTGTCAACTTGAACAGTCAA
Source organism: Tridacna gigas (assembly GCA_945859785.2). NCBI lineage: Eukaryota > Metazoa > Mollusca > Bivalvia > Cardiida > Cardiidae > Tridacna > Tridacna gigas. The sequence continues at coordinate 5,178,207 of OX244030.2, forward strand.
AAACTGCCGAGTTTATCCAAATGGTGAATTTTCTATTTATAGATATCGAGACATGGGTAGAACTTTCCCTATGATTTAACCTCGAATATCACCTTCGTGCACGAATGAGAAATTGTGCGTTAAATTATTTACTGATCCATGTAAAATTTTCTAGATAAGTTTATCGCGATATTGTTTTCAGAAAACTTTTCACTATCTAGATAAAATTTCCAGGAAACTTTGATTTATCGTGACAGTTTTCTAAAATTATAATGGTGATTATCTCGTATCTTGTGGCAGGAATATGCCACCATATGAAAGCACTCGCAGACGACAAAACAAATGTTGTTCAAACGCTGGGATTCGTCTTTTAAAGGGTAGAAAACCCATTGCAAAATTGGCAAAATATGAGCCATTCTCTGTGAAAAGGGGGCTAAATGTATCTGCAAAAAGTATCGACCCAGATCAGCCTGGGCCGAAACTTTTCGTTATTGTCATTTTTCTGTATGTTTAAGGAACAGTCTACCTCACGATTAAGTCGGTTGTTTGAAAAAAAAAAAAAAAAAAAGTGGCTATTATGGATCCATAATCATGTGATGGATTGATTGCTATCATGGATCACGGGGATGCATTAAGCCTCTTTTGCTAGACCACGGTTCATATAATGTGTTTATTATCAGCATTTTCTCCTTTTCGTATGGTGTTTCGAACGGCATGTCCGCCAGGGTTGGTAAAAGGTTAAGCTAGACAAGCAGACTTTTTAAAGTTGCTAAATTCCTTACAAAGTTATTTCATGAATTATTATCCGAAGGTTTAGAAGTTTGAGGTATGATCCATGCTCTGTGAACAGGGAGCTTTATGCATCTTGATGTATGATACCGAGCAAGACATCACAAAAAACATGGATCCACAAAAATCCACTTTGTCCAACAACCAACGTGATCTTGAGGTAGAGTGGTCCTTGGACTTTCAGAAAATTTTATCTAAAGCAAAAAGTTGCAGCACAGGCCAGCCTACACGGACTGTGCAGGCTGGCCCGGGTCGACACTTTTTCAAATGTTTTAAGCCCCCTTTTCACAGAGCATGGCTCATATATTAATTTTCTCCCTGATGACATACTATCCATCATTGATTGCAAAAGTCGTGAGAACACACGTAAACCCTTTCAATTGCGAGATGAAACGTAAAAAAATTTCAAGTAGATACTGTTACAAAAAGAAAACCGAAAAGCTAACGTTACTGTTTAAATATTCTATCTGCCTCCAAAAATATCTCATCACATTGGACAAAGATCTCACTGCATCTCCTGTGCTGCCTGATCTTGATCTACGTTATCTGCAAATAGTATTTACTGCACTTAGAAACCTAATGGTTAAGCAAGATAGACATTTTAACCCTTTGGCTGCTAAGCGCAAGTCACTGACCTTTTGCGGACAGTGAAGAACAAGATCAGACTGCACAAAACGTGCAGTCTGATCTTGATCTTCACTGTCCGATAAGGAGATATTTTTCTTCAAAAATTAAGTTTGATAATAACATTTTAAGTTCTTACTGCCGGCTTGAAAGTTTTATTTCAATTATTTAGTAGGATAAAGGTTAGAGCAGCATAAAATTAGATTTTGACCCCCCGGCTTTTGTGTGTGGGTGGGTTGGGTGGGTGCGGGGGTAGAGATTTTTTTTTTTTGTAAGAAACAATGATACGCTCGTGACTGTTTCTCCTAGTTGGGAACAAAATCAAATGATACACAGCAAAAGATATTTGCGTCTCCTGCTCTGCTGGAATCAACAACAAACGACCACGAAAATCAGAACTCAGCGAGTCTAACTACAGAGTCACTCGAGCAACTATCATTCTTTTCCGTTTAGATTGTATTCGTCCCTTATTACGCAATACAGGCTTCCCTTTATCGAGTGAGGATGGGAACATTTTCCAAAAAATACCAAAAGCTGGGTTATAACTTTAAAGCTGTTGAACTCTTTCTCGGTTACAATATATTTGAGTCAAGCTCTCTAAAAAGGGGGTTACCTCTTTACCAAACGACAAAATTTTAGACTCGTCCAAATTGAAAACATTTCCAGACGACAAAATAAATGTGACTCAAAAATTGAAATTTGTTTCGGGAAGAGAAGAAAACATCGTGGGAAAAGGAGAAAATGCTGGTTACCAGCATTTTCTCCTTTTCCAACGATGTTTTCAAAAGGCTTCTTCCTCAGGGTAGTTAAAAGTCGGGACTGTGTAGTAAAGGGTTAAATGCATCTACAACAAGTATCGAAACTTTTTGCTTTTGGTAAATTTCCTGTGTGTCCAAGGACCATTCTACCCCAGGATTTGGTTAAAATGGATTTTATGGCCCCTAAGTATGTGATGACTTGCTTGGTATAATGTATCGTGGAGATGCATAGAACCCCCTTTTACCAGAGCGTCGCTCATGTACTAAATCCATATCCGTAATAAAAATCAAAGAACTGAAAGTCCTGTAAAGCGGACTTGTTTTGCAGTATTTAGTGATTACGATAAATGACATGTAAACTTTTTATTACTTGTTATACCTTCTCCTGGAATTATTTGATGGAAGAAACAGGAACAAGGAAAGTCAGAGTTGGTCAGCACAGCAAGCTAATTGTGGATTTCATTGATTATAAGTAATCAATCGATCGAGTGGCCCAGAAAGTCATCTGATCAATCTTAGGTAGTTTTCTTTTTGTATTAGATGTAAGACATGAGATACGTGTGTACATGTTCTAGCAACTATATTTAGGTTGGTCAATATTACCAAAATCAGAGAGCAGAAGGCATACTGTGCATGCGTGTCCCGAATTTTTGGTTCCGGTAAAAGATTCTATGGCCCACAACATGCGAAATGAGGCCTTCGGACATTTGCGTAAAGTGTCCGTGCAGGCTAATCTGAGACGGCACTTTACGACTACATAAGATTTTGTCATACAGTAGACTTTCGTAAAATAGAAAATCACATAAGACCGGAAAGTGTCGTCTCGGATTAGTCAATGCGGACAGCACGGGCTGATCTGGGACAACACAATTTTACCTATATGTCCGAAGGCCCCTTTTCGTGTGCTGCACGCCATATGGTGGTTAACGCCGATTTCAACATTATTTCATCTACATCACAGCCGCCAGTGCACCCATCCATGCATTCCTGGAGCTTCTTTTACTATTACTTTACACAATATTCGTCCAAAGACTGGCTGCTTACCCATATAAGCATCGTCGACACAATGATCAGCGGCGAGAGAAGAATGAATCATGTCACAATGACTATCATCAACCTTCGGAAAGAAATTGGCCCAGCTTGAAATTTAAACCAGCGACCCCCTGTTTTCAAGTCTTGCACGCTTCGGACTGAGCTACCGGGGCTCGGCGCACACATAGTAAGTGGATTTGTATTGCAAAGTGTACAAACATACCTGAATACACGGCCTCTTGGATGATCACCGCAACTCATCTTTCATTGTAAATTAATGACAACAGACATTAACGCATTACCACAAAATCCTGAGTTTTAACGACTCTGACAGAGAAGGCCTTTAAAAACATTGTTGGAAAAGGAGAAAATGCTAATACATAAACACTCATGTGAGATTCTATTTATCACATAAAACGAATGGCAGACAAAAAATATCCTGCACCATCACCTTTATCCTATACAGCATCCACGGGTCCATGTTTACAGTTGTTGTTTGGTTTCCATTGTGTACATACACAAATAAATAGCTCTTTTACATTTACCCCGAAAGTAGAATGAAACAGTTTCTAGAGGGGATGTGTCCACCTATTTGTTGAGTTGAAGAACTTTTGCTGCATTTTTTTTTTTTTTATCAAACAAGAAAATCAAAAACTTTCCACGTGTATACGTATTATCAACAATGACGTCATTTTTCGCGAAACAGCGTAGTAGTACAAATGCCGGCACTTGCTGTGGCTAGTTTCTCCGGCTTCGCGCGCTTATGACTAGAAACTGATCAGAACTGGGACCCCAAAAAACAGTAATACATTAGTGTATTATCAAAAATAAGTCATGGGTTAATCACACGGCCGGAGGAGGTTTTACGTGATGATATTTTTTTTTCTTGGAGAGACAAAAGAAATTGTTGTAACCATCTACCAAACCATTCCGGTTCTTTACGGCCCTGAGAAAAAAAAAAAACATAATTGTACAAAGAGGAAATATCAGTAAAGGCTTTTCTCCTTCTCCAACAGGGGTCCTGCGTGGCCCGGTGGTAAAGTGTAAGACTCGTAATCTGGAGGCCGCGGTGTCGAGCCTCACAGGTAGCAATTGTTTTATCGCGGGATTGTCCTTGGCAAGACACTTCAGAGCCCTAGCCAAGGACTGGTGAAAGCCAGGACACACATGGATACGTGAACTCTCGCCGTGATATGACTGAAATAATGTAGCAGGGAAGAAACGTTCAATCAACCAATCCCTCTCCCAGAATGTTTTCTAGCCTGTCAAAGAAAAAGACTACCATTTGAGCCACTCTGAATTTGTCAAATCTTGAAATTTGAACAAGTTGACTTTTTTTCTCGTCTGGAGAAATGCTGAACCAAGATTTTCGAAATTGTGAGATTCAGAAACAATGTACAATAACCATAGTAATAGGATGAAATAAACATGATTTATGACAGATGTATAAATGTCCCGTGACTGTCAATCACCCTAACTATCCGGCTCGTGTCAGGTTTATAGGGATGCTTGATCTAAGTTTATTTTTGTAGTTGATATTTTATGACATGGATGTCATTTTCAGAACTGATGTCCATAATTGGTCAGGTCCGGATAGTTTTGTATGCTTCCTAAAAGGTTTTTCTCTTTTTTTTTTTAACCTTAAAACTGCCAAAAATTAACTCTTCTCCTGCTAAACAAGTTAAATAACACTTACAAGCCGATAGTAAAAACCCGAATAATTTTATACCAGACTTATCTTTTGGAGGAAAATATCTCCTTATCGGACAGCGTAGATCTAAGATCAGACTACACGTCCTGTGCAGTCTGATCTTGATCTACACTATCCGCAATGGGTCAGTGACTCGCGCTTATCAGCTTAACCCTTTCAGCGCCATAGGCGAAAACAGGGACTTTTGCGGACTGCATAGATCAAGATCAGAACGTGCAGTCTGACCTTTGATCTATACCTTCCGCTTGTTTGGTCAAGCCTGTAGACTCAGTGGATTCCATTTACAGCCTTCAAAAGAAGCCGAGTTTCTTTATTTGGCGCCGAAAGAATTAAGGGTTAATTAAACTTTCGCCAAACCAATGCCCTTTTTTTTAACAGTCTTAAAAGGGAATGCTTTTCAAAACATTGTGTGAAAGGTGAAAATGCTGGTGACCAGCATTTTCTTCCTTTCCAAATCAGTTTTCTTCCATTTCAAAGACAAACATTATCATTTTAGCAACATTGAACTTCTCATCTGCAATTGCTGTCAATTTCGACAGGCCAAATATTTCATCTTCCTGTGAGGTGAAGAGTTAAATCTTTCCACCTACAAAAAAAAATAAAAACAAGAAACATCTTTGTGAAAAAGATAGACGGCGTAAGATGCTCAACTGGAATATTAATATTGAAACTCTTTTGTAACTCAATATGAAGAAAAATAATGAAAAATTATCTCACGAGCAATTGCCTTTTTTTCCTCACTGTTTTTTGAAAACTAGCGATAGGTTATTGGATAACACGTACGAAAATATTAAAATTTAATTTCAACGGCACAAGAAAAGAATCATTCTCCACTACATTATTTTGCTATGGCATGAATCAAGGCACCTGGAAATCGAGCAGTAGCAATGCCTGTAAATAGTGGTTTTATAACTGTGAGTAAATATGCCAGCAGGGTCCCGTCGAATGAACATGTGCACATTTTTGACCAATGGCAAATTACAATCTATTCATTCTTTATCAGTACCAAGAAGTAGATAAAAAGCCAAAACATTCAGCAACGCCGAATAAGTACTGTAACTGTAAGGCTGTTGTTGCTGGAAAATCTCTTCTTTAACGGATAATGTGGATCAAAGTCCTGACAGCACTTTCTTTGCAGTCTGATTTCAACCTACGAAATAATTGGCCTTCATAATTGATCATTACAACTCGTAACGACTAATGACTCTACAATGAGAATCAAGTGGATGATAGTTTTTACTTAGTGGACTGAAAGCATGAAAATGATTATCTCTTTACCAAACGACAAAATTTCAGACCGGTCCAAATTGAAAGCATTTGCAGACGACAACTTGATTGTGGCTCAAATGAATTTGAGCCAGGCTCTGGCAAAAGGGGGCTTATTGCATCTCCACGATGCATTAACGAAGCAAGACATCACGCAATTAGGGATCAATAAAATCCCCTTTGTATTACAACCGACTGAATCATGAGGTAGACTGGTCCTTTGACATGCGGAAAATTGACTTAAAGCAAAAGGTTTCTGACGGGGTCAACCTGCCCGGACTGCGCAGGCTGATCTGAATCAATGCTTTTCGCAGATGCAATAAGTCCCCATTTTCACAGAGCACGACTCATTTGTTTTTGATTGGGTAGAAAACATAGTGGGAAAAGGAGAAAATGCTGGTTTCCAGTAATTTCTGCTTTTCCCATTATGTTTTCAAAATCTGTCTTTGTTAGGGTCGTTAAAACTCGAGATTTAGTGGTAAAGAGTTAAGACCAAATTAAGATAGTGCGATGCAAAGCTGAACCCCAAAAAATCTTAACCCATAGGCTTCTAAGCGCGTATCAATGACTTTTTTGCAGACATCGTAAATGACGATCAGACTGCACAGAATGTGCTGTCTGATTTTGGACCTACACTGTCCGATAAGGCAATCAATATTTAGAAACTCTATACAAAGATTTGCAGTAAACAATGGTATTTTTGAAAACTATTTTTAGCGCTTGAAATAATTAAATGTTTAAGAAATTTGAAGCGAAAAACAAGGTAAGTTTTTTTCACAGCAGTATTGTTTATGGCTATTTTTTTCATTACTACTTTTTCAGCGACAGAGTTTTAGTTTACGCACCACGTATTAATATTTAACCTGTACAGGACAGTGATGCGTGATAGCAGACAGGTTAATCTCCGAAGAATATGATATGCGCAGACAACGAAATGGACCTAATTTTGGCCACTACGACCCGGACGCATTTCACGGTGGTGTGACACCAAATGTATGAATATTGTCGGACTCATTTAGATAGCACACCTTGTTTATTAATAATGACCTGTCCGAGAAACTGTGTTTTTTACATTTTTCGTTACACCTGTATCTGTACACGTGGGCAATGTATCATGTAAATGTTCATAACTCTTAACCAGGACAACATAGTTGAGACTTGTCCAATTTGAAAGCATTCACATGTGTCATTTTTTAGGGCTCAAATTGTCATATTCATCTTTGAAAGGGGGATAGGATAGAAGGACTGTGAGAAAATGTAGGTTTCCAGCATGTTTTTGCCCCCGTTACGTTTTCAAAGAACAAACTGACTCCGGGTCGTTAAACACGGCATTGCCTGGCAAAGGATTAACCCACCTTTCTCTAGACGAAAGTACACTTTGAGTTTCTCCGGGGTTTCTGTCATGAACAGAATGTCTCGATCTGTTATCTAAAGGATATAAAAAGTTTTGTAAAAGTTAACAAACTGTAAACTTTCAATGTCATTTGGGAAAGAGATTTTATCCATACTGTTGTTTTTACTGGTCTTTTCGGGAGAAGGTAAGATAATACTTTGACATTACGTTAAAAGCTTTTTTATGCAATCAGTCGGCAGTAATGTTGCGACAGCCTTGGCCTCAGAGAATCTTTACTGACTCTAAACTGATGTATGTGTGACCAGAGGAGAATTATAATTGAGCCATGCTCTGGCAAAAGGGGCTTAATGCATCTCCGTGATGCTTTGTATGAATCGAGCCATCACATAACTATGGATCCATTATAGCCATTTTTTAACAACCGACTTAATCATGAGGTAGACTGGTTCTTGGACATACAGAAAATTGACCAGTAGCGAAAAGTTTCGGCCCAGGTCAGCCTGCGCGGACCGCGCAGGCTGACCTGGGTCGATACTTTTCGCAGATGCATTAAGCCCCCTTTTCACAGAGTATGGTTCAATTGTAGAGGCCGGACCGTGACTCGAAACTTGGACCCTTTTTTCATTATACCAGTGCTCTGCTAATTGAGCTATAAGAGCATGTTATATCAAGCTACAAACTGAAATCTATATTTGAGGAAAAAATAGCCCATCTGCATTCGCATTTGAAAACTAACAGCATCTAACTTTTCCAATTTCCTGAATTACATTTTCCCCCACTTTTACAATGGAGATTAGGGTAGAAGTCATTTGTTAATTTTTAAACTTCATCGTCTTCTTTAACTCACTTATTCATCCATTCTGACATGTTGAGAAGAAAAAATAATTAACCGATAAAGAAAACTGAAATTAAACTGGTTTAGTAGAATTAAAGAATGGAACTTACTGCCTGTAATTGGTTTTTAAGTTTATTTCACAAAGAAAGTATATGTCTTGTTAATCCAGCGAAGTTAGTGAGCAGAAGCTTTTGTGGTATGTATTTCATTCATGGAAAGTGTGTGGTGTCCGTAGTTGTGAGGTAGAGCCTCGGTCTCGTAAGCATTAGGTCCCGAGTTCGATTCCCGGGAGCGACTGACAGCTTTGGGACTGTTCAGTGGCCCACACATTAGGCGCTAGTAATCGTGCAGTTTCCAGGAAGCGAATCGATAGAGATTAGTTTAAGTTGCAATAACTTGTTTCTCAGAGGGTGACACATGAAAAGGAATTTAAAAAAATAAGACTTTGACAAACCGTAGTTCTAATTAACTTAATTGGCTAAGAGAATTGGATAAAGTCTGCGTATGAATTGAAAAAAAAAAAAAATGTCCATGTCAGATAGGATTTTGAAATATCTATAAATCGATTATATTTCCAGCCTGCTGTCGATATAGGTGTAGTAACAAGCCTGACGGTCAGTGTTCAAGATGTGATTGTGTGCCGGACTGCTTTGACCTGTCCGATGAAATCGACTGTACCAGTAAGGAGAACTTTCTATAAATAGAAATATATATAATTATAGTGAACAGACAACGTGTGTGACTAGGTTCGTCCCAGTAAAGTCAAGTCTCTTCATACATTCGAATTTATATATAATAGAGTATTCTAGATATAACTCGGGAGAGTACTATTTATAAGCCTTGTAAACCTTTAAAGAATTAAAAAAAAAAAAAAAAAAAGAAAATTTGCAGAAACATAATAAGATTGTAAGACACTTTGAACATATTTACAGAGCTCCAGATAAGAGGGAGTGATGGTATTCTAAATCCATTATTTCTCTTCCAAACCCTATGTTGTGGGAACTCATTAGAATTGTCTCGATGAGACGATTCTAATGAGTATCCATAACACAGGGTTTAGTGGAGAATAGCTAATATTATATTATTATTAAAAAAAAGAAGAGTTGCAGAAACATAATAAGGTTGCAAGACACTTTGAACATATTTACAGAGCTCCAGATAAGAGGGAGTGATGGTATTCTAAATCCATTATTTCTCTTCCAAATCCTATGTTGTGGGTACTCATTAGAATTGTCTCGACGAGACGATTCTAATGAGTATCCATAACACAGGATTTAGTGGAGAATAGCTAATATTTTCAATTTTGAAATCAACATCAATAGACAGTGTGGAATGTAGATGAACAATACTTTCTGTGCAGTTTGAGCTTGATTCACACCGTCCAGAAAGTGTTTTGGATCACACTTAGCTACCTGAGGATTAATGGCGCTAGCAATGCATTAACCCTTAGACTGCTAAGCGAGACCCACTGACCTTTTGCGGACAGACTAGATCAAGATCAGACTGCACATAATGTGCAGTCTGATCTTGGATCTACTCTAACCGATAAGGAGATTTATTTCATGCTTTTCGGTAGTTTATCGAGAAATAATGGTGGATTATTGTTTGATATTTCATTGTTACGACCAGAGAAAATACCGATTTTATATTTTCAAACTCTTCAACTGAAGGCGGAAACAGTAGTTCCCGCGCACTAGTTACCAAGGTAAACAGCAGGTGCCATTCAAATACAGGGAAATATGACGTTATTTACGTTATATTTCTCGCGCTTTACGCGATAAATATAGTAATGCATTGTTATGTGGGGGGGGGGGGGTACACAACAGGGAATTATCGAAAACAACTGTACTGGATTCAGTGATAAAAGTCCCAACAAAAAAGGGGGTTAGAACTTATAGAAACATAAAATAACTAGAATATTTGTCTTTTTCGGTGAAAGATCAACATTCATTTCATCATGTGAACATCATCGGTAATATTACCGATGACTTTCACTCGATGAAATAATTTCAATCTTTCACTGAAAAAAAAAAAAAAAATCCTCTTTATCTTTCCTCAAAAATACCTTTCAAATAGGAAAAAAATGGGTTTATACTATCAGTTTGAAAGTTTCATTAGTTTATATAGCCGGATAAGGGTTAAGGTTGTACCGAGGACGAATGAAATTACAAAAGGGAAATGTCAGACAAAAAGTAAAAATGATTTATCCAACGCTTCACCAGACGAAATGTTTAGACTGGTCCATATTAACTCTTTGCCAAGCCCCTAGCTCATTCTTGGAAAGAATATTGTGCGGAGTTCTGGTAAAAAAAACTCCAGGAAAGCATGGATAGGTATACTGGCCGCCGCTATATAACTGAAATAATGTTGAAAACGGCGTTAAACACCATACAATCAATCGATCAATCAATATTAACTCTTTACCAAACGACGAAAATTCAGACTGGTCCAAATTGAAAGCATTTGCAGACGACAAATTAAAGGTGGCTCAAATGACAAAAGTTGTCCTTAATGGAATAGAAAACATTGCGGGAAAAGGAGAAAATGTTGGTTACCAGCATTTTCTCCTTTTCCCACAATGTTTTAAAAGGCTTCTTTCTCAGGGTCGTTAAAAGTCGGCATTGTGCGGTAAAGGCTGAAAAGCACTTGAGAGGAAATCAAACGTGGCTGAAACGATGGAATTTGATTTTCTTAACGGTAGAAGACGTTATTGGGAAAATGGAGAATAAACTGGTTCAAGGGACCAGACATTTCTAACGGTTTTTTAAAAGCTAGTTTTCTTTGTTTAGTAAAAGATGAAACCGTTAAGTACGTATAGGGTAAGTAATCAAGCCAGGCCGGTAAAACTCTGCCATTACGAAGTGGCAATTAATTAACAGTGGGTTAAGCCATCTTTTTTATATGCGAATAGAAAAATGTTAACTTTACAACCATTGTCTGCCTAAACGTTACTCTCTGCTTACACTCCATTCCTGCCAGAGGGGTCGCGTTGGGTTACGGTTAGCCTGCTTGCAAACATGATGACAAGTTTAAAATTAAAAAATATATACATATATAAAAAAGAGATGGAATTGTCTGATATTGAGCTGTAAGACGAGCGTTGAAAGCAGGTTATTGAACCTGTCCAAATCATCTTGTCAGTAGAGAAACATATTCAAGCGCTGGCATATTTTGAAATATTTTCTGGCAAAACCCTGTTAGATTTCAGGGAGAACATAGGCAGCAATTAACCCAAGCGCGACTCAAAGACCTTTTGCGGACAGTGTAGATCAAGATCAGACTGCACAGGACGTGTAGTCTGATCTTGGATCTACAATATCCGATAAGGGGATTTTTTTTTCCAAAAAATAAGTTTGAAATAACATTATTCAGATTTTAACTATCGGATTGAAAGTTTTAATTAATTTATTCAGCGGGATAAGGGTTAAGGGAGATCAAAGTACATTAATTCCTGTTATGTCCATTTCAAGTTTACCACTGTGTTGACAGGTGATCTGTAGAAAATGGACCAAATTACCTACAGCAGGAGTGAATTTCCTTTAACCCTTTCCCAAACAAGCCCTGGTTTTCACGTGTCTGCAGTACAAGTCTTTTGAAAACACTGTGGGAAAAGGAGAAATTGCTCGTAACGAGCAATTTCTCCTTTTCCCACAGTGTTTTCTACCCTTTTGGATAACTTTCTGCCATTTTCATCAAATTTAAAATTGTAGTCTGCAAACTCTTTCAATTGGACCAGTCCAAAATCTGTCGTCTGGGAAAGGGTTAACCCTTTATCATATGAACCGAGGTCGTCAAGGCTCGACAAACGTCAATTCTTCCAACCTCGTTAGATATTTTTGATATACGACAACACTATGTAAGTATTCTCTATGTCCGCATAAAAAAGTAAATCCAAGTTTTAAAAGTTATTTCATCATCAGTTCATTTCAAACTAATTATTTTATTTATTTTCAGATACAACCGATATCCGCCATCAAGTGCTTCCACATTTTTCGTCGATTTACCTCCACAAAGGTTTGATTACACCTGTTATTTTGGCCGCGATACATTTGACTTTGCAAATAATTCAATATGGACGGAACTTTTTCGAATCGTCTGGTCAAGAGATAAATGATTTTAATCCCTGCACAATTTCAATTCTACGGTCTTGTCAGTATTCGGCGAACTTTACGATTGACTAATTTTGTCGTTGAGGAATGTCTCATCCAACTTTTTTCACATTTTTCAGACGGTGATGTCAACGTTCAAGCAAGGTTCTTCCCTCCCCCGCCGTTGCCCCCGTTTAAATTATGTCATGATATAGTATCGACGACTGAGCCAGGTGTAACGGCTCCCACTTCAATAGTTCCACCTTCAACACCACCTTCACACACAAAGACTGAAAGACAATGGACACTATCGTCCTCTACAACATTAAGAGCATTGTTACCATCTTCAACTGAAGTATCCACTACAAGTTTGATCAGTGAAAAGACCACGTTTCCACAATGGCTGTGTAGCGAATACAACCGATTTTATCGTAAGATTAATTACACACTCTGTAATGCATTACCTATTCCTTATTTTATGGATTTAAAATAACATCATGCATTACCTTCGTATACAAAAAGTAGGTCCATAACTGATATCCCAGGGATGGAAGGGAAAAACAGATATCGAATGCGAAATACCTTTTATGCAAGTACGTTCGACGTTTCGCCTCTACTCGTACATATATATACTAAGATAAAGTTCATCTCTATCATTCCAGATTTTTATTGTCGATATCCGAACATCCTCAGTGGATACTGTACTAAAGTGGTTACCGCTCTTAAGACATGTGCTGACGTCAGACCTGCAGTCTCTCCTACAACTACAACCACACCGGCACCGCCTTCATATCCCATGATCAACTTTCCACTGGATTATCATAACGATTTTTATGGGACGCACTATGACTATGATTACTTTATATTTAAATAAAAAATGATTGACTCTGAAAAACAGATTTCATTTTCTTCTCAAATCAGGCGTACTGAAAATACACAAAGCCGGTTTTTTCATCCTGCATCGTCAGCGATGAATTAGTAAAATGGACCTTTTGAATTTTGGAAAAAATGGTCGAAATATTGCCAGATTATGTAAGAAAGTAGCGGAAATTACAGATCAAAGATCAGTTTGAAAGCTTTTGCAGACTTTTTGGATCATCGGGAGAAAAGGAGAAAATGCTTGCATGCAGCCTTTTTCTTTGCTTAATGGAAAATATTTTCTATCCTTCCAAAAACAACCTATATCAATATTTTGAGCTGAATTTGTCGTCTGAAAATCACCGCGGCTTTCAATATGGAGAGTGTAAAAGTTTGTTTACCTGCAAAAAGTTAGTGTTGATTCATAGACGCAGCAATGAAACTTTGAACTTTGCTTGACTTGCATGTAAGAAATGAAATACATACATGTATTTGCGTATCTTATTTGATATACAAAATTGTATGTTTCGACATTATTTGAAGTTATATCACTGAGACTGATTGGTTACGGTAGGATGATGAAAACGTTGATAGGTCTGAAATTGTCTTGCAGAAAATGGGCTACACACCCAGTATTTTGATGACCTTGAGAGAGGGTTTTTTCCACAAAATTTTGTCACTGGGTGAAAGGTAAGACTCAAATTTGACCTTTGTACACCAGACAACTTCTAATAAACCCTATACTAGAAAGACAAAATTCTGGACTCTTCTGCGCTAAAAGCACTGGCATGTGACAAGAGATATAGCTCATATTGAGGGATTTGTCTTTGAAGGGGTAGAAAACACTCTAGGAAAAGGAGAAATCATTGTTTACCATAGCACACATTCTGATATTTAGTGACAGTTGCGTTACTGTAACCTATTTACACATTGCCTACCTTACTATCGGTTTAATTTTCATTTCATTATCACATTCAGTGTTACTCTCACCTTGTCCAGTGTTTATCTCAATCTCGCTGTCACCTGTAACTTAGTCTTACTTTCAGATATTCACTCAGACTTACTTTCATGTCATTATATATATTGCTGATGCAATGGAATTTGAAACAGAAGAGCAAAACGGTTCCTTCGAAGTAAAATACAAAGGTAAACAAAATTCTGTTGAGCAGGGTGGGGACTGCACTATCTTTTGCCGTGGTCTCAATCCAGTGAAGCTTATATCAGATAACATATGGCACGGTAAAATGAGCAAACACTTTAGAATAAGGAGAAAAATGTAATTTTTGTTTAAGAAAATAGATTTGGCGTTTGTATGGGGTGTATGACAGTTAGGTGGTACCTGATTTCTGTGTTCTATACGGTTCAGTGTTTGATGATGAGTTAATAGATGACAAAATATCTTAAAAGTTCGAGTTGAATTTCAAGTGTATACAATATTATCAAATCAGCATCAGAGGATGGAAAACAGTGGAAGAACTTTGCATCGATGATTCCGAATTAAACAAGCATGGAGTATCAGTTGCTTCTTTTGGAGCTTTATAGTATCATTCACACATAGACCAGGCCACAAAACACTCGTAGTCTAATCATAGATCTTAGCTGTATATTATTTGTCAGGCGGTCTGATCTGAATCTACGCTGTTTAGCGCCTCAGGATTTAACATTGCATGATACTTGCAGTGTTCTTCCAATACAAAGATTCTTGGACAGTGTTCCTAAAATTTGGAGAAAGTCCAATCATAATGTACACTGATAGTATGGGTGTTTTTCGTTTAGCTTTGAGAGGATAAGTCTTTGATGCATTTGTCTCGCTTGTTAATAGAGTTTCCACTTTATCTGAAGGTTGATCGGACAGTTAAAAGACCTGCACTTATCCTTCTTATTTTCAAACTTAGATAAGTAATTTCTTCCAAGTAAGTGCATTTTACAAGTTACAAGTACCTTTATTTAGTTTCACTTATAAGATATTATCTAGGGAAACATTTTCTAAATTTCAAATCAAAGAGAATTTTGGAGAAAGTTGTCAAAAAGAGGGTTCTCTTTTCTTTGCACGATGCATATATTTTTTCCGCAGGAAAAAAGTAATAAGGCTGAGAGTTATGGAAAACAGAAGTTTCGTGTATAGCGGTAATAAAATGACTGTTAAACATATAAGTGTGCTTTCATGGAATTTGTTAAAAGTTCATGATGTATCTAAAATGTTACATGTATATGGGACTGTGGCCTTAATACGATAAAACTTGAAATTTGAGGTATTCACGCCAAAAATAGGCTTAAAATGGAAATTTACGGTCTGGTTCCTGATTTTATACTGAACACAGTTTGGGCAATGTATGAACATGACTCTTTTCTATGATTTCTACAAAAATATTTCCAATTATCAGAGCCAGAAATGTAGTGAATTCAGCTTTATTCAATATGCTCTACATTGTGATTTCTAGTCATTCTATACAAATATTTCAAGTCTGTTCCGACTTAGGTAAAATTCCTCAAAACAATTTCTTGTGAAAGCTGACGTCACATTTAGACATCTCGTTGTACATTTTCTCTGCCAAAGAGCACATCTCACTTCAGTAGATAATGTTGTATACTGATGTTGTCTGTAACTCTGTTTTTGAGGGCCCTTTACGGATCCCTTGGTCTGCCAAAGCTTATAAATACACTTTCTACCTTAGGCAAGGAACACTGTTTCGCGCTAGAACTTTTCCTCTGCCTAGCAAGTCTAGAGAGGATGACTGGCCAGTATGCACAGACCTGTCCCGTGTTTGTTGCCTTACCTTGCTGAACTTGTCGGCTTCATCTAAGCTTGCATTTTCGAAAATGTAGACATATCTGATCAACATAACAAACCGACCTTTTGTCGTAGCCCCCACTAATCGTTTCGTTCCGAACATCTTCATCATGGTTCCACACGTCTATAGCCAGATATCAACAAAATTGCCATGAATATTAGAATCTCTTGTGGTGATGTTACAAAGGAATGATATACTTTAGAGCCATCATAGCTAATGGTTTCTTGAACTATAATTTTAATCACATCATCATCCAAAAACAAATTGAATATACCATCTTCAGTTTGGGAAAGTCAGTCTGTATCTGTGTTTGGGGCATGCAAGAAGAATCTGACATCTTATTGTGTATGTCATAGTCATTGAACAGCTTGCAATAGCGACATCTTCAGGTACCTGCTCTGTCTGAACTGTCTTCATCGGCCTGAAATGATAAACTTGCATATAGAATTTGCATTTTTTTTTTTCTGTTTGATATCTTCCAGGGTTTAGCAACAAAAATCCTCACTCTCCATAGTAAAATCCAGGCTGACCTGGGTCGAAACGTTTTGCCATTGATCAATTTTCTGCGTTTCAAAGGACCAGTGTACTTTATGATTCAGTCAGTTGGTACACAAAATAAATTTTACGGATCTATAATTGTAATGATGACTTGCTTGGTATAAAGTATCATAGAGATGCTTTGAGTCCCATTGTGCCAGGGCATAGCTCAGTTTTGAGAAGTAATGGAAGAACAGTACTAAAGGAGCTAATGGGCTGAAGGCTGTCAAAGTTAAGACACATGAGTTACTCACCTTATCACAGGAAACTCGTCACAGGCTTTCTTTTGGCTCACAAAACCTCTTAGACTGTCAAAAAGAAGATCGATGGGCAATTTACGAGTAGTTTTAGGTAACTGGAAAAATGTAAGAAGAATTACTTTGTATCATTCAGTTAGAAGCGTCATGATATAAGTTAACCTCACAACTGTGCAACTGTTTGAGGCATTCTCTGTGAAAACGGGGTTTTTATGCATCTGCACAGAGTTCCGACCTAGGTCATCATGCGCAGACTGCGCAGGATGACGTGGGTCGAAACTTCTTGCTATTGATTAATTTACTACATGCACACGGTCCATTCCACCCCAGGTTTCAGCCGGTTGTTGGACAACATGGATATTACGGACCAATAATTATGTGACGATTTGCTTGGCAAAATGCATCTCGGAGGTGAAGCCATTGATTTTTGACTACGCGTGGTCCCGGTAATAAGTCTAAACGGGCCTTGGTAAATAGTTAAATTAGTGTTAGAAATGTAGATCATTCACATTCGAATGTCGTTAGAGATCTACATTCTATTGCGGGAAAACATCTTGTCGTTATTGGGCCACTGAACTTCCTGTTGATCGCAGGAATAATAGTAGCCTTGTTACCTCCCCTGATATAGCTATCCCATTGGCCCGCAACATGCAAAATGAGACCTTCGGACATTTGTGTAAAGTGTCGTTCCGGATTAGCCGTGTAAAAGATAAACATCCATTGTATCTCCTGTCAGAATTTCTTAAAGAAAACATCAAGAAGGGTAGACTGAAAGTGTTAACCTGACAATTTGATCGCAGAGCTTCATTAGTGTCACGTTAACTATTTATTGTTTGTGTAGAATTGATGGACATGTTTCAGACTTAACAATTATTTTAAGTCAGTTCTTGTAAAATGTGCAGAATTGTCATAATTATCACTAATCGAATAAGAAGGTATTTTGACGAAATCACCCCCTTTTTTTACACTGGTACCATAGTCTTGTTTTACCACTAAGTTGTCAATCATTCGATAAACCTTTCACTAACAATCCCAAATTTTAACGACCCCGAGGAAGAAGGATATTGAAAATATTGTGGGAAAAGAGAAAATGCATTTTATCCTTTTCCCACAATGTTTTCTAACCTTTCAAAGGCAAATCGTATTGTCTGTGCCACATTTGATTTGTCAGCTGCATTTACTTTCAAACTGAATCAATCTGAAATTTTGTTGTCTGGTAAAGGGTCAGCTTTTTCAGCTCTGAATACGTGAGCCATACTCTGTAAAAGGGGTTTAATGCATTTACAAAAAAACATATCGACCCATGTCATTTTCTGCAAGTCCAAGAGCCATTCTACCTTTGCTTTTAGCCGGTTGTTCGACAAGATAGATTTTATGGATCCATAATTATGCGATATTTTGCTTGGTATAATGAATCACAGAGATGCACTGAACCCCCTTTTACCAACGCATATTTCATATGAATTCGACCTCATTTGACCACTGAAAATATAATTCTCCGAAACCTAGAAAGGTTTTTCTTTTTTTTTTAAATCTCAAAAGCTCAAATAACCAAACATACTGTATAGATCCAAGATCAGACTGCACGGTCTGTACGGTCTGATCTTGATCCATGCCGTCTGCAAAAGATCTTATGTTTTCTTTCGACTTTAAAAGAGTTAAAGACGTAGATACACTACAAGTTGCTTTCTGCGCTTTGTCCAGTCTGATCAAACTCTGATTGCTTTCCGAAAATGGAACTTGTCCGCTCAACTCTTGTTAACCCTTCGGCTGCTAAGCGCGACTCACGGACCTTCGCGGACAGTGTAGATCCAAGATCAGACTGCACAGAACGTGTAGTCTGATCTTGGATCTACACTGTCCGATAAGGAGATATTTTCCCCCTAAAAAGATACCTTTGAAATAGCAACATTTGGGTTGTTACCATCGTCTCCAAGGTTTCATTTCACTTATTTAGAAGCTCTAGGGTTACATGGCAAAATTTTAGACTTGCCCATATTGAAAGCATTCGCAGACGACATATTAAAGGTGGCTCAAATGAAAGAATTTGTCTCTGATAGGGCAAAAAACATTGTAGTAAAAGGAGGAAATGCTGGTTACCAGCATTGACTCCCTTTCCTTCAATGTTTTCAAAAGCTTTCCTTCTCAGGGTCGTTAAAACTCGGGATTGTGTGGTAAAGGGTTTAACTCTTTACCAAACGACAAAATTTTAGACTAGTCCAAATTCAGAGCAGTTGCAGACGACAAGATAAATTTGACTCAAAAATTGAAATTTGTTTTGGGAAGGGTAGAAAATATTGTGGAAAAAGGAGAAAATGCTGGTTACCAGCATTTTCTCCTTTTCCCACAATGTTTTCAAAAGGCTTCTTTCTCAGGGTCGTTAAAACTCGGGATTGTGTGGTAAAGGGTTAAAGTTGAATATGGCTTGAAATTAAAATCTTCTCATACGATACAAGAAGTTCAATGACTGAGCCTGGTAGCGCAGTCGGAATCGTACAAGACTTGAAACATGGGGTTCACTGGTTCGAATCCCGAGCTCAGTGAACTTCTTTCCGAGGATTGATGATAATCATTGCGACAGGATTCATTCCTCTCTCACCCTTGATCATTGTTTCGACGATGGTTTTGTTGGAAAGCAGCCAGTGGCTTGGGAAGAAAATTGTGTGAGTTTTTTTTTTTTGTGTTGGAGTTAAACTCCGTCTTAACAGCTTAGTTAATATCATAGCGGTCAGCACACCTATGCATGTGTTTCCTGGCTTATCACACCAGTGCTGACACAACTTTCTTTTCAAGCCATGGACTACTTTTCTGACGCGCAACAGATGTGAAAGGCGAATCGCCAGAAAAAAAAAAAAAAAAATACGCTCTCTGCAACCGGGTATAGAACTTGCGACCACCAGGTCAAGAGTCAGATACTCTAGTCACTGAGCTACCTGGCTTGGCTTGTGCGAAGTGCTGGTAAAAGAAACTCAAGGAAAGACTGGATAGGTGAAAACAGTGTTAAATACCAACCAACCAACCAACCAACCAAACAAACAAACAAACAAACAAACAAACAAGGTTTTTTGCGGAGATTACGCAGACGGACATTAGTCGATACTTTTTTTTTTTCATATGCATTAAACGCTCTTTTCACAGAGCATGACTAAAATGGAACTGACATATTCATTAAGTAAGAAACGACCAAGTACGAGGTAAAATTATTGCCTAACGACAACAACAACAACCACGACGACAACAACGATAACGACGTTACGACAACGACGACTACGATAACGACGTTACGACGACGACAACAACGATAACGACGTTACGACGACGACTACAACGATAACGACGTTACGACGACGACGACTACAACGATAACGACGTTACGAAGACGACGACAAAACGACGAATACAACGATAACGACGTTACGACGACGACGACTACAACGATAACGACGTTACGACGACGACTACAACGATAACGACGTTACGACGACGACGACTACAACGATAACGACGTTACGAAGACGACGACAAAACGACGAATACAACGATAACGACGTTACGACGACGACGACTACAACGATAACGACGTTACGACGACGACTACAACGACGTTACGACGACGACGACTACAACGATAACGACGTTACGACGACGACAACAACTATAACGACGATACGACGACGACGACAAAACGACGACTACAACGATAACGACGTTACGACGACGACGACTACAACGATAACGACGTTACGACGACGACAACAACGATAACGACGTTACGACGACGACGACAAAACGACGACTACAACGATAACGACGTTACGACGACGACGACAACTACAACAACAACAACGACGACTACGACAAAACGACGACGACTGTGGCGGCGGCAAAAGCAGTAGCAACTGCAAACGACGACGACGACAGCAGCAACGGCAACAACAGTGTTGAAATCGAAGACGACAATCACAAAGACGACGACCACTAGTATGCGGCTACAAGGAGACATAAATGAGAAAGCAAACCAACTGTTTTAACTGTTTTGACATAATTTAGGTAAGTCACTGCCGTTTGCGTCCTTCCTACATTCTTACAAACAGCTGTTGTTTTCAAGGTCGTACGTTGGTCTCGTATTAATATGCCAATATACTTGCAATAATGACTCTGTCATATAATTGAAATATGTCTTGTTCAGTAATTATCATTAAATATGGATGACCAAACTACCCTAAGTGAAAGTCAGTTCAAATTGCATTTACTTCAGTGATCGATACGTTCTGGTGCTGATGAGTTGCAGGTTGAAAAACGCCTTAGATAGATACTGAGAAGGAACTAGAGCATATTTGAACCTCAGTACTTTGGATTTTCTGTGTAAAGTAAATAACACATGATTTCTTTCAGTAAATCCCCCTCTCTCTCTGTTTTAATCCCTCTCTCTCCCTGTTTGTCTGTCTGTCTCTTAATGATGATTACGTTGATGACAATGACGATGATGATGGTGACGATATTGAAGATGATGACGACAACGTCTATAATAATTATTTTTGTTTTTGATGAAAAGTACCAGGTGGAAAGGATATGTCTTCAGGAAATATTCTAGCAGTAGTTCTGATTTCTCTTACGTGCAATCAGACAACTTTAATGCTATTTAACTCTTCTTTACTAGATGGCAAAATTTTAGCCTGGTCCAAATTCAAAGCATTTGCAGACTACAATTTAAGTCAGGCTCAAAAAACTGAAATTTGCCTTCGAAAAGGTAGAAAACATAGTGGGGAGGGAAAGGAGAAAATGTTGGTAACCAGCATTTTCTCCTTTCCCCAAAATGTTTTTAAAATCCGTCTTCCTGAAGATAGTTTAACTCGGGATTGTGTGGTAAAGGGTTTTAAAAGTGATCCACTGAGAGAGTGTATACCACACGATCAAAGACCCTATTAACCATTTTGTGATCTTAAGCATGATAGGGTATTTGAATGTTAGAGTAAGTTGACAGAAAATCCATATATTTATTCGTACTCTCTTAGTCCTCCGCCTATCGTTGATATCAGACCACTGTCTTCTAATCGAACTGTTTAATCCTTCACCAGACGACAAAATTTTAGCCTTGTCCAAATTGAAAGCATTTGCAGACGACAATTTCAATGTGGCTCAAATGGTGCAATTTTTCTTTGATAGGGTAGAAAACATTGTGGGAAAAGGAGAAAATGCTGGTTACCAGCATTTTCTCCTTTTCCCACAATATTTTCAAAAGGCCTCTTTTCCAGGGGCGTCAAAAGGCAGCATTGTGCGGTAAAGGGTCCGTAGGTCCGTATTAAAAAAAAAACGTTTTAAATGGCAATTTTCTATCCTAGTTCTCAAGAATTTTCTAGATTGAAAAGGAACACAATGTCTGATTGGCTAAACCAAATGGTTTAACCAATCAGAAATTGTGCATTTTTTTTTTTTTTTTTTTTTTTTTTTTTTAATTTAGAATTAAAATGCAATTGACCAGCACTCTGGCTCTGACAAAAAAAAAAAAAAAGGGGTTTAATGCATCTGCGAAAAAAAGGAAAAAAAAAAAAAAAAAAAAAAAAAATATATACTAAGTTCAGTCTGCTTAACCTGTGCAAGCTGCCCTGGTCGAAACTTTTTGCTTTGGTAATTTTTTTTTTCTTTTGGTGAACTTACTGCATGTCCAAGTACTATGCTACCTCCTCATTCAGTCGGCTGTTTGACAAAATATATTTCATGGATCCATAACTATGTAATGACTTGCAAGGTATCATACATCATGGACAAGCATTAAACCACCTTTTGCCAGATGGCTCGATTAACCCTTTACTGTACTTTACCAACTGGTAACGACCCTGGGAAAGAAACCTTTTGAAAACGATGTGGGGAAAGGGAGAAGATGCTGGTAACCAGCATTTTCTCCTTTTCCCACATGGTTTTCTACCCTATCAAAGAAAACTTGCACCATTAGAGCCGCATTGAAATTGTCGTCTGCTAATGTTTTCAATTTGGACAAAGGTAAAAATTTTGTCGTCTGGTAAAGGTTTAAGAACAGTTGCTGCATAAGGACCTTGATCTTATGCTTTGCAGTACTGCAACTACCAGTGACCAATACTTTGACAAGAGGAAGACAAAATGAAGACGACAATCCTTGGCATCATTTTAATTCTCCTTGAAACGTTGTCATTATTCAGCGTTGAGTCGTCGCTGGTAAGCAAGTACTCGAGAACGCCACGGGTGACGAAAGGAAGCTATAAAAAGGTTAACTTTGTCATGGAAAAATTTACCCACGGCATCTGTAAACATGGCGATCTTGATCTGTTTCTGTATGACATCACCGCTGGACAGTGCATACAGGAATGCCGTGCTCGCACTATGTGTAAGTCCATCAACATGTTTCTAAGGGTCAACTGGTGTAGAATTAACTTCGAAGAAAATCTGGTCCTGAATGAAAAGTGTCCGAACTACCATTACTCTAATAAAGCGGACTGGATTCAAGTAAGTTGTCTCTTCTTTGCTCAATATATCATATAAGTCTGACGTCCGACGTAAAAGCGACGTCCGACGACCGTAACTTAGCCTGACTTAAAGCAACGAATATCATACCAAAGCCTGACTTAAAGCAACGGTGAGTTTAACTTAACTCGACATTAAACGGCAGTGACCATGACGAGCCTGATTTATAGTGACGGTGACCGTAATTAATCTTGACTTAAAGAGTACCTCTAGTCCAAAAACAAATTTCACCATTTCTTTATATATCAAAGATGATACAAATGAGATCGCATTTGTGTTACTCGCTTTAAAAAAATGTAATTTGTCAAAAATCGCAGTTTGAAAATCGGATTTGCATCTGTATAACCCCGACTGCACCACCTTATCGATTGAACGACGAGAGATTACGCCTGACGTCATAGTATGAACCCCACATCATTTTACTGATGACTCTACATAACGATTGGGCTTTGAAACAGGGGAAAAAAGGACTCCGATGACGTTCCAGACTATTCCGAGAGTAACTATGACGATTAACATAACTGACTAGGCGACGATTATCATAACTAACCCTGACTCAATGCACGACGATGAGCATAACTCAACGTGATTTAAAAGGATGGTGACGGTAACTTATCCTGACTTTGGCTGTAACTAAACTGGGCATAAAGCAACAGTGACTGTATTTAAGTCTGACTGAAAGCGACGAGGACCGTAACTAGGCCTGACTTGAAGGACGCTGACATTTACTAAGCCTGACTTACAGCGAATGTGTCTGTAACAGTGTCATGCTTCAAATGACGGTGACCGTACCTAAGCCTGACTTAAAACGATAATGAGGAAGTTTGAGGCGTCCATGTCTTGCTTATTGATGTAAAGCAATTGATATGCAAATTTGTTTGTTTTTTGGTGTTTAATATCCCTTTCAACATCATTTAAGTTACATGTATATCGCGGCGGCCAGTGCACCTATCCATGCTTTCCTGGAATTTCTTGTAACGATACTTCCCACAATATTCTTCCAAAGCCACTGGCTGCATTCCCACATAAACATAGGCGAAAAAATGATAAGCAGTGAAAGAGGAATGAATCCTGTCGCAATGAATATCATCAATCACACGATCGGCTGGACTGTAAAACGGTGTCTTGGATACGGAATGGCTACGGCTTACATGACTGTGTAATAGGTTCAAAAGGAACAGAAGAGTTCCACTAAACTATGTTTTAAAATTTAATAATTCAAAACACAGTAATTTATAATACAAATGATAAATTCCTACTTACACTTCACATAGTCTACACAATTCAACATGTCCTAAACTACCACACTTCCGTTGATCCCAAAAACCGAGTAAGTCACGAAGAACAAATAAAATTCCTGGTCTCAATAGATATCCAAAAGCCGAGAATCTAACGATGATAATGACAGCGTATGTTTCAACGGTGATGCCAAGTATTTAATCCTTTTCAAACTTCAGTCACAATCGCCAATCTCACCACTTTTCTGACCACCTTCGATGTCTTTATATATCACAGTCGAGTGCTCCCAGAAACTTCCGGAAGTACATTCGAGAAAAACCCAGGGGAATTCCCCAAACAAATATACGCTGAATTACGGCAATAATAATATCAATTTTTCTTTGAGACCAGGATATAGACCTATTATACAAACAGTAAAGTACCTGTATTACTATCAATTAAAATCATTCGCTAATTACAAAGTAATTATGAAAATTAATATTCATTCTAGACTATTCTGATTGTTCTGCATACCTCACGTTTTGTAAACAAAACATTGAAAGTACTAGAAATATCTTGACGCTGTTACTAAAATTAGAACACCAAATAAACATTAATGTATTACTAGATTATTCATGAACATTCCGTAACACCTATCCCCTTAAAGAAAAAGAAAGCTTAAGTGAAGAAAGGTTTCTTTTAACCTCATAAAAAGCATATAGCATTATTGTACAACATAACAATACTAAAATATTCCTTAAACAAAATTTACAAATAAAAGTAAATTAACTGCTAAGATCTGGAGAGTGCATCTGCTATAACATTATCTCTACCCTTTATGTGCTTTAGGTTAAGATGATACTGTAGAAGAAGAATACTCCACCGTAACAACCTCTGATTTCTATTCTTCATCTTATGAAGAAAAGTGAAAGGATTGTGATCGGTGAAGACAGTCAGAAGGAAAGAAGATGATGAAACATAGACTTCAAAGAACTAAAAGGAAAGAATAAGAGCACGATATTCTTTTTCAATGGTGCAATACACTTTCTGATGTTTATCAAATTTATGTGTGAAAGGACAAACAGGATGATCAACACCATTTTCATCTTCTTGCAAAAGCACTCCCCTCTGCACCAACATTACTAGCATCTACAGCAAGTTTAAATGGTTTATAGAAATTTAGAGCCAAAAGCACGGGTGCACTTTTTAGCATGGCTTTGATACCTTCGAATGAGTTTTGGCAAATTTCAGACCAAATGAGTTTCCGATTTTTCTTTAAAAGATCAGTTAATGGAGCTGAGATGGTAGAAAAATTATCAAAGAAGTTTCTGTAATAACCAGCCATGCCCAGAAAGCGCATAATCTGCTTTTTGCCTGAAGATACAGGAAAGTCATTGATAGCTTGAAGTTTCCCAGAAATTGGTTTCACTTGACACTGTCCCACTACATGTCCTAAGAAAGTTACAGTTCCTTGACAGAATTAACTTTTGCTCAAGTTTATCCTCAACTGATATTCCGAAAGCCTGTTGAAGAAAAATCGAATACTGCAAAATTTTCCTTCCAGGTGTCACTGTAGATAATGACATAATCGATGTAAACTCCAACACCATCAGTACAGAAATAACCATGTTGACAAGACGTTGAAATGTAGCAGGCGAATTTTTCATACCAAATGGCATTACTTTATATTGGAATAAACCACCTGGAGTAAAAAAAAAAGATAAGGAAAATTTCTTTGGCTTTTTCTGTTAAAGGAATCTGCCAAAATCCCTTTAATAAGTCAAATTTTGAACAAATTTTGACTTCTCAATTTTGTGAATACAGTCGTCAATTCTTGGAATTGAAAAAGTTTGTGTTTTGGTGACATTGTTGATTTTCCGATAATCTGTACACATACGAAAGCTTCCATCAGATTTTGAAACCAAAATGCAAGGTGACGACAATTCACTTTTTGATGGTTCAATAAAATCATTTTCAAAATAATATAGTATTTCCTCCTTCAAATATTGCTGTTTGAAAGGATGTGTCCGATATGGATGTTGTTTTATTGGTTTGGCAGCACCAATGTCCACATCAAGTCTTGTTAGTTCTTGAAGGCACATCAGGAAATAAGTGTTCATATTCACAAATAAGTTCCTTGAGTTGTTGCTGTTGAAAATATTCTAAATGTCCCAGTTTCGAATCCAATTCCTGAAGAATGTCCGAGTTCTGAAGACGTGAGGAACCAGGAATTTTATTTTCAATGTCCTGTGAATTCTGAGTATCCCACGAAGTATCACTAATTTGTGGAACAGGGGAAACAATATTAACAGTTTGAACAGTACAACTATTATTTCTGCCAACATAAGAATTTAAAATGTTAATATGACATAATTGAATATTCTTACGTCTATCAGGTTTGCAGACAACATAGTTTACATCACTGACCTTTTCCTGTATAATACAAAGACCAAAATACTTTGCTTACAAAGGCTTACCGGGGACAGGTAAAAGAACTAAAACTTAATCTCCCGATTTCAAAAATCTTGATTTAGACTTCTTATCATATCGTTCTTTCATTTTTGTTTGAGTAGAGCGAAAATTGTTCTGAGTAAGTTCACAAGCTTTAGATAGTTTGAGTCTAAAGTCAGAAACATAATCCAAAAGGTTTAAAGAAGTGTTATCTTCAGAGTCAAGTTTCTCTTTATAGACTTTTAAAGGACCTCTGACAGAATGTCCGAAAACTGATTCAAATGGAATGAACCCAAAAGATTCCTGAACAGATTCTCTAACAGCAAACAATAAAAGATGAACTCCCTGATCCCAATCTCTGCCTGTTTGATAACAATAAGTCCTTATCATGCTTTTAAGTGTATGATGAAATCTCTCAAGAGCTCCTTGACTCTCTGGATGATAAGCAGATGACATGTATTGATGAATATCTAACTCATACATAACTTGTTGAAAAATACCAGACATAAAATTAGAGCCCTGATTTGATAGATTTTGGAAGACCAACCAAAGTAAAAAACTTAATAACGGCTTTGATAATTGTTTTGGCTTTAATATACCTTGAAGGTATAGCTTCAGGAAATCTTGTAGAAGTACACATGATAGTGAGTAAGTACTCATTCCCAGATTTAGATTTTGGTGAAGGACCAACACAATCAATAAGATCTCTACTAAACGGTTCTTCAAAAGATGGAATAGGATGAACAGGCGCGCAGGGAATTTTCTGATTTGGCTTCCCGACAACTTGGCAATTATGACATGACCTACAAAACTTAGAAACATTCTTTTTCATGCATGGCCAAAAGAAATTATTAAGTACCTTATAGTAAATCTTAGTAACTCCATGATGACCAGCTAAAGGATTTTCACGAGCCATTGAAAGTACCTCATTTTTAAAAATTTTTGGGTAAAACAATTTGATGTTTTACAGCCAAGTCAGCATCTGCTGGCACGTCGGTGGGTCTCCATTTACGCATAATTTACGCATAAGAACACCATTCTTGAACGAATATCCAACAGGAACTAAAAAAAAAAAATCATTTTCAGGCAAGACCTTATTGAATAAATTGAAAATCTCAGAGTCTTTTTCTTGATCAATTATTAAATTCTCACGATAGAAAACTTGACATCCATGAGAAGTCTCACTGGTAGAATTAACATCTGTTTTATGAGAATTCAAATTATGTGAAATAGACGAAATATTCTTTTGGTATGAGTTACCGCGAGGCGTTAAAGTAGTAGGGTCACTACCAGAAGAATTGAAATCTGAAGAACGATGAAAACCGTGGACTACACTGGAATTATTACCACCAGTAACGACCAAAGGTTTCAAAGAATCCTTAAAAGGATGAGAAGAAAACTGACTTGTGTCAGAATGAGGCAAAGATAAAAAATTATCAACCTCATCAGAAAAAATCTGAGATAAGAATGTGTCAGCCAGGTCGTACTCTGAAGAACTCTTATAACAAGGAGTTTTAGACAAAATGGCTTTTTTGGGCCATAGCACGAGTGACCGCACATGAAGGGTACAAGTCAAAAATTTCTTCCTCAATTGGATTAATGACCTCGTCCATTTTCGGCTTGTCAGTAACGATTGGATTTTTAATAACCTTTCCACCTGCTAGGTCATTTCGCAATAACAAATGTACTCCATCAATAGGTAAAGAAAATCGAATACAGTTACAGGACCAGAAACTAATTCTGACTGAAGACTAACGTAATGGAGGGGAACATTGACTACGCCACACTCAACACATTGAATTGAAAAGGCAGAGTATCTGCTAATAATAAAGATTGAGAAGCACCCGTATCTATCAAACTTTTAATTCTCTTTCCATTGGCTTCGTCATTCAATAAAGATTTATTCTTCGTTTCAGAAGTCAGAGGTTGGCTGCGAATCCCTGAATTGTTCCATAATAGAAAAGTGCATGAAACGGGATGAGAAGTACGCTTGTGTTATCACTGGTAAGTAATTTTTCAATCATTCACCGAGCAATAAATAAAAAATAAATAAAGAAATAAATAAAGAAACAAGGAAACAATGAACGAATAAATAGATAATTTAATAAATCTGTCGGATATACACCGCAGTACCGTTCTTAAAATTGTACGGCTCCATTTAAAAAAAGAAAACACGAGTCGCAGATACTAAGGAAATCTTTCTAAATACATTTCCGTTGGCAAATAGTTTGCACATTCAATTTTTAACGTGGTCTAAAAGTTCATTTGGCATTTTTCACAACTTCTCAGGGGCTGTTGATGTTGCTAATCGATTTACATGTGACTGACAACTTCAAAATGGAAATCTCCTTGATACGGACGAGGTTAGAAGTAGTTACGGAATCAGCCGAGTTGGAACGAATGAGATATATGACAAACGCTGAGACATGAATGTACTCTAAGAAATTGACATGCCAACACTAAAGGGGTGTAAAGCACAATTATGAGTCACAAATTTCGGCAATTTTTGTCCCATAAAAAGTGAGCGATGCTCTGTGAAAAGGGGTTTTAATGCATCTGCGAAAAGTATCAACCCAGGTCAGCCAAAGCAGTCCTTGCAGGCTGACCTGGGCCGAAACTTTTCGCTGTTTATCATTTTGTTTCGTATGTCCAAGGACCAGTCTACCTCATGATTCAGTCGTGTGTTAAAAAAGTAGCTTTGATGGACCCATACTTATGTGATGGCTTGATTGATATAATGTATTACGGAGATAAATTAAGCCCACCTTTTGCCAAAGCATGGCTCAAGTGTTTATTCAGTTTTTTGTCATATGGTCAACCGTCCAGAAAGACTGACTGAAACATTTTGACATCAAACAAAAATGGCGTCCTCGTTTTCCGCAAAACCTGGTTCTAATGTATACGACTATGATATCTGATGCAACAATGTGATTTCAGAATGTATGAATATTCCACACCTAGAAAACGGCCAGGTGTTTGGAAATGACGTCAAACCTGGGCTAACACAAGCGTTCATGTGTAACCAAGGCTATGAAATAAAGGGAGATTATCGAGTTACCTGTCAAGCTGATGGAACTTGGAGTCCTGAAATTCCGACGTGTATCGGTAAGACTTACAAAATAAGACGAATTGACTTCAAACATATGACGCGACCTTTGGCGAGCATGATAATATGTATATGTCGTAGTCCAAATTGCAATCTAGGCAGATCCGGAATCTGCCTAGACCAAATAAGAATTCTATTTTGGTCTAGACTAACTTAGAATTCTGCTTTGGTCTAGACAGGTTAATTCAAACATATTTTATTCAATATACATAGACATTTACATAGACAATACAAGAATAAATGTGAAAAGGATCGAAACGAAAGCATGTTGCTTATATAGTTCCTCTCCCCAAGTTGAATCACGTTATACGCCAATAATATCAAATAATATCAAGAAGAAAAGATTATCACAAAAAAAAAAAAAAAAAAAAATAGTAATGAGTGTAAAAAAAAAGGCTCCATTATCTGAAAAAGTAAAAAGAGAGAAAGGAATGGTGATTGGTGATTCGTGATTGAGCAGAGCGGCAACAAAAGATACAAAATTGTACTTATATATATATATATATATATATATATATATTCTCGACAGTACATTGTCAGAAAAGAGGAGCAACGGATCTAACCTTTAATGTATTGGATCAAAACTAAGAGAATCTCTTGCTTTTATCAATGTAATCATGAACCGCATGGAAGATCTGTTCGTTTTCGACAAAGGAGAGTTCATTGTCTCCAAAAAGAACTGTATCAATATTAAAAGCAGATTTTGCGCTAATATGTTGTCTGAGTGTTGTTCTAATGTTACAATAAAATCTGCATTCAAAGAAGTAGTGTGTATTAGATTCAACTTCCCCGCAACGACAAAGAGGAGAAGCCACAATATTTTTCCAGAAGATATGTTGTTTTAGGTCGCTACAATTATTTCTAAGTCGAGTATGAATAATTTGCATTTTTCTTTCCTCATAAAAGTACAGTTTACAAGGAGTGGGTTTGTCTATGTTCAGCAAACGTTTAAACGATGAGAGCGAGTCAGTTTCTCTTGTAGCTTGTGGCAAAGAGTTCCATGCGTTTACAGCTGATGGCAGAAAAGAATTCATAGAGAGGCTAGTTCTACAAACTATATTTGCCAGGTCATTAGAATTACGAAAATTGTACGTTGTGTTACTTCCAATAGTGGACAGAACAAGAGAGCATAGGTAGCTGGGAGCTAGACCATTAACCATTTTGAAAAAAAGAATAAGTTTATGTTTGTTTCTGCGTTCTCTTAATGTCTCCCAGCCAGATTCTCTAGAAAGGTCTGAAAGAGACACTAGTTTTGTGCATCCTGTTACTATCCTGGCTGCCTCGTTTTGGATCTTATCGAGTTCTTCCTTATGGGTATTCATGCATATTGTCCCAAACGGTATCTCCATATTCATGAATAGGTCTGATGAATGAAAAGTATATAGTCTGCAGAGAAAGGCGATCAAGCAGAAATTTTAAACGGCGTAAAACACCTATTCTTTTCCATGCCTTCTCAACAATAGATTGAATTTGTTGGACCCAGGATCCATCACAAGATAGACAGATACCGAGGTGTTTATGAAACTGGACCGACGGAATAGCAATATTTGATATAGTAAGGACTGGGTGATCAGGTTTGTTACGTTTATGAGATACTAAAATGATTTTGATTTCGAGGGATTAAACTTAACCAACCATCTATTCGCCCAGTTGTTAATCTTTTCGATGTCCGACTGAAGAATAGCTCCGGATATATTTGGAGTATCGATTTCTATGGAAAGACTTGTATCGTCAGCAAACAAATTGTTTACGGATTCAAGGTCATCCACAATATCATTTATGTAAACCAAAAACAGGTTCCCGATCTGTCTAGACCAAATTAGGATTCCAGTTTGGCTAGGCAGATCCACACTCTGCCAAGACCAAATTGGAATATTTTCTTGTTAAATACAGTGTGTCTGCATATAAACCATCTGATTAATTTAAACCCCAAAATAAAAGCGGTTTCAATCAGAAATTCAGAGTAAGAATAAATTGTGAATGTTTTGCTCTATAGCCGAAAAATGTGGGAAACGGAGCAACTGTGGGGGAAAAACAAATTGCTTTTACTAAAACGAAAAAAAAAAAAAAAAAAAAAAACTCTAAGTTGTAAACATATGTGGATTAAAATGATTAAAAAATCCTGAAAAATAATCCAATAATTAAGTAGTAAGCATTGTAGGAAGGGGAGAAAATGTTTTAATTTCCTAAGAAGTCTACCTCAGAGTTGTAAACCTGTTTTGTAGAATTCATATGATTATAACAATGAGAAAAAAACAATTCATAAAATTTTATCAAGTAGAAAGTATTGTGGGAAGAGGAGAATTGTTGATGCTGTATATTCTTTAATTTGCTTTGAAATAAACAATAACTGATAATATGTGAAAGGTCACACTGGCACAAATGATGTGTGAAGAGACAATAAAAGTTGTTATATTGTTACCTGCCAAATTTGTTAGTCATAAAGGTGTGAAGTTGCTTTCAATTTGGACTAGTCGAAAATATTGTCGTATTTCTAACGCATTAGCGGGTAATCCTGAGTTTTAATACCCATTCGAAAGACATCTTTGAAAAACAGTGTTGGAAAAGAAGAAGGTGCTGGTTTTCATACTTTTTTCTCACAATTTTTTTTTTTTTTTTTTTTTTTTAATCCTGGTAAAGATTGCAAAAAATAAGCCATATTTCATGTGTTTTTTTTTTTTATTTTTTATTTTTCAGTTTGAAGAAGCCTTTTATGTGCCTTTTAATAAATTAGTCTAGCCTATAAACACTTTATCCTTAGTTTTAACCCTTATCCTGCTGAATAAAAGAAATGAAAATTTCAAGCCGATAGTATAAGCCCAAAACTTTCCTGTTTCAATGGGATTTTTGGAGGGAAGATATCTCCTTAGTGTAGATCAAGATCAGACTGCAAAAGGTCAGTGAGTCACGATAAGCAGCCTAAGGGTTAACAACGGTTTAAAAGAAAGCTTTAAAAACAATGTTGGAAGAAAAGAAAATGAAGGGGTGACAAGTTCTTCCTGTTCCCACAATGTTTTTCGAAGGTTTCTAGTAATCTTTGTCTATACTCCCTGAAAAATATGATTTAAGTTGGGAACTGCAGAAAAAATGAAGAATAGTGATAAATTCATAACTTAAAACTTTTTTTTTTCTTTTATATAAATGTGTTTGTCTAATGTTAAACAGTAAAAAGTTAAATATCAAAGTTCAAATAATATAGTTCGCTTTTTTTTCCTTTATATAAATGTGTTTATCTAATGTTAAAAAGTAAAAAGTTTAAATATCAAAATTCAAATCATATACTTTGCTTTTTTGCCAAGTTAGAATTCTAATTTGGTCTAGGCAGATTCCAGATCTGCCTAGATTCCAATCTGGCCTACGACATATACACGAATCATGCTCTGTGAAAAAGGGGTTTAATGCATCTGCAAAACTCATGTCAGCCTGAACATTCTGCGCAGGGTGACATGGGTCGAAACATTTTACTATCTGGTAATTTTCTCTATGTCCAAGGAACAGTCTACCTCACGAGGCAGCCGGTTGTTAGAAAAAATGGATTTTACGGATCTAAAATTATGCAACACGGAGATCCCCCTTTTGCCAGACCACTGCTCAATATATTTTCGTCAACAATTTTAATTAAAGAGCTGATAGGTGATACATTAACATAAACGTGAGATTGTATTGTTTAAAACGAATGACAGACAAAAAAGCATCCAGCACCAGAGAATTTAGCTTAATAGTATGTACCATTTATATTCATCTTAGTAGTATGTATTGCCTACTTCATTTAACCTGATTCTGACCTTTATGTTGAATATATAGATAAAACTCCCACTATTATTCGGGAACTTCACTAGTTTGTTACCCTCCTAAAGATTTTCTTGAAACCGGTTGAGGACAAATTATAATACAAATTATATTACAATATATATTACAAATTATAATAATCATAGGCTTGTCATTACACATCCCAAACGCTGTATTATCTCCCGTAGTGTGGGATACTCTCTGTACAGTTTTTATATATCGCTGAAGATAAAAGATCTATAATACGAAGCTTCTTTGTTCGATTTTTGCCGGAGGCATTGGTGTTTCGTGGAGGTGTTTTTTGGCAAATGCTTTGAAAAGAACCCTAGCCTAGTACCGGTAAAACCCAGGAGACAGGAACAAGTGATGTATCGTCTGTGGCCGTGATATGACTGCAGTAGTGCTGAAGGCGGCACAAAACTATAATCAGTATACACCTTTGTTATATATATACCTGAAAAATTTCCGGCTCAAATATATGCGTCGCACGCGAATAAAATAACACTCACGAAAGAAAAAACAATCCGTATCTACACACTGTAAAATACCTTTCCAAATATGGTATGATGTACCTCACGCTCGGAAACGTCAGTATCAATTAGCGATTTGATTGGTCAAATTGTAATGTGTGATATTCATCCGTTATTCATAAAAACAATGTTTCTGGCCAAACTTTTGTTTTTGAAAGTGGTAGGTATATGATAAAAGGAACATTGTGTTGTAGTAACTTTCCTGTTGCTTGTATTAACTTCACGCTGCGTAAGAAAATTTTGACATCTTGCTCGACCTTCGATCTCGCGCGATATCGAATTTTCTCACGCTGCTCTGATTAAATACAAGTACCAGAAAAGCTAATACAAAATAATATTCCGTGTTTATTTAATCTACTGAATGGCAAGATTGTTGCTTTTCTCTCGTAACTCTTTACAAATGGCAACATTTAAGACTGGTCCAAATTGAAAGCATTTCCAGACGACAAATCATATTCGGCTGAAAATTAAAAAATTATTTTGTGAAGGCTAGAAAATAATGTTGGAAAAGGAGAAAATGCTGATTACCAGCATTTTCTCCTTTTCCAACGATGTTTTCAAAAGGGTTTTTCTTCAGGGTCGTTCAATGTTGGGATTGTGTGGTAAAAGGTTAAATGCATATCAAAGATTTCAGTTTTCATTTCTTTTTTCAATAACCCTTAAACACGGCTCCCTCGTACCAAATTCTTGTTTTTCCTGTGACTTAAGTAATCGACATGCTTAAGAAATAACAATATTTTTTAGAATCCTTGAAAAACCTAGGCCTTGATATAGAGTGTTTGATAAAAAATCGGTTGAAAATTAGAGCCATGCTCTGGCAAAGGAGGTTCAGTGCATCTCCGTTATGTGTTATACCGAGCAAATATGTATCATATCGAGGAAATCATCGCATTATGATGGATCCATAAAAATAATTTTGTCTAACAACAGAATGAATTATGAGGTACACTATTCCTTTGACATGCAGAAAATTGACCAATAGCCACGTTTCGACTCACGTCAGCCTTTGCAGACTGCACAGGCTGACCTTGGTCGATACTTTTTGCAGATGCATAAAACCATATTTTCATAGGACATGGCTCATTTTATTCAAATAGATAAGAAGAAAGCAGCATCAGACACCCCTTTGATGGATGAAGAATCAGCATCCAGTTCATCTAAGAGTGCAGATGTCACAGCTATACCATCGTTCACAACGCAAACCACAACAGCAACATCGACAACATCAGAAACTACACCGGCAGCAACAAAAACAGCATCACCCACGACGACTTCTTTGACCACAACGAAAACAACATCGCAAGCCTCGACTTTGGGCACAACAACTGTCTCTTCAGCTGCATCGACAGCGGCAGTAACAACTCAGACACAATTCGCCTCTGATGTTGCTACGAGCAGAGGCGTCAGTCGCGAACGTGACAATGGCGAGGCATCCTGTCCACAGGATAAACTTATCGTAAGTCCGGACAGCTGTTACAGATGCCCATTCGCGCAAGTTTACGACCCAGATGCTGACGAATGTGTAAAGAGTAAGTACCGGTGTAACGTTGATCCAAAATTCCAGTAGTAAACTTTTCCAGGGTCCGTATTCATAAAATATCTGAGTTGCGTTCTGACAAAAGGGGGTTTAATGCGTTGCTGTGATGCATTAAACCAAGCAAGTCAACGTATAATTATTGAACCATAAAATCAATTATTGAACCATAAAATCCATTTGGTACACTGGTCCTTTGACATACAGAAAATTTACATATAGCGAAAAGTTTCGACCCAGGTCAGCCTGCGCGGAGTGCGCAGGCTGACCTGAATCAACGCTTTTTGCAGATACATGAAGCGCCCTTTTCACAGAGCATGGCTCATATATTTTGAATCCTTTTACATTTTCATATTTTATGCCGGTTATTGATGTGTCAAAATATTGTCGGTATGAGGACAGAGCTATCATGGCAAACAGCTCGTAAGCAGTTGAAATTTCATTTTATCTCATTTTCATTACTTACACAGACCTAATATATGGCCTAATAAACTTAGCCTTATCCGGCAGTTGTGTATCCTTACGCGCTACAAGGTGGCAGAATCTAACACTTAAGAAATAATCTTCTTTCTATCATGGTTTATCGTTCAATAAACCACAGTTGTGAGTTATCGGGCACAATAAAATTAATAATCCACGAGGCTAAAAGCCTTAGTGGTTTATTCATTGCACCTCATAACTCATAACCATGGTTTATTGAACGATAAACCACGATAGAAAGACTAGTATTTCTATTCTAACATGACCAACTCTTGAGCAAAGGAAAACAAATTCATACTTAGTATACAAACGCGGATGCGGATAAATTTCCTTAAATAAGCCATGGCTGTTTCAGTTACTAACCAAAACAATACCCCACTGCACAGTCGGGTAAATATTACAAGAATAAATAAAAAATTTCATAACACCTTAGGCATCACACACACACACACACACACACACAAATGTTTACTGGTAACACTTCAAACACTTCTATCATAGTCAATTTTTATCAAAAATAGTACATATCGGTAAATCCTTGGGTTTTTCCTCCCTCCCTGGTCGAGTAGCGGAAAATAACGATTTGTTCGCGTGAAGTGAATTTCATTGATAAAATATCCGAGGACAGAGACAGAGACATGGAACAGCCACGGGTGACTTAGAATGACGTCATACAGAATAACGTCACTTTATATAGAAAGGCGAGGATTTTACCGCGCTGTAGTTGCACTGTGCTTATAGAGCCGAATTCACGTGTCATGTTAGAAGATATGATAAACCGTGTTTTTTGGTTCTTTGAAATGACGTATCTAGAAATAAAAATACAAAACTGATATTCCGCCAGAAATAGTGAAAGATTACTCATTATGTGGATAATCTAGTCAGATATAATAGGGACTATTGCTTTCCTCGGATCACTAACATAAGTGCGTGCTTAGGCTGTAAAAACTTTTGAAGACTGGGGACGTACGGGTACTTCTTGTAAACAAATAAAAAAAGTAGGAGTAAAAATGTGCTTTTTCCTTTTGAAAACGTAAATATATCGAATATATGGTCAATGACAAGATGGATAAAGTTTATCCGGCACGGCACGAAAACTAACGACAGCTTGCTAAAGCTCGCCCTCTCATATTTCTAAGCCTCACCAGATAAACTTTATCCATCTCGGCACCACCCATGCATTCTCTACTACCCTGCAAAATGGTTATAGCATCATGGAATATTAAGGACTCGAGTTGTCATAGATTCATCATTTTCGTTTAGATTGCCCAAACACGCTCGGTACAACTTACCAAGTTCACCAGGATCAGACCTTAGATGCAAGAAGTTACTTTCTCACCGATATAATTAATGTGTACAACTTCAGTGTATGTTTGCGTGAGTGCCTCACAGAAAGCGCATGTGCAGCTGTGTACGTATAAACCATGCAGAACATAACTATGATGAAATAAATCCCGCCCTTGGATAAAACTAAATTGAGCCATGCTCTTGCAAAAGGGGGCTTAATGCATCTCCGTTGATGAATGATATCAAGCAAGTCATAAGATGTCCTCGATCCTCGATTCATTTTGTCTACAACCGATTGGATCACGAGGTAGAATGTCCTTTGACGTGCAGAAAATTGACCAATAGCGAAAAGTTTCGGTCCAGGTCGGCCTGCGTGGACTGCGCAGGCTAACCTGATTCGATGTTTTTCGCAGATGCATTAAACACCTTTTTGCCAGAGCATGGCTCAGTTATATTTAAGCCATGCTCTGTAAATGGGGGCTTAATACATCAGAGAAAAAGTGTCAGTCCAGGTCAGCCTCCGCAGTATCGCGCAGGCTAACTTGGATCGATAGTTTTTGCTACTTTCTGACAGTTTTCTGCATGTACAAGGACCAGTCTACATCATGAATCAGTCATTTATTAGATAGAATAGATTTTATGGGTCTATAACTGTATGATGACTTGCTTAACATGATGCATCAAGGAGATGCATTAAACCCCCTTCTGCTAGCGCATGCCATATATATATATGTGTGTGTGTGTGTGTGTGTGTATGTGTGTGTGTGCAAATATTTACTCGAATCGTTATGTTATGTAGTTCAGTGACACTTATTTTCAGACTTGATGCTTGTTTACCTAAAATACGTACGCAAATTTCGTGCATACGCAGTTTAGAGAAAGGTACCCTTGATGATTTACATGTATAAAAACTCGATTTACTTCAATGACAGAAGTATAAAATGACGTCATACATGACATAAACAAAGCTTATCTCAGTCGTAAGTAGGATAGAAAAAAATGTAATAGGTATATTAAACTGAAAACAGAGAGGTTCATCTAATAAATTATTGTATATGATAGAATACTGAGTAGGATTACACTCTCACTATAGTAAATTGCACTTCTCAAAGAAATCGTGTCAGAGGAAAGAAAAGAGATAAATTAATTTTGTTGTGAATGTTTTTTGAGATGAAACGAACGAAGCATGATAAATTGAGAATCTAAAGCTATAGCTTAGAAAGCGGCTTGATATTACATACAGTCATCATAGGCACTCGGTTTTCATGACTTAAAGTTTCAAAACTTACATCTATTTCTGTTTATTTCATGCTTTTCGGTAGTTTATCTAGAAATATTAGTGGATTATGGTTTTCTATTTCATGGTTACGGCCAGTGAAAATATCGATTTTATATTTTCTCAATCTTCAATTTAAGGCGGAAACAGTAGTTCCCGCGCACCTGTTACCGAGGTAAATGGCGTGTGCCATTCAACCAGAGGGAAATATGACGTGATTCACGCTATACTTCTCGCGCCTTACGTAATATTGTAATGTGAGGGGGGTACGCCACGGGTAGTTACCGAAAACAACTGTACTGGATTTTGATGAAGTCTCAACAAAAATGGGGGGGGGGGGGGTGGCGGTTAGAAGCAGGAAATATATAGATTTTTTTTTTTTTTCGGCAAAAGATCAAAATTCATTTAATCCGGTAAACATTTAATTCGGTAAACATCATTGGTAATATTTTCACTCGTGGTTGGGCCACTCGTGAAAATATTATCGATGATGCTCAATGAAATAAATTCCGATCTTTCACCGAAAAAAACAAATATCCTCTGTATATTACAAATACGAGAAGATCATGTTTTCAAGCAACGGAAGTTCGTTGACTGGTTTCAAATTACACCGGTTCCCGATTCGTCGCGTAGCGAACATAGCCAATACCGGTACTAAGGAAATGTCGGACTTCTAAATAAACTCACTTGCTAACAGCTGTTTGTTATGCATAAGTAAGGGGATAAATACCATTTCTAGCTCCCACCCCTCCCCCCTTAAATCCTCATATATACCACATCACAACCACATAATTTCCAACCATCACATGGTTAAAACCCATCCACCCCCCGTTTTAAAAACACCCCAACCATCACATGGTTAAAAACCGTTATCTCATTTGGGGTCATCGAGTACATTTTTTTTCTTTTTTGCGATTCCCCAGTTTCCCTATCACTATCCCTCTATCCCCCCATCTCTCTATCTCATTTAGGGTCATCGAGTACATTTTTTTTCTTTTTGTCGATTCCCCGGTTTCCCTATCACTATCCCTCTATCCCCCCTATCTCTCAACCCCCTGCGCCCCCTTCCGAATTAAAAAAATTTATAACTAGCGAAGTTATAAATTTACGAAATTAAAAATTTGAAATTTTTAAAATTCTTTCCTACTAAAAGCGTATAAAAAATGTATGAAGAAGGTAAATATTTATACAATATTAATTATAGATTAAATGGTTATTCCGTAAAAGATATCTTAAAATATATAGATATAAAAATAAAATCGTTTAATGACTCTTTATCAACCACAACCCTTTCGAAAGGAGTGTTTTATAATTTTTTAAAACGTTTTGACCTCGAAAAAAAATTTCGTTTTTTCGCTATAAACCATGAGGGTAGTGAAGAGACATTATATGTTCCTTACGTAAAAACATTTTTATTCGAATTAAGGGAAAATTTAAATAGGCGCGCGAGAATTTTCGAAACCGAAGAGGAAGATAGAAAGAACAAGAGACATCGCGAGTGTATACTAAATATGTTACCTTTTATTAAGGAGATCGGTTTTTTTTTCTTTTACTTTTTTTATAGATTTTTTTTAATAAGGATAATGATTTTTTTGATCAGGAAAAAGTACATTATCACAATTATGCCCTAAAATTTATTAAAAGGGGTTCTGATATACGTTGTCGCAAAAATGGTTGGAGAGAATATAAACGTAAGTAATCCTTTATAAAAAATTTATAACTTGCGGAGTTATAACTTATAAACATTGAAGGCATAAATTATAAAATATAAATATAAGATGCGCTAATAATAAAAGATATAAGTGCGCGACGAAAACGAATAATAATATATAACGAATCATTTTATATTAATTTATCAAAATCCTATTAATTTATCAAAATCCTATGATGTCCCCGAGCTAAAGTATTTATATTATCCTCCAATATAAACCTTTTATCATCCGCGAAACTTAACGCTTTTTTGTTTAATTCCTCCGTATAAATTTCGTGTTCGCAGCTTCTTATTACGCTCATAATTCTATAATGGTCTTTTCCAGTAAATAAACAATCTTTATAATTCTCTAAATTTAGTTCGTTTTTAGAGACTGCGCTTTTTACCCCCTTACATCTTCGGTCTTCATCCTCGCCCTCGTATATTAATTTTCCATTTTCGTTTATTTTCGTATTTAATTTTTTATAAGCGTACAATTTAGCGCCTAAACCGACAAACTCCGTCATAACGCTACCGTTTAATTCGTCTTTAAACATACCTAGCACCTTTTTGTTCTTTTGACTATGTAACTCGTGCTCTTTAGGGTAACCGCTCGTGTCGAACATCGTATTAACGTCACAAGCAATATCTTTATATAAATCCTCAGTTTCTATTTCGAGAATAAGACTATCCGTATCGGTATAACACATCCTTACTTTTTCTCCGTATTCCGCTTTAAAATAATTATAATAAGTTTTTTGCATGAGCGTTTTGCTAATATTTAATATACACATACCTAAATAAACGGGTTTGTTATATTTCATTTCCGTTTTCTTCATGTGAACGGCGAGTAAATTTTCGTTGAATATCGTAGTATGATGATAGTTTGGTTTTGCGACGAGTTTTTTTATAATGATAACTATGCGCGTCATTAACCAATTGTATATTTACTCTATTTCTTAAATTTTCCATGGTCTTACCAAAAACCGAATTCATCATTAACTTAAAAAAATCTTTTTCGAAATCGTTTTTCGCAATTTTTCTTAACTCGATATTTAAATTGATATATTTTTTAATATCCGAGCGTTCCTCAAATTTAATTCCACGATGTATTTTTTTAATCCTTAAACCTAGCTCTAAACACGTTTTTAAAACCTTGTGATGTATAACGTAATTTTCTTTATCGTTTAAATTAGGAATTAATTTTTCTACCTTTTCTATATTTAAACGTTCGGGCGCCAAAGGAAAATCGTTATGTAAATCGTGTAACTCTTCGGGATATTCTAAATCAACCTCTAAAAGACAAGGTATATTTTTCCATCCTTCTAATTCTTCTTTACTCATCCATTTAAAACCTTGTATGGGTAATAATTTACTCATAGCCCAAGGGTAAAGACTGTTCGCGCCTATATATATTAAATATTTCGACGGTTTATTTTCATCATAATCTTCACCCATATATTTATTATTAGCCTTAGAATACCTTTTACTACACATAGATATACCGCCTCTGATACCTTTTTCAACCATTAAAAGCATTTCGATATTCGATAAAAGTTCGAGCTTCACTCCAGTTTTCTTTAACATCGCGTCATACGCTAACCCAGGCGTAGTAAAATACCAACAAGGGTCTAATTCGTAGTGTTTATGACATACGTCCCTAAAGTTTTCAAATACATCCGCTAAAAGCAAAATGTCTATCTTGTTGTAAAGTTCTAAATAATCCTTAAGCGTTTTCGCGTTAAAAGTATTCCAAACATTTTTCGCGTGTTCGTAACCTTTGTCGCTAACACGTTCCTTGTTTAAACTCGAATAAATTTTTTCTTTAGACGGTAGTCGAGTTTCTTCTAACCTTTCGAAAGAATCTAAGTAATCGTAAGGAAAAACTCCCTTTCTTCTAACTAGCGGTAAATGTTCCTTCGAAAAATATCTCGATAAAATATTTAACTGGTTTTCGCTTAAGTTTCTCGAGAGATTATCTAAGCTCGAAGACATAAACTTAAAGCTATCGAGAAACCTAATTTTATGAAATTTTTTTTTTCCTACGCAAATAGTTTTACTAAAGCTAATGTATTTTTCCTCGTTGTTCGGTATACAATCGATGTAACCGTTAGTTGAACCGAGAATCTTAATAAAAAGATGAGCGTCATAACCGCTTAAATTATGAAAGTAAACGGGCGTAAAGTTAGGAATTTTCGCTTTAAGATTACAACTCGAATGAGCGGCTCCTCTATATTTACCGGTAAAATGGCAATGGTCTCTTACTTTATATTTTTTACGAGTAAATTTCTCGTTACAAATATAACACCTAGTTTCTCTCCCATGTTTTCTTTCTTCCTCTTCCGTTATTTTAATCGGAACCGGGTCTTCGTGATATTTTCTAACAATTTCTCTAACATCGTCGGTTAGCGTTTCTATAAATTTTTTTTCAGCATCTTCTCCGGTATAATTTCTTTCTATAGGTTGTCTTATCTTGTTAGAAAATATTATAATGTAGTAAAAAATACAAGG
This sequence comes from Tridacna gigas, assembly GCA_945859785.2. Classification (NCBI taxonomy): domain Eukaryota; kingdom Metazoa; phylum Mollusca; class Bivalvia; order Cardiida; family Cardiidae; genus Tridacna; species Tridacna gigas. The sequence continues at coordinate 5,221,457 of OX244030.2, forward strand.
AACGTGCTTTTGTCTTTTTATAGTATAACTTTCCTTTTCGTTCGGTTGACAAGTTTCTATAGGCATAAGTACGCTTTCGAAATCGGCGTATATAGCAATGGGAAACTCGATTTTTCTATCGTGATTTATAAACTGTAATACGCTACCCTCTTCGGGCATTTTTAAAAAAACGGCTTCGTGATCGGCGCAATATTTTTTATGTTTTTCTAAAAGTTTTTTGCTTCCGAAAGGATTTGCGCATCTTTTACAAAAATACTTTTTATGCCCGTCACTCGATATTTGACTACTCATTAAGCGGCTAAAATCTTTTATAATGGCGTAGTGGTTATTCATTCCGGTCGTAAAGTAAAGCAAATCGACGTGTTTATCTTTTTCGTTTTTCGTAATTCTTAACGGATAAAATTTTTTTTCTTCGTTGAAACTAAAAACGTTTATGCTGATTTCCTGATTTTGTTTTTCGAACTTATCTATATCGTGTAACATAATGGGATATTCTATTCCTTTCATATTTAAACTATTTTCCTTCGAGCGTAAATCTCTATCGATCCTTTCCGCACTTTTTTCTTTAGTATTTAACGCTCTTAAAACGCACCATAAAAAACATCTGTTATCATAATTTTTCGTATTAATGCACGCTTTTTTATTTGAAATCCAATCGGGTAGCTCTATATATCCAATAGCTCTTAAAGGTTCATAAATGGCGGTATGTAACTTTAAATGTACCACGCTATGAAATTTCCAACCGCTACCCATTCTTAGAAAATTATAGAAATTTTCTAAAATTCTACTTATCATAATATTATATAATTCATCGGCATTGGTTCCCTCTAAATTAATTTCGTTCGTATCGGAAGAAAAATTAGCTTCTACCGGTGATTCAAGTTCATCATGTTTATACATAAGACATTGAAGAACCATTTTTACTTTAGTATTCCGCTTACTTCTTAAAATTTCTATTATCGCTCGTCTCGAAAGTTCTAAAAACTCGTTGGGCGAAGAAACCAGTATTCCGCTTATTTTATGTTCTTCTGACCACGTTTTAAGAGACGAACGACCTGTTTCGACCTTTATTCGTCCCATTTTACTATATAATTTCTCGATTTTATTTTTAAGCGCGTTAAGTTCGGGCGAAATACTTTTAGGAACTTTTTTAACTCTTTCTAAACTTCTTAATAAATCCTCAACCGCTCGTTGTTGCGTAGGTGGAGTTGACGGTACAATTGCTCGTTGTTGCGTAGGTGGAGTTGGTGGCGCGATGGTTGGTCGTAAAACGGGAGTCCTTATATTTTCGTTATCTCTATCTAATATTGGTGTCCTGGGATTACTTAAAAGATTAATTAATTGATCTCGCCTAAGTCCCGAGTATCCCCTGATACCTCTTAACTTAGCTAAATCTTTCAGTCCTTTTACCGTAAGTCTATTAAATTCTGTATTCATAATTTTTAATGCGCAAAAAAAAATATTATTCGATATTCAATTTTATTACGATTTTTTAATCGTAATAAAATTTTAATACACTACACTCATTTTATTTCCATCGGACTGGAATTTTACTAGTCTATCGCTAATAATAACGGCATACACGTGCGTGTTTAGGCCCGGATTAGTGCCAAAATTTGCTTTAACGTGAATATCGGTTACGGAATATTTTAACCTTTCACTTTGTTTGCTAACATCAAACAAAAACAGCGGATAAAGTTTTTTATACTCTAACGGGCTAAAGGTAGGATTTGACGCTAAATCATCCATGAGAAAAAACTTAGATCTAAACGCAGCGGCATCACCGTACGCTCTACTAAATTTATTGTTTTCAAAAGAAAGTTTGTAGTCTGTTCTAGGATATTTATAAGAATTTAACGTGACGTGAATGTCCGTTACGAAAAGGTGATTAAATATAGCCGGATTTGCATCTTGATTATTTTTTTTCCCGTCTGAAAACCGATAATGATGTAACGCGGAAACTCGGGTGACGTTTTAACGGTGAGTCTCCAGGTAAATGATCTCGTTTGAGAAACCGTAGTAGTATCGCATTGTGTCATTCTATAATTAACCGGAAAACTTTCTTTATTCTGAATATGTTTATAAAGTTCTAATTTATACTTATCCGTGGGCAACACGTGTGGCATATACCACGCTATTTTTTCCAATACAACTTTACCATTAACAACAACAGGATTACCCCCAAGTAAAGAGTTTGTTTCATTCCGTACAATACTTTATCGTAATCTTCGCAAAAACCAAAAATATGTTTTAATGGAACTTTTTAAATCTAAATGAACCCTTTTCTCCAGCCACTGGACCAGCGGGTATAATATCATCAATAATGAAATTTTTTCTTAAAAGCCAACCCTGATTAGCATTTTCTGCTAAGTCTGTCGTATCCTTATACCACAATTGGGTTAACCCTCGCGATTTATAAAAATCATCATCATATTTTAACAATCCAAGCATAGTGGTGGCCCATCCCGGATGCGCTATTCTTTCGATCTCTCTACCTGAAAGGTCGTATCTAATATTACTAAAAAGATACATTAAGCCATTGTTCGTTAAAGCAATATTGTCTCCATTCCCGTATCTTGTATCATCATTTTTTACTAATTTACCTTCTATAAGTAAATAGCTTTCGCTAGGATGCATAAAAATATCTTGAGTTTCGATGGTAATCTCGATATCTCCGGTATTGTTAAGAGTATTAACGGCGCCTACAATCGGTAAATACTCAAAGTATTCGTACTCTTCGATACTATCGTCGTTAAAACCCGTTTCAGTAATGTTTAAAATGCTCATTTTTATTAGATTATAATAATTTTTAAATTATTATAATTTTTACGTCGTTTTAATTCCGGCACCGCTATTTAATTTTTTAACTAATTCTTGTATCGCGATTGGATCGTTACCGCTTCCAGCTATTAAAGAGTTTATGTTTTTCGTTGTAGGTATATTATTATACTTTTTTAAAATTTTCTTAGATTTCGGCGTTAAAGCCTTTTCGATTAACTTTTTTCCCGCATCTACCGCGGCGCTTTTTCCGGCCTCTAAAGCTTTTTTCGCTCCTTCCTTAGCGACGCTCTTTCCCACATCAACTGCGGAAGATGTGATTTGTTTAGCCGCGCTACTACTTAAAAGTCTCGCGAAAAAGTTAGCTAAGCTGTCAAAAATTCCGGCTCCACCGTATCTATTCCTTCTCATAAATCCCCGTTTTTTATAGATGTACATATTTTACAATAAGGACATTATTTTTTTATAGCTTTTATTATCGAAAATACCTTGCCTTTTTAATTCGTCGCACACGCTTACTAACTCGTTTCTTAAGCCCGTGTTACCCGCTGCTTTACTGGCCATAAGTAAGTCGAGTTTTTCTGGTAACACGTTAGGATCACTGGGGATAACAATTCCTTTTCCGTGGAATGAAGGATCATTCCAAAAGTGAGAAAGAATATTTTTCCATTTGTAACTTTTACTGCTTTTTGGAAAAAAACTTTTCGGATCATTATTGCAATGAAGGGCGCTGGTTTTTTCCATTATCTCCTTGTAATTAGCTAAGTCATCATCATCATATTTATTTTCGTCTGGTATATTAGCTACAATAAGTTCCCATAGACCAGGCGTACCTTTATAAATTTTATCTTTAACTAAAATATCATCTTCTAAAATTTCAATCGGCTCGTTTCCGATATAAAAAGGTTTTTTTTTTTTGTCATATATCCCGTACGTTGTATCAGCTTCACCTTTATTGACATACCTTCTTAGTTGCACCGTCGCAAGTGGACCAACTAATATAATTGGCGATAATGTTTCTTCTTCTTGTGCTTCAGCATACTTTTTAATTTCATCAATCTCTTCATCAGTAAGTCCTTCTTGCGAGTAAGCCTTTATAGAAGGAAAGGCTTTAAAATTAATAGCTTGAGGCAATTCTTCTATGCCTTTTTTAATAGGTTCAATACCCTTCTTTGTTGTGGCTTTTTGCGTTTCTGTAACGGGTTTAAAAAGCTCCGAAAGATCCTCTAGTAATTCTATTTTACCCGTTTTTTCTGCTAATTCGTTAGCGCGAATATTTTTTTTTATCGCGAGAAATTCTTTTACGACTCATTCCCTTTTTACCGGATCCGTGATTTTTAAAAAAGACATTTTTTTATTAGAATTATTTTTTTAACCCGTTTCGTAACTAAAACTGCATGAAAACTTAATTTTAGGCTTTTTAATATTGCAACGGTCCACCGTGATGTTTTTCAACCAACCTCCGAAAGGACTCGCGCTGTTCTTTTCTTCCTCTCTCTATTAACGTCGCTTCTGTTTCGCTCGTAATCTTTTTCTTAAATTTAGACCTAATTTCTTCCTTCATCTTCTTATACTTCTCTAATTCCTCGATGATTAGTTGAAACTCTTCGTCCGTGACTTTATTATCCGATAAAGCTTTCGAGACGTGACTCAATATAGTATTTAATTTAGTATCCGCGATAATTTTTATCTTCTCGTGTTTTTCCGCTTTCGTCGTAGAATTTTTAACGGTATATTTTCCGATTAAACTTAAAAACCCGCAAAGACCCGCGAAACCTTCTAACGCTATAACCGCGGGTATCGCGACTACCGTAGTTAACAAACCTATAACACCTATTCCCCCGGCTGTGGTAATCACGATTAAAACGGTATCTATATTACTACTATTTTCGCAGCTCTAAAATATTTCTTACTTAAAGCTTCTCTTTTTGCGGCCTCGCCTTCTAAAAAGTTTTGTATCTCGTTAATTTTATGCAAACGATAACCCTGCCCCTCATCAATCGGAGGAGCCGTGGGTAATTCCGGATATTTATTATTATCATTAAATTCCATTTTTTAATAAGCGAATTTTTTTTAATATTGATAATAAACGAAGCATAAAAGTTCGTTTTCTTTTATTTTTACAGTTTCCTCCGAGTTGTTAGTAATAGCGACTAAAATATTCGCGACATCTCCGAAGCTAATCTCGTTTTGTAAACTACATCTTTTATATCTTAGATGGTAATCTAAAAAGGTTAGAATTACGCCTTTAGTTGACTTAAAGCCTAAACCTAATCCCACGTGAATTACTTGCCTCGGAGTTAAAGTATTTTCTTTTTGACTAAAGATTTCCCAAGTTACCGGGTTTAATTTTATAGGGGGATGTTTTAAATTAGGATAGGGTACCCAATGAATCGTTTTCGCCCGAAAATTTTTCGATTCTACGCTAAATTTGTGAACATCCATCTTTTTTATATTATAATATAAACTTATAATATAGCTCCTAAAATGGGAATATTAGCGAAAGGACTATTACGACCAAGAATAAGACCTTTTCCTTCATAAAATTTTCCTCCTTGTTTTAAATATAAACCATCACCAACGGATGTTAATCCTTTACCTTTATACGGGCTTAAATAAAGGCCTTTCCATCAGTTTCTACCCGACAAAGACAACCCCCCTTTTTAAGGTAAAGGCCCGATCCCATAGCTTTTTGTACTCCCGATGACGCTAAACCCGAAAGAGCGCCGACTCCCAATGCGGGTAAAACGGTTTTAGCTATGGCGGGTAAAGCGCTAGCGGCTAAACCCGCTAACATTCCGAGAAAACCTCCCTTTATTTTAGCGTTATGTTTAAGTTGCTTAGCGGACATTCTAATTGTTACTCCAGTACCTTTTTCGAAAGCTTTCGCTATTGTTTTCGCTTGAGACGAGGTAACGGCTAAAACATCATTACCGTTTAAATCTTCGCGCGCTAAACGAATACTCGTTTGGCAACCCCCTTTTTTAATAGCGGATTTAAGTTTTTGCTTTTGGCCATCTGATATATTAACTTTAAGATTCGTGCAACTAGTCATATTTTTTTATACATTTTTTATTTTTTTATGCATTTTATTTTTTTACGCTTCTCTAATATGAAATCTAATCGTTATATTTTCCCCTCTAAGATTTAGTAAATTCCCATTTTGATCCATAATTTTTACTTCCATATCGCGTATATCTCGTAGCGTTATCGGTAAATATACTAAATTAAGCGGAGACTCGATTATCTTATATCCCGGCGCGACATTCGGGAAAAAAGAGTAAATTGTATTTTGCATTAATCCGTTAACGTAGCTTCCAGAGATAATATTAATGTTGATGAGCACGGAATTTATACTGAGAATATTTACTACGTTTTCGGACTCGTGAAAACCATTTTCATATTTCGCGCGAGTAAAACCTAATACTTTGGAAATGGAATTTGGATGATTAAAATCTACTTCATAACCGTTTTCTAGGGTAAGAATAGATTTTAGCGTATTCGTGTTCGCGGAAATATTAATAGGGTAATTATCGTTAACTAAATCGACGTGACCTTTTTTTCTCATTTCCTGGTGAATGGTATCATTAATATCTATAAGATCGTAACTTCCTACGGGTATTATTATTTTAAACCAAGAAATGCCGTTGTCTGGAGAATAAATAAACGTACCGTTTGACTCGTTAATGTTAGGAAAACAGTAATACGTTTCGAGGTTTACTAAAGCTATTCCGTATTTTCTTTCATTTTCCAGTCGGATCTGGGGATTAAAATTCGTTGTAAACAGCGTTTTGTCATCGCTTACTATAATTTGATAAGATACTTTATGCCGCGTATTTTCGACTATTTGTTTTAAAAGATCTTCCATTTTTTATAGTAAAAAAATATATCTTTAGTTAAAAAGATATATTTTTTTTATTAACTCAGGATATAAAAGTTATCGAGACCGTCTCTGTATTTTCCTTCGTCTTTTTTACTCGATAAATCGATAACGATAAAACCGTGAGGTTTTTCCCATACTTTTTTACAAAAATTTCTAAACTCTTCTTTAGTCATATCTCCACTTACATGGTCGTCGTAAATATGATTAAGGTTTTTCTGGTCTTGTCTAAAAAGGCAAATAAAATTCGCGTTTTCTCTAATAGTTTGTCTCGGTAACCTAAAATAGTTTTGCGAAAGGTAAAAACAATCGACATTACTATGTCTTCCTCAAACGTAGTAACACTCACACTTATTTTGTTTTTCTAAAAGTAAGTCATCGAAAACCATTAAATTTTTCTTTTCCAATTCTAACTCTCTCGGGTCAGGTACATCTTCAGTATGTTCGAAGAAACTACATCTTATATCCGATTTATTCGCTAAGGTTTTAGACCACTCTTCGATCAAAGATGAGGGAGAAACGTTTTCGCTTTGAACTAAATCTCACGCGTTAAATAACTGTAAAATTGCCTCTTTCGGTAATTTTTCTTCGAAGGCTTTTTTAAGTAAGCGATATTCGGGTTGAAAAAGACTTCTCCCAAAAACCATTAAATTATTGTAGTCGAGCCATCCCGGTCTTATCAAAAGGTTTATTAAAAGCGTTGTCTTACCGCAACCCTATTTACCGACGATTATTCCCCTAATGCTTTTAAGTAAAAGAAAATTATTATGTCTTTTCGATACTATATCGTTCCACAATAAATTCGCGATATCCATTTTACTTATATTAAAAAAATTTTAAACTTATAAAAAAATGTATTGCGTTAAATGTAAAAAAGTTACTAATACCAGTAACATAGAGCACGTCGTTACTAAAAATGGAAGAAATATGGCGCGCGGTAAATGCGTCGTATGCGGAAAAACTAAAACGAAATTCGTTAAAAAAAAAAGGCGGATCATTACTAAATAAGTTTATAAATAACTTACCCGTCGAAATGCATCTTCCCGGGCATAACTTTACTGGTCCCAGTACAAAGTTAAATAAAAGACTCAACGAGGATTTAACGCCTAAGGAATCGAGTAAGCCGATAAACCGCGTTGATAAAGCGGCATACCATCACGATGTTTGTTATCTTAAACATAATGACACGGCTACCAGAAATTCTATTTGTGACGATAATATGTTAACGGAATTAAAGGGAATCTATAATCCCACACTTAGGGAAAAAATAGAGCGATCCGTCGTTAGTAATCTGATTGGGGCAAAGAAAAGATTCGGAATGGGGGTTAATAAAAAAAAAAAAAATTCGTCATGACGAGTTTATCGGAAGAATTGCATAAACCCGTAAAAAGAAAATTTAAGAAAAGGAAAGTAAGAGTAAACGGTATTGATAGGATATGGGCCGCGGATTTAGTAGACATGCAAACGTTTTCTAAATTTAATCGAGGTATAAGATATCTTCTCGCTGTCATCGATATCTTTTCCAAGTACGGTTGGTTAATACCGTTAAAAGATAAAACGGGAAAATCCGTCGCCGCGGCATTAAAGAGTATTTTTAAAGAGAGAAAACCGGAAAAAATGTGGGTGGATAAGGGTAAAGAATTTTATAACAAGGACGTTAAAGACCTGATAGAATTGTATTCTACCGAAAATGAGGAAAAATCTAGCGTCGTTGAGAGATGGATTAGAACGATGAAAGAAAAAATGTGGAAATATTTTTCCGCTAATTCCACTAACGTTTACATTAACGCGTTGCCCGATCTCGTTAAAGAATATAATAACGCGAAACATTCTATTAAAATGTCGCCGGTAAACGCTAGTAAAAAGGTAAACGAAAACGAGGTTTGGAAAACTCTTTATCCCGAAGGTCATGAAATAAGGGATATAAATCCTAAGTTTTCCGTAGGCAATAAAGTAAGAATATCTAAAAAGAAAAAGACTTTCGAAAAGGGATATACCACAAGATGGACCGAAGAGGTTTTTACGATTTCCGAGGTAAAACGTACATCGCCCGTAACGTATAAAATTAAGGATCTTAACGGAGAAGAAATAGGAGGTACCTTCTACGAACCCGAACTACAAAAAACTAGACAGGAGTTGTTTAGGATAGAAAAGGTTATTAAAAAGGGAAAAACGAAATCTTTGGTAAAATGGAAAGGGTATTCCAACGAGTTTAATTCTTGGGTTGACAACGAAAACATTAAAAATATTTAGGTTTAAAAAAATGATGGATATCGCGATTAAAAACGTAATTTTACCTAATAAACTGTTAAGTAACTTCGAACTAGAAGATGCCACGAAAAGACTAAAGATACCTTCTTTTAGAGGCGTATTTACGCAAAACGATCTACCTAGAAAGTGTAGAAAAAAGGAATGCGGTATATTAAACCTCGATGATGCGAGTGGACCCGGTACACATTGGGTCGCTTGGTATAAAGACGGTAAACTAAAAAATTATTTCGATAGCTACCGTATAAGACCACCTATCGAAATAGAAAACTACTTGGTAAATCCGATACTTTACAATACGGATCAATTACAACGAGCCGATCAAGTATTTTGCAGTCATTTATGTTTGTTCATTCTAAAAGAGCTGACCTCGGGAAATGAATTCCAACGAGTTTTAAATAAACTTTTTTAGTTATATAAAAAAGATGCCAGTCGATAAATTCGGAAGAATGGATGACGTTAAACTGAGCGAGGATGGTATATCACTCGCTTACGTGAATAATAATTTTTTACGTAAAGACGGAACGACGGAAGTTACCGGTTCTATAAATATGAACGGTAATACATTAACGAGGGTTAGTAATCCCATGAATCCTCAAGACGTAGCGACTAAAAATTACGTTGACTCTGCCGCTGGATTATTAACCGAAAATGGGGGTTATCACATTTTAGGATATTTAAACATGTGATTCAATAAAATAAAAAACTTAGATGATCCTATGGAACCGAGCGAAGCCGCTAATAAAAAATATGTGGATAATATAGGTGGGGCGATAGTAAAACAACAGGACGATAGTTTTTCCACCATCGGGGATATAGATATGGGAGGAAATAGAATTAAAAACTTGCCCGAACCTGCTGCTTGGAATGACCCTGTGACGAGGTCCTTTCTTAGCACGCAGTTGCTGGATTATTCCGAGCGTGAGAAAGAGGAAAAATCTTTATAGAGAAACGTTGACGGTTCTTTTACCGCGAATAGTAAAATAGATATGAAAGGAGAAAGAATTACGAACTTGCCCAGACCCGTCGAAAAGAATGATCCCGTAACGAAATTTTATTTAACCGAGCGGTTATTAGCTTTATCGGAACATATAATATCCAAGCAGGAAAAAGTTAAACCTATAATAAGCATTCACGCTGAAGAACAAGGAGCTTTAACGAGTGGAAATTATGAGTTTTCTTTCGGTAATGATAGTAGCGGAAGATCGCACGGATTAGGAGGTTATTGCATGTCAGCTCCGGGTAGAATTATAAGAGGTTCTTTAATGGTTTTAAAAGGAAATAGTTCTTTAAAAGAAGAAGTAAAAATTAACGTAGTAGTAAACGGTTTCGAAATAATCGACTACTCCTTAATTAAAAAAAGAGACGAACGTTGTAGTTGCGTAGTTTTTCCTAAACCTTTAGAAGTAAATAAATGCGACGTTATAAACTTTTTAACGAAGACCGATAATCCAGATGCGAAAAACTCTTATTTGACGATACTCGTAGAACTCGATTTGCAAATATATTAAATAATTTTTTTTCCTATTAAAAAATGGAAAAGGAACTAAAAGACGTTATTGGAACCGACCCGGAAGATTTATTTAATGCTATAACGACGGACTTTATGGAACTCGTTAAATACGAGGTTTTGTTTGACGAAAATTTGCGCGAATATTACCTAGAAAAAGTTAATGAGCTATACAGTCTTTTAATAAGGAATTGTAGATTTTCTTTAGCAGATTATTATATGAAAGAGGTTAAAAATATTTTTCCCGAAGAGATCGAAACTTTACCGAAGACGAATGAAAAGACTGTGAATACTATTAAAACCGTTAAGCTCGAGAAGACCTGGAGACCCGCGGACGAGGAGACTGAAAATTTATAACTTTTTTAAAAAAGTTATAAAATTTATTCTTCATCATCGGAACCTAGCGTTACTTCCGACGAAGGAGTAAAAGATTTTACATAATTTTTAGGAGAAGCAACATCCTTTTTAATAATAGCGGCGTCAGAAAGAGTCGTCCGTATTTTAACTTCGGATGAACTAGTAAGAATATCTACTATATCTATATAAGCGATTAGTTTGTAATTTAATTTTTCGAGAGAACTAAGATCTTTTATTTTTTCGAGATTTCCTTCCTTATTCTTTTCATAAAAATTTGTGGTTACTTCACACTTTATAAGTTTACCACTTTTGTTATAAGTTTTATCTTGATTTAGTTTCGGAAAAAAAATATTATTATTAATAATTTCCAACTCATCAAAATAACTATCTCGTTTCTTATTTTTTACGGCCTTTTCTTTCGCTTCTTCTCGTAAAAATTTCGAAATACTATCTAACGTTTTTTTAAACTCGATTTCTTTTTCAGTCGGATTCTCTTCATCGTAAAAAGATCGCAAAGGTATAAAGTAATCGAGCGATCTACCCTCATACTGACGAACTCCGAAAGAAAACAGAGCGGGAGAACGTAGTCGTAAACCTCTCGTTTCCCCATCGAGATACTCGTATTTAATATCCATCGTTTGATAACCGAAATTATTATTTATTTTACCTTCGCAAAGCCTTAGCTTTTTTATATCGAAATCTTGAAACTTTATAAAATTATTATCCGCCATTTTTTTGACAATTTATCGTAAAAAATGTTTTTTAAAAATTCAATTTTTTAAAAAATGGACGTAAAAGTTTCTACTCAAACATTTTTAGCTTACACAAACATGGGCGACCTTAACTTAGAAAAGTTGTTCAATGAAATAACTCTAACGAGGGAGTTAATATATATGTCCTACGAGCGAAAAGAAGTAGGGGAAAAAGGTAAGAAAAAAAGTAAACCGAGAAATTTTTCGAATTGTATTTCGTTTTCCTTTTTCTTCGACGAGAAAAAGATCAATCTAAAGCTCTTTAAAAATGGGGTAATACAGCTTACGGGGTGCAAAAGTTATGATCATTGCGAAAAAAGCTTAGTCTTTTTATGGATCGTACTCAAAGAAACTCCGTCATGTTCTTTACTTGATAACCTAAAGGTCTACCTGGTTTCGGTAATGAGAAATGTTGTCTTTAATTTAGGGTTTCCCGTTGACGGGGAAAAACTAGAAAAATACTTCTTCGAAAATAAAGAACATAGCCTTACGATAGACATATGTTTTAAAGGAGTTCGGTTTAATAAACCTATAGAATCCATATATGATATGCCAGTTTACACGCTTGATATAAGTGGGAAAGATAATACCGTAAGTTTAAAAGGAGAAATAACCTACGAAAAGTTTTGCGACTTAATCTCGCTAGCGGAAAATAGGATTACTAAACGAACTGAAAAATATGACGCCATAACCGTATTTAGTTCGGGACGAATCGTTTTTTCCGGAATCCACGAAAAATATCAAGATCCTTCGATAAAATGGTTTTTAGATACGATATTTAGGATAAAAGATAAGATCGTGATAGAAGAACACCCAGTTTGTTCGCTTAAGGACTACTTACCCCCTTATAAAAAATAAAAAACGATAAATTTATAACTTAAACTTAAGTTATAAATTTTTTATAATCCCTTACGTATAAACGAGCTAATTTCTTTCTCTTTTTTAATAGCTTAGTTTTAACTTCTTCTAAGACGTAAATAGCGTAATCAACATCCTTACGAATTTTTTCTCGAATAATAGGCTCATCTTCAAAACGATTCCATTGCTCAAGTATCTTACTAATGATCCCATCGATTTTATCTTCTATAACACAACGTAATTTTTCCATCATCTCTACTACGTAATTAGTAGGCGAACCCCATTTACCTTTCTTATTTGGACTAAGACGAAAATTGTTAAAGGACCTCCAAATTTTATAATCAGCTTCTTCTATGATCGAACGATCGACATCAAACTTAACAATGCCGCGGATCTTGCGAAAGAGACGATCTAAAATTTTATTGATGAGATTAAAATCATCATCGGTAAATTCTTCCATATCATCGACTAAACTATTTATTTCGGGTACGACGTCTTCTAATTCGTAATCATGCCTTTTATTAACTTTTCTAAATAATTTATCGGACATTATTCCTCGATTTATATAGGAAAAATTGTCTAAAAAACAAAAATCTATAATTATCGTTCTAACACGGCAACGATAAACTTCGTGAATCTTAGCCGAATATCCGATAATAACCGCTCGAGATATCCTAAATTTTTTGACACTGCATCTATGGCTAGTCTTACAAAACGATCTTCCGCGTTACCCATAGTCATTTTAAAAAGCTTACGAAAATCTTCCCACCCGTACATTCTTAAATCCTTGAAATCGAAGAGGACCTTATCTAGTTTCTTAACAGTCGAGTAGAAATTATCTACTAAAATCGCGTCCTCTATATCCCCGTCAAGGCCTTCTAAGTCTAAGATATCTAAGAAGATATCTTGTAACTCGTCGAAGACTCGAACGAACTCGTCCCTAAAAACGTTCGCTTTATCTTTTTTTACTTCTAAGAAATGACGAATAAGAAATAGATCTTGTTTGGTTTTAACTAAGACAGCTCGACTCTCTAACCACCTAAAAAAGGTTAAGATTTGTGGGTTTGGTAGGAAGGCTCTAAAAACGCTGACGGCCTCAATCACCGATCGGAATTTTTCCGAGGCGAGCGTCTTACTTATAAATTTTAGTTCTTCAGAAATACTCATTTTTACTAGATTTAATGGGAAAGAGATTTAAAAAAAAAAAAAAAAAAAAAAAATTTCGCGCGTTAAGAAACGCAATAATTACATTCGAGGTTAGATATATCCTCGTTCCTCTCCGCCGTCTCTCCTCGATAATAATATAACCCCTTACAACCTAATTCCCACGCCCTAAAATGAACGTCGTGAATATATTTTTTACCCGAACCCGAAGGGAAAAAAACATTTAACGATTGATCTTGACAAATATAATCTTGCCTATCAGCGCCGTATTCGATTACTTTTAGTTAATCTATTTCTCTCGCGGTTTTAAATACTTCTAATAAATTCGTTGTGAGATTGAGATGTTGTATCGAACCGCGATTAGCGATAATACTATTCCACATTTCCGGTGTGTCTAAATGACGATTTCGTAATATTTCTTCTAAATATTTATCTTTCATAAGAAATGAACCAGCACGCGTTTTATGGGTAAAAGCATTAGAGATGACAGGTTCGATAGAATGAGAACAATTCACGATAATCGAAATATTAGAGGTAGGAGCGATAGCGATTAAATGAGAATTTCTTTTTCCCGTTCCTTTCATCGATGGACACTCTCCTCGTTCTTTTCCTAGTTTTATAGAAGCTAATTCCGCGTACTCTTTTAGTTTAGAAAAGACAATTTTATTTAATTCTTTCGCGTGGAAAGATTTGAACAGAATCATTTTTTTACGATATAAGGATCCGAGACCCATTACTCCGATTCCTAAAGGACGATCGCGTATCGCTCCTTTTTCAGCTTTAGATAATTCCGGAGGGCAATTTTTAATAAACGATTCTAAAACTTGATCTAGAAAACGTACGATATCTTCGACAACTCGTTTTGTCCATTTATAAGGATATTCCGCGTTTAAAGAAGATAAACAACACACAGCCATTGTATCATCGTCCGTAGGTAGATGGATTTCGTTACATAAATTACTACTGTAAATTTTTAATCCTTTTTCTTTCATCTTTTTAGGAAGAAATTTATTAATCGTATCGATAAAATTTAAATAAGGAGTCCCCGTCCTACTTCTAGATTCTAAAATTAATTCCCAGATTTTTCTCGCGCTCGTAGGCGTTCGTTTTTTAGTTTTAGGATCGATTAAATCGTAATCGGTACCGTTTTTCACGGCACGCATGAAATCGTCGGTGATATTAACCGCGTTAAATAAATTAAGATTTTTTTCTATTCTGGTCACCCCCCGTGGGAATTCTCATCGTAATAAATTCTACGATTTCCGGATGCGTAATATCGAGAAAGGCTGCATAACTTCCTTTTCTAGTTTTTCCTTGTTTGTAAGAAGAGACAATAGAATTTATGGGGGACATGAAAGATACCGCACCTGACGACTTATAACTCATGGATCTTACCGAACTCCAATCAGCTCCGACTCCCCCACCTACGATCGTAAACCAACAAGTATCCGCTAAATGTTCGATAATACCGCCTATTTTATCTGGAATATGGGAAACGAAACAGGAAATAGGCAAACCCCTTTTAGATGATTTTCCCGCATTCGCTAAGATAGGAGAGGAAAACATAAATAATTGCGTAGACGCATAATCGTAAATTCTTTGAGCGTGTTCTAAGTTATCGGAATAAGTAACCGCGGCACGAGCGAATACTCTTTGAGGTGAATTGTCCTCGTCCTGATAATAATATTCTTCGAGAAGTTTTTTACCGTGTTCGGATAAAAGATTATCTAAATCGTTATTAATCGTGATTCCTAAATAATATTCCATTTCTTTTTATATAAAAAAAAATTCTTAAATTTTTTTCAATAAAAAAATAATTGATCTTTTAAAAAAATGATAAAAAAAAAAGAATCGCTAACAATGACGGAACCAGAATCTCATTATAACGAAAAAATTACTAAAAATAATGATCGTATTAAAGCGCTAGAAATGATAATAAGTAAACTGAGAGAAGAAAACAAGCGTTTTAAAAAGAGAAAAAAATTTCTATTAACTTTACATAAATAAAAATATATATTTTTTTTATAAAATATATATTTATAACTTACGTTTTACTCGAGACGGCGTTTTACACAAAGGACATTTTCTTAAATTAGTCGTATTATTGCACACCTCGCATACAACTATATGACCGCAATTACAAAACATTATATTCGGTCTCGCGTCTTTGCAAATAACGCATTCTTCTTCTCGAAATGATAAGTTACCGTTTTTTATTTCCTGATCTTCTCCCTCGTCCCGCATATTTTCCAATTCTTCTATAGGAAGAGGATCGCCCCATATATTTTCATCCTCATTAGAAAAATCAGGATCACCCCATCTTCTAAAGATATCGAAGTCACCATGTTCCCACGAATGTTGAAAATCACCGGGAGAAAATGTAATACCGTAGAGTATAATACTCAAATATATACGTCCATCTTCTACATTTCTCCGTATTAAATATTTAAACGCTATATCATCGTATCCTTCCTCTTTAGTTATAGTTTCCGTAGTCAGCACATCCGGGAGATTTAAAACTAGTGACATTCTACCTGACGAGCCCGCTTTACTAATTTCGTAGTAAACAGCTGGCTTTAATCGAAGTAACGCTAAACCATAGTTTTTACATTCGAACGGAGGAAATGCTATTAAATTCGAAGAACGATATTTCCGTTGCCCGAAATAAATTTTAGATTCGAGTATTTTAACTAGATGTAAAATGAATTCGTTATTTAAATTTTTTAATACACTCATTTTTTTATTCCACGCTTTTAGTAGGAAAGAATTTTGAAAATTTCAAATTTTTAATTTCGTAAATTTATAACTTCGCTAGTTATAAATTTTTTTAATTCGGAAGGGGGCGCAGGGGGTTGAGAGATAGGGGGGGATAGAGGGATAGTGATAGGGAAACCGGGGAATCGACAAAAAGAAAAAAAATGTACTCGATGACCCTAAATGAGATAGAGAGATAGGGGGGATAGAGGGATAGTGATAGGGAAACAGGGGAATCGCAAAAAAGAAAAAAATGTACTCGATGACCCCAAATGAGATAGCGGTTTTTAACCATGTGATGGTTGGGGTGTTTTTAAAACGGGGGGGGGGGGGTTGGATAGGTTTTAACCATGTGATGGTTGGAAATTATGTGGTTGTGATGTGGTATATATGAGGATTTAAGGGGGGAGGGGTGGGAGCTAGAAATGGTATTTATCCCCCTACTTGCATAACTAATCATTTAGTAGTTACTTTACAATATCTACTAACTTAATATAGTGAATGGTGTTTTTACATTGCCATGGAAACCGTAATATACAGAAATAAACGGAAGCAGAAAATCATTGAAACCGCGTGCCTATGAGGGTCATAAGTATGCCAGAATTATCTAAGGTAGTCAGCACAGTTTGAAAGAAAATGAACCATGCTCTGCAAAGAGTATCGACCCATGTCAGCCTGACATGGGTCAAAACTTTCGCTATTGGTCAATTTTCTGCATATCCAGGGACCATTCTACCTCAGGATTCATCCGATTGTTGGACAAATGGGTTTATGGATCCATAAAAATTATATAATGACTTGCATTACGGGAAAGCATTAAACCCCTTTTGCCAGAGCACGGCTCAAATCTATCAATTCATCAAGCCAAGATCACGAAGCCGAAGACGAAAAAAATATTGACTGGAACGAACGATTATTTACATGACTGATTATACTGTATGCTCTGTTATTTCATAACTTCTTAGCCCTTTCAACGCCATAGGCGGAAACAGAAGCTTTTGCGGACGGCATAGATCAAGATCAGACTGCACAGAACGTGCAGTCTGATCTTGGATATAATGGTTTAGAACCAGAAGATTTTTTAAAGTTTTCGCCTTATGAGCCCATGTAAAACTTGTGACCTCAGGGGCGGGGTCAATTTTGAATCCAGGGACTGTAATTTGAAGAAACTTTGTAGAGGTCTAATAGACAAAGTTTCATGGGGGAGGGGGTCAATTTTGACTTCAGAGCTATAATTTGAAGACACTTGTTAGAAGTCTATTAGATAAAGCTTCATGCCAAATTTGAAAGCTCTACGCCTTATGGTTTTGGACAAAGAGATTTTCAATATTTTTCAGTTTCTTTGCAATGGCAACCAGAGTTTTTGCAAAGGAATAAAATTATTATAAGACATTCTGAAGAGGATCATAGCAGGATTATTTCAGTGAAGTTTGGTGAAAATCGAAGGGTAATTTCCGAGAAGATCATTTATATGAAAAATAAAACTTAACGCACACACGCACGCACGCTCGCCGGACACAGGGCCATGACATAAGCTGGCCATCGGTCAGTGGAGCTACAAATTTTTCTGAGTTTTAATGGATTGTATTTAATAGCAATCGAAAGGGATTGAGATTATGTGTTTGGTGGTGAGAGACCTACATGTCGATAAAATATTGATTTTTTGTTGTTGTCTTTTTAGGAGTTGTACAGTCATCAGTTGTGAACGGGGTAGGCAGTTACGAATGTTCCTATTATAAGTATAACCGTGCTGCTTCTTCGGATGCATCATCATTGATGGGAGATAGCGTTTTCCTCAGAAACTGTGGTAAGTTAAGTAAAGCAATCCAAGAGGGAAAAAAAATCATTGGGAATCATAGTGGACCTGCGTTAAAAAAAAAACATGTCATGTGTATAGAGGATATGAGACATGCTCTGTGATAAGGAGACTTAATGGATCTGCAAAAAGTCTCGACCCAGGTCAGCCTGCGCAGGCTGACCTGGATCGAGACTTTTTGCTATAGGTCAATTTTCTGCAGCTCGAAGGATCAGCGCACCTCATAAATCAGTCGGTTGTTACTAGTATATAAAATGTATTTTATGGATCCATGATACTAGGATGGCGCACTTGGTATCATGCATGGCGGACATGCATTAATCACCCGTTTGCAATATTTATATTTCTTTTACTTAATCCTCCCTTATATTCAGTCGCGCGCATATATATATATATATCGTATGAGACCGAAGGTCGAATCCGATGCGCATCTCGTTACACACGCAGAAATGCAGACTGTTGTAATATTCCTTTTATAATATACCTCGCCATTATAACTGTAAAGAAACATCATAAAAACGATACCAATAGAAAAAAAAAAAAAAATCTGAGATCTACATTTTATTGTAGATATACATGTATGTACAATATTTATGAATGGCGGATGAATAAACATAGATAACGGTAAGTCTGCATAGATCAGGATGCATTTCAAAATGGCGGTTGCTGTCCGAGCCGCTACAAGAAAATAAACAACAATTGTGGCTTAAAAACTATTTCTTAAACAAAGAAAGGTATCAGAGGTTGTTATCCACTGTCATTGTCAAGAACAGTACTTTTTTTTTTTTTCGTTTCAATGCAGGATTCGAGTCAGTCTTGTGATTATTAATCGCGATGCCGAAATGACGAGTGTACTGTACAGTAGCATTTTGGAAATGCCCTTTCGGAACAACACAATGTTTATGTAATAGGCATTGATCAATATCGGATAAAATGAAGTTCTGCATATAAACGATTTTTGAAAAAAAGTAGATGACAAATAACAGTCTAAATATCTATAAATACACTGATAAATGGGGTTTTCGTGCTTTGTCATGCTAGCTTTGTCATGCTAGCCGTAAAGGTTGAAAGTCCCGAACGTTATTACACAGAAGTAGTCCGTGTACACGATTATGCTGTACACACAGTACTAGGCTGATACGGAAAAGTTTTCCATCGAGTTGTATTGTGAAGTAAGATAATGCCCATGTCTTACTCGGATCATAGGTATATAATAAAAAGCAATATTAGTTGTTTTCATCAATATTGGCGAGTTCTGATTGGCTGATTATTTCATAGCTCCATCAAAAAAAGTTCATGCAGTGCCGGAACTAGTCTATTGTGAAACCAACTCCTTGTTTCTGTGTTCGGTTTTCCGATATTGGCCTCATTCTATTGGAGTTCAAATGTTTAATGTTTGTATAATAATCTGATCTAGAGGTAAAATACCTGGACATATGAGCCCGAAGTGAACGTCCTATAAAATCGTTAATTTATCGGACATCTGTAAATAGTTCACGTAAAAAGACGGAATATTAATCAAGTGACATGTTAAATCGGTTAAATCGGTTTCGCTGTGCTTTTACTGCCAAAGTAATGCTAACATGTATTCGAGATTTCATAATGTTTTTCTTCTTTTATACCGAGTCCGAATTTCAAGTGCTAGCTAAGTTTATATTCTCCGAATATCATAAACTGAAACAAAAGA
Organism: Tridacna gigas; assembly: GCA_945859785.2. Classification (NCBI taxonomy): domain Eukaryota; kingdom Metazoa; phylum Mollusca; class Bivalvia; order Cardiida; family Cardiidae; genus Tridacna; species Tridacna gigas. Next base: position 5,241,281 of record OX244030.2, read on the forward strand.
AATCCAACAATAAATTCATGAAGTCTTCGACAGAATTGAAAACTCACTGTCAGTTTACTGGGTCGAATTATCTAATTTTCAACTCACTTCTATCGTATTAATAGTCCAATAATTCAATATTAGTTTTTTTCTGGTCACATTTATTTTGTCGTCTGCAAATGCTCTCAATTTGGACTAGTCTAAAATTTTGTTGTTTGGTAAAGAGTTAAATAACTCAATAAAGGAACGAATACGTATTTCTTTATATAGAACGGGTAAACCTCTACCCAACAATCCATACTTTTAACTACCCCGAGAGAGAGGGCATTTAAACACGGTGTGGGAAAATGCAGAAAATGATATTGATCACCATTTTTACTTTTCCCACTATGTTTTCAAGTCTTCAAAGGCATATTCCATCATTTGAGCAACATTCGGTTTATCGTCTACAAACGTTTTCAAGTTGCATGAGTCTTATATTTGAGCCATGCTCTGTATAAAGGGGATTTATTGCACAAGAAAAGTATTGAACCAGGCCAGCCTGCGGAGTCCGCACAGGCTGACCTGGGTCGAACCTTTTTGCTATTGGTCAATTTTCTGAATGTCAAAAGACTATTCTGCCACATAACTCATGACTCAGGCGGTTGTTAGACAAATTGGATTTCATGGATTCATAATTATGTGATGACTTCCTTGGTATGATGTATCAAAGACATGCATTAGACCCGCTTTTGCCAGAGCATGGCTCAATTTTCCGTACTGTAAAGTGTTAACCGCTGTTATTTGTACACAGATACCTACCCTTGACCTCTACTCATTTAACCATATGATACATTTTGATAAGAAATGAAACTATTTGTTTTTATGCTTTTCAGTGCCGGTAGTTTATAGAAATCTAACAATGAACTATATCCTTACAATTCACCGGTGAATGTTATAATTCGCCGGGAAATCTTATACCTTTTATTTTTGACATGCCACGAATATTTTAGTCTAGATTACCTGCCCCTACCACTAAGTTATCGGGTCAGGCAAAGCGCAATAATGGCGGCCTCCATGGCGTCCTCAAGCGCAGCCCTATATGCTTTCTTTTTTTTTTTTTTATTTCCCAATTTCATGTGATCCACTTTGATCAGTGAATAAAATGAGATCAATTTTGTATAATATATGCATTACCGTATCTAAAGCGTGCGGTTGGGGTATGGTTAAATATAAATTTGACTATGAATCATTTTAAAAGTGGTCCTATTTTCGGACGTTTTCTGGCTCCATTGAAATAAATTTCGGATACTTAAAGCATTTCTGATATGTAGTTTTTCTCACAAAATAAGGAGGATAGTTTAAAAAAAAACAAAAAAACCTCTCTGCCATTACTTTATTGCAGCCGATCTGTTACTCATAACGTCATTATTACATCTAGTCCATATCCGACTAGATTGACTAGATCTATTTCGCTTGAAAACCGCACACATTTTTTCTAAATGAGCAACAATACGACGTGATAATAAAAAAAGTTTAAAGAGAAGGGCAAAAGGATGATTATTAGATTCAGTGTTTAATCGAAATTTCTTTCCTCTCGTGAAAAGCAGAGGCCATATTTTCACTTGTGGATTCGCCACTCGTGAAAATATAACTTTCGCTTTTCACTCGATGAAAGAAATTTCGATCATATACCTAAACAGACAATTATCTTGTATCTACTTGTTTAATTTTTACCAATCTATTGTTGAATACCATAATAAAGTAGGATCAGATCAATACTAATTGTGTCATAAAAAAGAATATTTACATAATGTTTGGTATGCAAAGGATTTCTATACTGCTATATACAAAATTTAATGGCGAAATTTAAAAAAAAAAAGCTTAATTTCAAATTCAAGTGATAAATCTATGACGAAAACTTTGAGCTTGGTAAAAAAGTGGACATGTAGCTGGTCATTTCCAGTTACTTTAATAACAAAAAAAAACAATATTGTTTCTACTTTTACAGGCTCTAGCGACGAACTGGCATATGAATTCGGAACTCCCGTGCGATGCAGGATTGGCGAAATGTACAGCTATTCTTCACACACCTGTGCTCAATGAATGTTATGATGAAGACTAAAATTTTGAGCCATGCTCTGTCAAAAGGAGGAATAGTGCATCTCCGTCATACGAAGCAAGTCATCATATGATTGTGGATCCACAGAATGGATTTTGTCTACCAACCTATTAAGTTATTAGGTAGATTGGTCTTTTGACATGAAGAAAATCGACCAATAGCAAAAAGTTTCGGGCTGCACAAGCTGACCTAGGTCAAAGCTTTTATTTTATTTTTTTTTTGCAGATGTATTAAGCTCCCGTTTTTACAGAGCTTGGCTCAGTTATAAAACGTATGCTATGAATCAGTACCATTTGTACTTCGTCTATAAATTAATTCATAAAAATTTGAGCACATAAATATACTGTTTCCTTGCATGCATCAATTTCTTTTGTCTTGTATTCTTTGAGAATGAATTTGTATTCTTTATGTTAAAGATAAAATGTTATGTTACGTTATGTAACTTAAAGTGAAATAGGCTCATTCATGGGGATTTATCTTTGTATGCCGAGTGCAAAGGCGGATACCACTCGACATAACTCGGCCGATTCCGTTGTACATCTGTCCTCGTCCGTATCAAGGAGTTTTCCACTTTGAAGTTCCAGTCACATGGACTTAAACATGGTAAATCAATCGGCAGCATCAATAACCAGGGTTATGTTATTCACATCCATCAATCTGTCTTTGAAAATTGCCAACAGAATTGATAGACCACGTTAAGAATTGAATGTACAAACTGTTTGTCAATAGAAATGTATTTAGAAGGATTTGGAAGGAAAATTGTGACTCGGGTTTTCCTTTTTTTAAGTGGAGCTTTACAATTTTAAGAACTGGAAAGCGGTGTTTTTCCGGCCTGGAACTGTATCTTGTAGGTGCATATCACCCGTTGTAATACAGCCAAGAGCCTCGATCCATGGATCAGCCGAGGTTTGCCGAATGAGGGAATGTCCGATTCAGAAGTTACTTCTATACAACAAATATTATTGAACCAGCCCGCATAGCTCAGGTGGTAGAGCGCAGGACTTGCAAACATCAATTCTCGGGTCACTTGAGGATGTAGGTTCGAGCCCCACCGCTTGCCATCTAAAATTACTGATATTTAATCTTTCCGTTGAGATATTAAACCGAGGTCCCGTGTGACGGTGCTATACACCGAGCATGTAAAAGAACCAGTCGTAACTTGCAATGGGTTTCGTCCTGTGTCTTGCACTATGCCCCGTCAAAAAAAACCCAACAGTCTTGGGGGAGGGGGGAGGGGGGCATCGACAATATGGGCAACCGGTGGCGACGATAAATTCAAATCTTATTGACAGTTCCAGTATGGGTTCTTTAAAAGGTTTACCAATCCTCAGGGTAAGATTATTATGTTCACGATTTAAATGAATCCCTTTTATTGTTTTAAATTTTTCTAGATGCAACCAAGAAAAAACAGTTAATTAAAAAAAAAAAAAAAGACAAATTTGTGTAAAATTTATTTTTTGTAAATCTCATGGCAAAATGTTCGCTCATTTCACAAACATACCATGGTAAGAGCGTTTTGTATTCCGAACAAGGAGTTAATGCATTATTTCGACCTTGACATTTCACTCTTGGACATGGAAATGTTCCTTTACGTGTCTTGAAATGTTAACGTTTTTATGTCAAAATTTACTCTCGACACGCAATGACCTCGTCGATGTATGCGGCTGTCAGCCTTTCAAACGGAAAGATTAAAAATAAGATAAGAGCCAGGCGTCGAAATTGTGCAAGTTTCGTTCAGTTCAAACGTATCATCTTATCCTGATTGAAGCGTTTTTGACGGGGTGTCTCTAGCAGTTTCTGTGTGGCACATCGAAGCAACGCTTCGAGAATATGGACCAGGGCCCGTATTCACCAACCATTCTTAAGAATATTCTTAGTCTTATTCTCCAAGTTTGTCCAAAATGTGAAAGTAACACAACCAGAAGTTGTGTTACTTTCAAATCCAGGGCTGCGTATCCATAAACTGCGTGGATTTACGCAAGTTATTTCTGATTGTATATACACGGAGATGATTCCCCGCTTTACCCAAAACTGAGTTGGCGTAAAGTTATGGAAATATTTACTCAAATCCTACAGTTATGCAGTTTAGTGAAACTTGTTTCAGACTGCTTGCTTACCTAAAATGCGTATGCAAATCTCGTGTGTACGCAGTTTAGTGAAAGACAGCCCTGATCCATAAACTTGTGTATCTAAATCATCAACAGAATCATCGATTTTTAGTAAACTAATCAGTCAAGATTTCATTGATAAAATCGATGGCCTGTGCAATTAATGCAGTAATATATTAGACATGTCCAAATTGAAAACTGAAATTTGGCTCAAATTTTGAAATTTGTTGTGAAAAATGCAAAAAATATTTTGGGAAAAAGGAGAAAATGTTAGTTACTAGCTGCGTGTCCTTTCCCCAAACTGTTTTCAAAAGCCTTTTTCTACAAGGTCGTTCAAACTCGGAATTATGTGGTAAATTGTTTACTATTTTGCAGATTGCGACCAGGTGCGAAACACCTTTCAAACTTTTGTTGACGTTGGGATTGATAACTCAACAAATAACATCGAGCCATTTGATGTTATGCAAAATACCGACCCTACCCAATGTTTGCTTGACTGCAGCGAGGATCCACGATGTGCACTGGTGTAAGTCTACACTTCATTTTCTCTCTCAATCTCATTGAAATACAACTAAATATTTGAGCCATGATCTGGCAAAAGGGGGTTTCATGCATCTCCTTAATGCATTATACCAAGCAAGTCATCACATAATTACGGATCCATAAAATCTATTTTCTCTGACAAAAGACCAGATCTGGAGGTGGAATGGTCCTTTGCCATGGAGAAAGTTTACAAATAGCAAAAAGTTTCGACCCATGTCAGCCTGTGCGGACCTTGCAGGCTGGCATGGATCGATACCTTTTTGAATGTGCATTTAGCGCCCCTTTTCACAGAGCGTGGCTCATTTTCCTTTGTACTTGGGTATATAAAATTTTAAGTAATTCTATTAGACAAAGACTTGCCTCCGATAAGAGGTGATGACTATAATGCTGTTATTGTATTTAAATAACAGTGCATAGTGTGATATCGTCAACCAAACGAAGAATTGCGATGTAACCAGAACGTTTTACATCGTTACGGGTTCTATTTCTATCAAGCTGTAACGAGGGTAAACGACCCATGCTCTACGAAAAAAGAGTTTAATGCATCTGCAAAAAGTATTGATTCAGGTCAGCATGCGAACTCCGCGCAGGCTGACCTGAATCGAAACTTTTTGCTATTGGTCAATTTTCTGCATGTCAAAGGACCTACAGGTGTATGTCGGTTGTTACACAAAATGGATTTTATGGACCCACAATTATGTGACGACTTGCTTGGTACCATGCATCACGGAAATACATTAAACCCCGTTTTGTCAGAGCATGGCTGAAAATGTAATTGTAAATTGAATATGTTACGGGAGATCACTCATTCACTGCATAGCTTCTTCCCGTATAAAATCAATACCTGACAACTGCATTAGGGAGAATTCTCTTTAGCACAGGGGTTAGTGTATTGGTCTTTCAAACCTCGATAAACGAGGATATTTGCCGCACGGGCTCGAATCCTGGCCGTGGCGTTTTGTATTTGAGCTATGCATTGTTGCGAACTTCCATGTTCGTTAGATGGGGGCTCGTCCGGGATTGGCCTTTAAGCCATTTGTTGTCCATGAAATTGACCGTTATTGGCCATTGAGCCATTCTTTGTCTAAATAATAGACCTACAGCCTAATAAGGCTTTCCGTCATCAAAATGATGACTTCTTTCAAGAGGGGGTGTGTTGCGGGAGATCACTCCCTCCTTACTGCATAGCTTCTTCCCATATAAAATCAATACCTGACAGCTGCGTTAGGGAGAATTCTCTTTAGCTTAGGGGTTAGTGTATTGATCTTTTAAACCCCGATAAACTATGATCTTTGCCTGCACAGGTTCGAAACCCAGCCGTGGCGGTTTGTATTTGAGCTATGCATTTGTCACGAACTTTCATGTTGGTAAGAAGTATCATACGTCAAGGTTTCCATGCTGATCGTGTTGCGTGTCGTACATAAGGGAAAACAACTGCATTATTTTAAGCGTTCCATCTCCATTCAAAATGAGGCAACATTTCCGTGGTCATAGGTAAAGGTTGCTGTCTGCATTTTCCAAAACTTTCGGGAAATGCGATAAATGAATTCTGGATGTCCTGATAAACCAGCCCTTTTGGCTGACCTAAGCCGCCGTCCGTTGTGCGCTGTCCGTCGTCCGTCGTGCGGTCGTCAACAATCACCTTGTGTGCACTCTAAAGGCCACATTTTCAGCCCAATACAGATGAAATTTAATCAAAACGTTTGTCTTGATAATATCTGGGACAACTTCTAAATTGGATAACTTCGGGTAAAAAGGAGGTCACTGGAACAAGTCTAAGTAAAACACTGTGTGCACTCTAGAGGCCACATTTTTCTGAAGGATACTCATGAATTTGGTCAGAATGTTTATCTTGATAATACATGTATCTTGGACAGGTTTAAAACTGGGTCAGTTCGGGTCAAAAAGTAGGTCACTGGAGCAAATCTCAGAAAAACATTGTGCTGTCGCCTCGTCCAACATATAGACTGGTTATGCAGTGCACTCGTCCAATAGAATTCACTATTGTACCCAAGCATGTTAAATAACCTCATTATAGATTAATTAACTCCACTGATACAGCTAAAGTGCAATATATCCATATTCGAGACTCTGGCCTCGTTCTGAAAAATCCATATACTGGGTCCGTATTCACCAACCATTCTTAAGAACGTTCTTAGACTTATTCTTCAAGATTTTCCAAGTTTGAAAGTAACACAACTTCTGATTGGCTAAACCGAATGGTTTAGCCAATCAGAAGGTGTGTTACTTTCAAATTTGGAAAATTTTGGAGAACAAGACCAAGAATATTCTTAAGAATGGTTGGTGAATACGGACCCTGGACTCGAAAGCTTCAAATATGAATTCAGATGTTTTGTACTCACGCGATAGTGTTAGACCGGTTTAACTGGGCACTATTTGTTAGGGTCAAATAATATGAGGGTTATTAAACATGTTCGGGTACAATACTGAATTCCATTGGACGAGTACACTAAAGAACCAGTCTATATTTTGAACGAGGTGACAGCACAGTCTAAAATATAGACTTGTTCTGAAGTGTACGAATTCAGCTGCATCCAATATTATACCAAAGCATGTTAATTACCTCTTTATTTCACACTCACGTATCTACATGTAATTTAAAATTCGACACATTTTGGGCCATTTTATTAGAAAATATTTGAAACAGAAAAAAAAAAGGTTTAAGCGAATAGTGGATTTCGGTAGACTACTCTTCCGAGCAAATATCGATATTCGGGATTTAGCCTCGTTTTAACCCTTTCCCAAACAAGCCCTGGTTTTCACGTGTCTGCAGTACAAGTCTTTTGAAAACACTGTGGGAAAAGGAGAAATTGCTCGTAACGAGCAATTTATCCTCTTACCACAGCGTTTTCTACCCTTTTTGAGACCTTTCTGCCATTTTCATCAAATTTAAAATTGTCGTCTGCAAGCTCTTTCAATTTGGACCAGTCCAGAATTTGTTGTTTGGGAAAGGGTTAAAAAGTCCATATTCCTTGATTCTTGCCTCGTTTTGAAAAATCCATATTCGGGAATTTACAGAGTCAAATATGAATTCGGATATTTTGCACCCACGTTGTACATAGTATTCAAAAGATTTCAAGAGTAGTTAGATTATAGGTCTGAAAGAATTCTGTTTCTTATATACCTTTACATTTTCCAACTCAAACGTATGCATCGCATGGGTACAATCAAAGCGCTGAAGGCCTGGGCATCAGAACGGGTGAAGAGGTAGGAAGATTAGGCCCAGAAGCTCAAAGTTGCTATCACATTTGTACAGACTGTGGAGTTGACAACAGAATGGAAAAACATAAATATGTAAAGGCAAATATAATGAATATTTTTGTATAGCCTTGGCCTCATGGTCTTTATGGATTGAAAGGAGATAATTTTTAAAGGATTTTCTGTTTCCTATTTTTCTTCCTTTACGTTGCTTTGGCAACAAATCATGGTAACAAACCAAAATGAGCAGCGTGCAAAAAAACTGCTGATAGAGGACAAGTCCATTGATTAATTGATCGTATGGTGTTTAAGGCCTTTTTCAACATTATTTCAGTTATTTCGCGGCGGCCAGTGCACCTGTCCATGCTTTCCTGGAGTTTCTGTTACCAGTACTCCGCACAATATTCTTTCAAAGCCACTGGCTGCTTTCCCACATAAACATCGTCGAAACAGTGGTCAGCGGTGAGAGAGGAGTGAATCCTGCCGTAATGACAATCATCAATCCTTGGAAAGAAATTGGCCGAGTCGGGGATCGAACCAGCGACTTCATGTTCCCAAGTCTTGTACGATGAGCTACGGGGTCTCTGCTGAAGACAAGTCCAGGGAACATTTCTGGAAAGTGCACAAAATCCACATTTGATAGTTATCGAAAAGTTCAAGTTTTAAGTAAGTATATTCATTAATTACAAACATGATAAAATATCAAAGGTTCTAAAAACTCAAAGTAATAAAAAAGGGGTGTAACTTTGTCAAATATTTTGATGGTTACCTGCCCCGGTTATATGGCAGTGACTGTTACTAAGTTGCCATGATCAACCAAGTTGGAAAGCCGATTTTCATAAACAAGAGGGCCGTTGGACCTAAAACCCTCAACTGAGTAGTCATCTAGGATTGATAAATTTGAAGAGCTCTTGGTTGTGATTATGGAGAACAAATGAACCATGCGCTGGTAAAGGAGGTTTGATGCATCGCTGTGATCCATCATTCCATCCATAAAGTCCATTTTGTCGAACAACCAACTGAATAATGAGACACACAGGTTCTCTGACATGCAGAAAATTTGCCAAACGCAAAAAAGTTTCGACCCAGGTCAGCCTAAATACCTATCGAGATCAAGATCAGATTGCACTGAATGTCAAGTCTGATCTTCGGTATAAAACATCCACCAGTTACTTAACTCTTTACCATACAATCCCGAGTTTTAAGGACTCTAAGGATATAGCTTCATGAAAATCTTTTGGAAAAAGAAAATTCTCTCTCTTTTCCTACAAGGTTTTCTGCACATTCACAGCCAATAACGAACATTTCAGCTAAATCTAACTTGCTGTCCGCAAATTGTTTTCAGTTTGACAAGTCTAAAATTTCATCGTTTTTTAAAGATTAACCAGTTTTCAATGTCTCATGTTACAAACTTTAAGCATATTTGATATTGTATGCGCCGAGTTTGCCATTGGTCGAAATGGTTACAGGCCGAGATGTCATATCTGGACAGCTCTGACAGGAAGAAATAAGGCATATATACCAATCAAATACATGGCTATAACTTCAGACACTAGGTGCACAGTAATTCTACGAAAGTTAAAATCTTGCCGAGGTTTTGAGACACCTTTTTCAGAGAAAGAGCACACCGTCTGTGTAAAGCACGCTATCATTATTTGACTAGAAAAAGGACAAACGAACGATCCCGATTAGTGCTCCGCAAGAACACTCGTCACAACTCGATCGATTGCGTAACTACATCTAAACATTTGATCAACGATCGCCCGAGGTTTGCTAATTGTTTCTTTCACTGTTAAGCGCACGAATTTGCAGTTATGAATAACTTCACCAGGGCCTAAAATTCTCAGTCAACACTTTCGTACGATTAAAATCGCAAATCAATCAAAGTTTGTTGTGAAATAAACCTTACTATGATATTCAAATCGAAATATTTTTATATATTTTAATGGATGTTTTCTTTCAGCGTAGTGAGATCGATTACAAGCGGTACTTTTCACTTTTACTCGGGTTTTTCCGTAAATGCTTGTATGGGATTGAAATTTTGGTATACGATTCCTATGGCCTTGGGCTTGGAAAGCCAAGCTCAGGCCAAAAACACACACGACGCAAATATATCCTTATCGCAGAATGCATACGTAAATAGTTTGCGATTTGATTGGTCTAAATATTACGCCATAGTATTTAACCGCCATTCACAATAACGAAGTTACTTCTCAAGAAACCGGTATATGTTTTATACGATTAAAGCGGTAAATAATTGCAATATTCTGTTCTGTGCTGTAGGAATATACTAAAAGTTGTAAGGATGTAATGAAAGGATTATTATGGTGTAGGAACATTTATGGTGGTTGTATTTGTTTCTTGCTGCGTAAGAAAATTTCGGCATCTCGGTCGACCTTCGGTCTCGCGTTATATCCGTTTTTCTCACGCTGCCCAAAGCAAGTACAAGGCCCGTCCTTTATAAATCTTGACTTCATGCTCAAGTAAGTTTGTGCTCAAACTTCCAATTACACTACTGTTTCTGAAAGTACGGCAATGAGTTATAAAGCCTTTCATTTGATAAGAAGAAGGACAGAGAAGTTCTTAAAGTTGAAATGTTGCTCACAATCAATTGTGTACAATTTTGAAATGTTATGGTTAGCTTAGTTGAGCATGAAAAAAGTTTTATAAGCACCGACCCAGGAAATTCACCGCATCATAGCATTCCGAATCTATGCTTAAATAGATCGATGCATGTTCGACTATGCTTTTATATTTCAGACAAGTAACAGATTCTGATGAACAATATGGATGTGAAATCTATGGACCGGTACCTGATTATTCGCTCATTTTGGTCGACTACAAAGGACGAACTGTCTATCTGCGTAATTGTGAATAAAATCACATACATACATGGCGCTTCACAACCAGCTGATCCGAGTCTATACAGCAATACACACAGGAGCCATGCTCTGACAAAAGGGGGTTTAATGCATCTCGAAATCCCACAATGATGGATCAATAAAATCTGTTTAGTTTTACAAGTGGATGTGGCGGTAGACTGGTCCCTTGCAATGCAGAAAATATACAAGCTGCAAAAAGTTTCGACCCATGTCAGCCTGCGCGAATTGCGCAGGCTGACATGGGTCGATACTTTTCGCAGATGCATTAAGACCCCTTTTCATACAGCATGGCTAATATGTACTTGTACTGAAATGAACTCTTTACAAGACGACACCATTTAAGACTAATCCAAATTGTAAACACGTGCAGACGACAAATTAATATATGACTTAGATGATATGATTTGTTTTTTGTATAGGATACAAAATACTGTTGGAAAAGGAGCAAACGCTGGTTACCAGCGTTTTCTCTCTTTTCCACAATATTTCAAAACAATTAGTTTCAGAAGGTAACGGGTCGAAATGAATCAAGGGGCGAAAAATCCTTTTTTGTGAGGATTTTTGGCTTCAGTTTAGATAGGTAAAGTAAAAACTTTAAGGTACATCCTTACAGACAGAGAAAAAAAAAAAACGCTGAATGGCTCAGAATTTGGCCAGCTGTATAAACATAGATAAAATACCAATATGTTATGGTATACGAGTTAGAGAAACTCGACGGGTTTGTCCTCATTTATAACCGTAAACAACAACGGTGATTTCTTGGAAGGCTGCCAATAAATGAAATGTATTTTCTATCCGTCGTAATCTTTGCAACCTTGCAGCCGTCAGGGGCAACATTTGGCATGAAGATACAAGAATTATTATAGTTTCATTAACCCTTTACCAAACGATCCCGACTTTTAACGACCCTGTAAGAGAAGCCTTTTGAAAACATTGTGGGAAAAGGAGAAAATGCTGGTAACCAGCATTTTCTGCTTTTCCCACAATGTTTGCTACCCTACCCATACCAAATTTCAATTTTTCTGTGCCATTTATTTTGTTGTCTGCAAATGCTTTCAATTTGGACCAGTCTTAAATTTTGTCGTTTGGTAAAGAGTTAAATAAAGAGGAAATGGGTCAAAATCTGGCAGAAAAAACGAGTATAGATGTATCTTTAGAGAATATATTCAGATATAGAAGAGGAAATTTTGCTTTTTGTTTAAATGTCCTAATATATAGGGTTTCATGTTCGCTTTTTAGATATAGAAGAGGAAATTCAATTTGTTCTAATATATGTGGGTCATGCTCTGTGAAGAGGGGGCTTAATGCATCTGCGGAAAAAATATCGATCCAGGTCAGCCTGCGCAGTACGCGCAGGCTGACCTGGGCCGAGAGTTTCGCTTCTGGTTAATTTTCTGTATGTTCAAGGACCAGTCTACATTATGATTCAGTCGGTTTGTTAAAAAGATAGTAAAAAAGTTAGTATCATGTATATATATATATGTGTGTGTGTGTGTGTGTGTATGTGTGTATATGAGGGATGCATAATGCACCTTCGTGATTCATGATACCAATCAAGCCATCACATAATTATGGATCCATAATAGCCATTTTTTAATAACCGACTGAATCATGAGGTAGACTGGTCCCAGGACATACAGGAAATTGACCAATAGCGAAAAGTTTCGGGCCAGGTCAGCCTGCGCGGACTGCGCAGGCTGACCTGGATCGATGCTTTTCGCAGATGTATTCAGCCCTCTTTTCACAGAGCATTGCTCATATATGATATTGATGTCGCTTTTTTATGAAACCATATCATTTAAGACGTTCGAGTTTGCAAAAGTTATTACAATTAACGGTACAAATATAGACTATTTTCATTTGCATTTTTCATTACGTTTTAAGTCTATACTTATTGAATACAAAAACAGTTATTTATAGTAAATGATTAACCCTGTACCAAACAATGAAATATTAGATTGGTCCAAATTGACGGAATTTTCAGAGGACTGATAAAGATGACCAGCTTTTTTTCTGCTTTTCCCACAATGTTTTCAAAAGACACCTTTCTCAGGGTCGTTAAAACTCGAGGTTATTTGGCAAAAGGTTAAGGAAAACTTACTGATGCGTTAAAAGAAGCTCATTATAGATTTGAGCGGCGCTTTGGCAAAAGGGGGTTTAATGCATCTCTGTGATGTATTTTACCAGGCATGTCATCACATTATTATGGATTGTTATTATTACAGATTTGAGCTGCGCTCTGGCAAAAGGGGGTTAATGCATGTCCGTGAGGCATTATATTAGGCAAGTGATGACATTAATATGGATCAATAAAATCTATATTTCGTCTAGCTCGAATCACGAGGTCCTTTCACACACAGAAAATCTGCAAATGGCAATATACCTCGATACTTTTTTTTTTTTTTTTTTTTTTTATTACAGTTGATTAAACCCCCTTTTGACAGAGCATGGCTCATTTCCTTTTCGTAGCATTTTGTAGTTGAATTGTTTAAGTGTTTAAGTCTATGTGTGTTTTAGAGAGAGAGACGCACACAGACAGACACACAGACAGACACACCGACACACAGACAGAGAGAGAGCGAGACAGACAGACAGACAGACAATCAGGCAGGCAGGCAGGCAGACAGACAGACAGACAGGCAGAGAGAGAAACAGAGAGAGAGACTATTATGAATTACTCAGTTTTTTTCGAATTTTCGAATCATTAATTTTGTTGTATGGAGAAAAAAAGGTTTTATTCTGTATTCAATAAATATTGTCATAGGGTAGAAATTCAGTTTATGTGACCGCCATTTTGGTTTTGTGACCTTTATCTGACATTCATACTCTCTGAAAAGGGGGTTAAATATACCTATAAGAAGCATCTACCAAGATCAGCCTGCACAGTCCGCGCATGCTGACCTTGGTCGAAGCATTTTTGTTTTCGGTCAAAGGACCAGTCTTTCCCCATGATTCAGTTGGCTATTTGACAAAAATGAATTTTATGTATCTAAAATTATGTGATGGCTTGCTTGGTATGAATTACGAAGATGCACCAAAACTCCTTTTGCCAGAATATGGCTGATATGTTTAAACCCTTAAGGTGACCTGTATAAACCCGTAAGCCCTCCTGTGCACGAAAAAGAAAAATCAATTTTAGTCTTCAAATAAGACTCCGGTAATTTGAAAGGCAATTATTTTAAAGAAACCTCCACAAAACAGCGAACAATGTCGATTTACGTCAACTTTACTTTTCGTGTATTTTTAACGTTATCTGCACTGTCCACAACAGCAATATTTCTTATTTCCATGGGTTAAACTCTTCAAGTTAAAGGCGCCCGCCCGGGTAGCTCAGTGGCAAGCGTATCTGACTCGTGACCTGGTGGTTGTGAGTTCGATACCCGGTTGAGGCAAACTTTCTTTCCGGCGATTTTTTGCCTCTCCCCTCTGATGCATGTGAGAAAAGTAGTCAGTGGCTTTGGAAAGAAAGTTGTGTCAGGGCTGATGTGAGGCAGCCAGGAAACACACGGGTGCGTCACTGACCGCCATGATATGACCTGACCTATTAAAATGGCGTTGAATTCCAACACAAACGAATCAAGTTATAGGCACGTTTAGACTTACTACAGGGACCACATGTAAAAACAAATCATGGGCATCAATGAATTACAATCAAACGCAACCATCTGTACTAACGGAGGCACATTTCCTTTGCGATGCAGCGTCTAATAAGTATATCGAAACGTTCATTTCCCATTTTCGTTTTTCCGTTATAAATAAGTTAACGATTTGGCTACGTCACGGGCACCTTGTAGGTTCCGATACTGTCGTGCTGTCTCGCGAGACTAGGTCATTTTTTTTACCATATATGCAGAAAAGTTCTCAAAGGGAGATAACTATATCGGATTGACGATTATAAGTATTAGAATTGGCCTTTGCCCCTTATCAGTCTATAAAAGTGAACAGGCCTGCAAGATAAGGTTAAGGTTAACCCTTTCCAAGATGAAAGAGTTTAGACCTGTCCACATTGAAAGCATATGCAGGTGACAAATCGAAAGTGGCTCAAATATTACGATTTGTCTTTAATAGGATAGAAACCATTGTGCGAAAAGGTGAAAATGCTGGATACCAGTTACCAGATTTTCTTGCTTTGCCACAATGTTTTCAAAACTCTGCTTCCCAAACATTGGATTCCACGGTAAAGGGTTAATGCAGTCGTAAGTATATATCAACCGACGAACATTTTTATCTTAATATAGCCAGATAAATTTACAAAAAATCGGTTGTGAAAATTACTCATTCCCAATTTCATTTCTTTCCCCAAATATTTTGAACGAAAAATGAGAGTTTGGATTTTCAGTGCCGTAGTGCTGGGTCACGTGATTTGCCAGGTAATAGTTTTTCACTATCAACTTCAATCTTTCGCTCTGCACTTAATTCTTGACCAAACGACAACATTTTGGACTTGTTGAAATTGAGAGCATTTGCATGCAGACGACATATTGAAATCGGCTCATTTGGTTGCAGGTAATTTTGAAAGGTTAGAAAACATTGTTGGTAAAGAAGAAAATGCTGGATACCAGCATTTTCTTCTTTCCAGCAAAGTTTTCAAAACGGCCTCAAAAAAAAAAAGCAAACAAACGCTTGTAACAGTCACTGAACCAAGAATCAATCCCTTCTACCTTTGATGTTTTTGTTTTTTGTCATCGGAAAATGACTGAGAAAAAAGACGCTTTTACACGGTTTATGAAACGAAATAAGTGGATTAGCAGATTAACTTTCATCCAGATGACAAAATCTTAGACCTAGACAAAACTGAAAGCCTCTGCAGACGCAAAATTTAGAATGTGACTCAATTCATGGGGCGTGTCTTTAAAATGGAAGAAAACATTGAAGAGAAATGGAGAAAGTGCTCCTAACAAGCATTTTCTCTTTTCCCTGGTAACAATGATTTCAACAGTAATCTACCTCAGGGTAGTGTAAACTCGGGATTGTGTGGTAAACGGTTAATAAGTTCATGCCATAGCAGATAAAGTATTCGAAGCAAAATATGAACATTTTTCCAGTTTCGACCTTACGTATTTAAATCTAAACCTGGTCAGATTTGCCCGTAGGCCTAGTTTTTTTATAGGGTCGAGCCCGCTTGCTTCGTCGTAAGCGTACAGAACTTTAAACCAGGGGGCCTCTGGTTCGAGTCCCCCGCTCGGCTAGTTTCTTTCCGAGGATGGGTAATAGTCCTTGCGATCGGATTCGCCCAAACAGTACATTCTAGGCCGAGCTCTTTAGCACAGTCGTTAGCGTACAGGACTTGAAACCAAGGATCGCTGGTTCGATTTGCCAGCTCGGCGAAGTTCGTTCCGAGGATTTATGATGGCCATTGCGACAGGATTCTTTTCCCTCTCGCCGCTGATCATTGTTTCGAAAATGGGTTTGTGTGAAAGCAGCCAGCCGCTTTGGAAGAGTATTTTGCGGCGTACTGGTAAGATAAACTCCGGAAAGCATGGATAAGTAGGCTATAGGCCGCCACGATATAATTGAAATAATGTTGAAAACGCCGTCAAAAAACCAACCAACTGACAGACCGACCGACCAACCGACCAAACCAACAAACAACCAAACAAATAAACAAAGAAGTTGTTTTGTAGGTTACCGGCATACAGATCATCGCACCAAGCTATATAAATGTGTCTGAAGCCGCGCTTCCTGGTAAGTCACTTTGAAATAATCCGAAGTTTTAACGTCCCTGGAAAAGAAGCCTCTTTGAAAAGATTTTTGGAAAAAGGAGCAAGTACTGGTAACCAACATTTTCTCCCTTTCCCCACAATGTTTTCTACGTTTTCTAAGACAAATTCCACCATTTTAAGCCATATTCAGTTTGTTGTCTCCGAGTGCTTTAAAATTCGACTAGTACAAAAAAATGTCGTTTGGTAAAGCGTTAACCTCAAGACCGTTTATCAAATCAAATACACGGTTTCAATTAGACCATAAATTTTGCGTTTTTAATAATGGGCTTATTTTGTCAAGATTTCTGACTAAGGTGAGGGTTAGAGTTGATCAAAGATCCATACACATTAAATGCAGTATGATTGTGATCTGCAATACCAGCAAGTATGCTCTGGGAAAAGCTATCTAGTGCATCTTCGTATTGAATTTCACCAAGCAAGCCGTCACGTGAACTAGATCCATTTTGTCTAAAATCCAGCTGAACCATGTGGTAGAGAGGTCCCTTGACAGGCAGAAATGTAAACCATCGCAAAAATGTTCGACCCAGGTCAGCCTATGCAGGCTGCCCAGACTGGGATGGGTTGATACCCTTTGCAGATACATTAACCCTTTACCAGACGACAAAATTTTAGACCTGTCCAAATTGAAAGCATTTGCTGACGACAATTTCAATGTGGCTCAAATGGTGATATTTTTTTCTCTGATAGGGTAGAAAACATTGTGGGAAAAGGAGAAAATGCTGGTTACCAGCATTTTCTCCTATTCCAACAATGTTTTCAAAAGGCCTCTTTCTCAGGGTCGTTAAAAGTCGGGATTGTGTGGTAAAGGGTTAAACGAGCTTTTCACAGAGCATAACTCATAAATTTAGCACTTTACTAAATGACAAAATTTTAAACTGGTTCAAATTGAAAGCATTTGCAGATAACAAGTCAAATATGACGCGAATGATAATGTTTGTATCCGAAAGGATAGGAAGCACTGTTGGGAAAAGAGAAAATGCTGGTTATCAGCATTTTCTCCTTTTCGCATGATGTATTTAAAAAAAAAAAAGACTTCTTTTTCAGGTTCTGGTTTAAACTCGGGATTGTGTAAAGAAGTTACTTCTGGCCTATGCAGACTTGAGCTAATATTCGATATACGTATTCATTCGCAATATCACGTGTTTGAAGAATCGCCATTTTACTGCATGCATGCATTTTTGAAAGTAATTGTTTGAAGAAACTGCATACGAATTAGGCGAAGAAGGAGATTGTGATGATGGTGTTGATGATGATGATGATGATGATGATTAAAAAATACAAAGACAGGTCATGTCTCGTTTTGACAGGCACAATACTCGGCACATTTACAGTCACCGACCAGCAAGGCCGCGTAACGGTTTATGGGGCAGATGCTCGAACCAAGGAACTTATAACGTTTAAGCTCGTCCAGTTCCTCTCCGCCAACGACACTACAACCTCTACACAATATGTTCTGGTTCTATATCAGATTCTGGACCGTGAACTGGTTAAGTAAATGAGCCATGCTACGGCAAAAGGGGGCTTAATGCATCTCCGTGATGCATGATACCAAGCAAGACATCATGTAAGAGTATCGTAAGGTAGACTACTCCCTTGACATACAGAAAATTTACCGATAGCGAAAAGTTTCGACCCAGGTCAGCCTGCGCGAACAGCGCAGGCTGACCTGGCTCGATACTTTTCGCGGATGCATTAAGTCCCCTTTTCACGGAGCAGGACTCAATTTTTTTTTCAACCTTTTCACGAATGTGAAATAATAAAAGTCGTATATCTTGACTGACTTCGTCCTTACCCAAACGACAAATTTCTAGACTTGTCCAAATGGAACGCGTTTGCAGACGACTAATCTGGGTCCATACTTTTCGCAGATGCATTAAGCCCCTTTTGACAAAGCATGGCTCAAATACAATTTCTCTTTAATGAAGTATAAAATGAAGTAACATATGACGCCTTTCAATTTCTATCTCAAACATGCGTAAGTTAGAAAAAAATATAATGGGTATATTACATCAGGAACAATGGAAGCTATGTGATAAATAGAAGATCTTACATGAGTGTTTATGTATTATCATTTTTATCAAATGAGTTGACTGAAAATGTATCACACGAGCTTTTGCGATATATATATATATATATACATTTTAGTCAACGAGTTTGATAAAAACGATAATACATGAACAGGCATGTGAGATTCTATTTGTCACATAAAACGAATGACAGACAAAAAAATATCCTGCATCATCACCCTTAACCTATACAACATTCACGGGTCCATGTTTACAGTTGTAGTTCGGTTTCAAATGTGTATATACACAAGTAGATAGGTCTTTGATATTTACTCCGAAAGTACAATGAAACAGTTTCTAAAGGGGGAAAGTCGGCCTATTTCCGCAATTTTGCTGATTTAAAAGACTTTCGATGCATTTTTTGGTTTTTATTAAACATGAAAATCAAAAAAATTCCACGCGCCATAGCAACAATGACGTCATTTTTTCGCGAAAAGGCGTAGTCGTACAAATTCCGGCACGTGCTGTGTCTGATTTCTCAGGCTGCAAGCGCTCATGACTAAAAACTAAGAAGAACCGGGGCCCAAAAAATCGATAATACACTAGTGTATTATCAAAAATAAGTCATGGGTTTAATACTCTGCGGAATAAGGTTTCATGTGATAAAAATGTCACTAAACGAGTCTAGACATATGTTATTATGTGAGCCTCTGGCGAGCTTAATAACATATTTGTTGACAAGTGCAATAAAAATCAATGTAAAGGCCAACGAATGTCAGATTCCTTTCATTTTATAACGAAATCTCGCGAACCGTGGAGTAGAATATACAATAACATACATTCATACACCGTAATTTTCATGACGAAAACTCTATTCAATTTACTGAAAAAAGTAAAAAAAAATGACGTCACACAAGACGTCACATAGTGCTTATCTGAAACGTGTCTAAGAGAAGAAAATCCGCACATGGTATAATACTGAAAACAAGGGAGGTTATCTGATAAATGTGTTTGTCTATCTTTTCATTGTTCTTCAATGAATTTCGCGAATTAGAATTCAAAACATTTTCCATAAAAAGGCGAACTATAACAAGGGAAATTATGTGTTATATACTGAACTCCATTACGACACAACCTCGCTTGATTTCAGTGAAATATACCCACATATATATTCATTATCTTTCACACGTTTAAGTTAAGAAATGCGTGGCCTCATATGTGACGTCATTTTATACTTGTTTCATAGAAGTGAATGGGGTTTATATTCCTGAAAATTACAACTTTTGTTTAGATGGTTTGCCTAGTCTGACTTCCAGTTTATGAAATATCGTGATTAAGATGCAAAGGTCTGACATTCTTTGGCTTTTGAGGTATATAGGATCTGACATGAGTTGGCGTTTGAGATAAAATGATATTAACGAGTCTAGGAACGATGTTATTAAGCGAGCCTTTGGCGAGCTTAATAACACGTTTTTTGACGAGTTTAAAAAAATATCTTAGAACCAATGAATATAAGATTCTTTTTATCACATAACGATATTTCACAAATTAGATCTATATAGATCTATCAGAAGATACAAAACCATCAATAAATGCACGTGCCGTAAGAAACCTATTCCATTCTGTGAGGTACGTACAAAATGACGTCAAAACAGACGTTACACAATTGTGACATCAAACGTGTATAAGATAAAAAAATTCGTAATGGGTATGTTACACTGGAAACAAGGGAGGGTTTTTTTTTTTTTTTTTTTCAAACTCGTCTGCTAAAGTGTTAACTAACTTGCTCAATAACATTTTTTTTGTTTTTGACTCTTTTAATAAGATTTTCAATTTAGGTCATATGCTTTATCTATCACATTATTGGTATCATGATTTTTTCTTTCTCTACGTTTCAGGAAACGACAATAACGCTCCATATTTCTGTCGTAGATGCCGTTGGGAACCAGGTAAAGATGCAAACCCTTACATCTACAGTTAACTCTTTATCTAACGGCAAGATTTTAGACTCGTCCAATTCGATAGCATTTGCAGACGAAAAATTAAATGAAGCTCAATTGCTGCGATGTGACTCTGATAGGGCATAAAACATAGTGGACGTGACGATAACCGTAAAAGTATTTTCTCCTTGTTCAACAATGACTTTTACAACCGTCAGGGTTGATAAAACAGAAAATTGTTCGGTAAAGGATTTTCTCATTGCTTTGGACAACTACTTTTGACGAAAACAATGTTGTCCTTTTTTCATGATGTTTTCGATCGTAGTTAAAATTTGTAATGGGAATATTACATCGGAAACAAGGAAGGTTATGTAATAAAAATGCTACTAAACGAGTCTAGAAATATGTTATTATGTGAACCTCTGGCGAGCTTAATAATATATTTGTTGACAAGTGTAATGAAATTTGAGGCCAACGAATGTCAGATTATTTTTATTATATAACGGAATTTCGCAAATTGTGGAATAGAACATGCAATACCGCACATTCATACACGGTAATTTTCAAACTTTATTCAAGTTACTGAAAGAAGTAAAAATAACGTCACATAAGACGTCACATAGTGCTTATCTGAAACGTGTCTAAGAGAAGAAAATCCGTACAGGGTATAATACTGAAAACAAGGGAGGTTATCTGATAAATGTGTTTATCTATCTTTTCATTGTTCTTCAGTGAATTTCGCGAATTAGAATTCAAAACATTTTCCGTAAAAAAATGCGAACTATAACAAGGGAGATTATGTGTTAAATATTGTTTTCGATCGTATTCTGGTATTAACTTTCATACATGTTGATGATCATCCATATTCTATAAGAAAGTCGACCGGAAACAAGTTTCATGAGGGAACAGGAAAATCACAGGATCAAATAAATAAGTTGTTTGGCTGTCGCAGCCAGAGGCATTTTACTTTTGACAAGCTTTTCCCAATGTAACTGATCCGTCCTCTGGCAAAAAGGGCCTTAGTGCATCTCCGTGATTTATGATACCAATCAAGCCGTCACATAATTTTGGATACGTGATAGCCATTTTTTTCAAAACAACCGACTTATCATGAGTTAGACTGATCCTTGCACATACAGAAAATTGACCAATAGCGAAAAGTTTCGGCCCAGGTCAGCCTGCACGGACTGAGCAGGGGGACCTTGGTCGATACTTTTCGCAGATTCATTATGGAATAAAAAGGGGCATTTGTTTCTTACTAGCGTGGTAACTTGGTGTAATTAGTTCAGGCTTCTGGCTCTGTGTAGAATTATACTCATAGGACAGTAATCCTAAGAGAGAATGAAAATTTAAATATTTGGTACATGCAAATGCTCCTTTTCCTAAGTTGTTTTCAAGATGCCTGCTGGATAGAATTAAAACAACATGTTTGTATGATAATGGTTTTATCATTATTTTTGTATGGTTTTTAACGCTGTTTTCAACATTTTTTCAGTTATCTCGCGGCGCCAGAGCACCTTCCCCTGCTTTCCAAGAGTTTCCTTTACCAGTTCTTCGCACAATGTTCCTTCCCAGGCCACTGGCTGCTTTTCCACATAACCATCGTCGAAACAATGATCAGCTGTGAGAGAGTGAATGAATCCTATCCGGTGACTATAAATTAATCCTGGGAAAGAAATTCGTCGAGCTCGGGATTCAAACGAGCGACATCCTGGTTTCTAGTTCTGTACCCACTGAGCTACAGGACTCGGTATGGTAATTGTACTTTCTCGTGCTCCCTTTTATATCAAACCGCCATATTGTTTTCAGAAAACCTTCAGTGTATCATTATATATCGAGGACGTCAACGATAATCCGCCCATATTTGACCATCAGCATTACTTATTTCAAGTGTCAAGCGTAAGTTGTTGTTCAAATCAAATGAAACATGCTCTGGAAAAAAGGGGCTTTAATGCATCCCTGTAATCCATCATACCAAGCGAGAAATCACATAATTATTGGTCAGCACTATCCATGGTGTCTTACAACCGACTGAATCTGGAGGTTAACTGATCCTTTATAATGCAGAAAATTGACCAACAGCAGCAGGTTTCGACCCAGGTCAGCCTGCATGGATTGTGCAGGCTGACCTAGATCGATACATTTTGGCGATGCATTAGACCCCATTTTCACTTTGCATGGCCCAACCGAATTTAACCCTTTTTCCAAAATATCTTGTGTTTGCCCGGCCCAGATGAACACACGTTTTGAATACACATTAGGACAAGGAGAAAAGGCCGGTAATTAGCATTTTCTCACTTCCCCAAAATGTTTTCCAGCCATTTTAAAGACAAATTCCATTACTTGAGCCAAAATAAACTCACTGTCTGCAAAAATGATTATTCTGGAGAGCCTAAAAGGTTGTTGCCTGCTAAAGATTTAAAGCAGCTACATTATTAATTGTCCGGTCAGGTGGCAGGGCACTTGGAAACTTGTTCATGGCTGTAGCGAAATATGTCGTCCGGCGCCGAAGGCGAGGCGGCGACATGATTCGCCACAGCTGTGAACAAGTTTCCTTGTACTGCCACCTGACAGGACAACGAAGTTATACGACAAAGTTTAATCATTGCAACGTGTATTCAAGTGAAGTTTTCCTGTTTTATGGTCTCACAAATCGAGTACGCTTACTGAATCGAATTTTCCTTCTGAGTTCACGAACACCTTGAAAAATGACGTCAAAATCATCGGTAATATTTTAAAGAGTGGCGCAAGCCACTCTTGAAAATAATACTGATGATGTTCGCTCGATGAAACAAATTTCGATCTTCACCGAAAAGTGAAAAAATATATTTATTTCATGCTTCTATCCCCTTTTTTGTTTGAACTTTCATCAAAATCCAGTAGTTGTTTTCGGTAATTCCCCGTGGCGTAGCCCCTCACACAACAATGCATTACAATGTTACGTAAAGCTCGAAAAAATACAGGCTGAATGCGTCGTGTAAATTACATCATATTTCCCCCTGGTTGAATGGCACGCGCTGTTTACCTAGGTAACTAGTGCGCGGGACCTACTTTTTCCGCCTTCAATTGAAGAGTTAGAAAATATAAAATCAGTATTTTTCACTGGCCGTTAACTTGAAATATCAAACCATAATTCACCATTATTTCTCGATAAAATACCGAAAAGCATGAAATGAAACCATGTCTTTACATTTTAGAATGTGACAGTTGGTGCGATAGTTGCTCAAATAAGAGCAGTAGATTTAGACCAGGGCCAAAATGGTATGGTGCAGTATTCTCTGGCGGTGAGCTTTCTTTAATGTTGTTAACCGTAGATTTCATCAAGTTTTAAGTTTAAAGTTTTATTTGCACAAAACCACAGTGTTGCGCTAATTGGCAGTATATAATATAATATTCCAAATATTCTAATTAATTGGATAACAGAGACAGAGAAAGAGAGGCAGAGAGAGAGACAGAGAGGGAGAAGAGAAAATCATACACTATCTCCGAATTCAAATCTTACCATTTAACAGTATGGAAATTATTGTGAATATGACAGTCTATTATTGTACAGTCGGTCCAAGTGTTATTCGCTGGCGTTATAGCTTGCTCAGTAGGATGAATCAAAGAAATGCATTAAACCTCCCTGTCCCGGAGCATGGCTGATATACATGTACATGTATACATATTTATGTCACGAGTATCTGGCAAGCTACTAAATGTTTTCCTTTTACATTACAGGCTTATCCAGACGTTTCGTCAATGGTTGCAGTTGACGCAGACACGGGGCGAATCACTTTATTAACATCGCTGGATTTAGACTCGCCGATGCTGAGTTTTGTTATTCGTGCGACGGTATGAAGAGAACTACTTCCTCTTCAGTCTCAGCCATTTTCACATGAATAGTAGCTATCTATTCTCTGACAAGATAGTCCTTAGACCATCTTACGTTTTGGCTGCTATGCCTGACTTGAGGATAAATTATTGTGCGGACAGTGTAGATACAAGATCAGACTGCACAGAACGTGCAGTCTGATCTTGAATCTACACAGTCCGATACGGAGATAATTTTCCCCAAAGTACCTGTGAAATAGCAAAATCTGGGCTTTTTACTAATGGCTTGAAAGTTTCATTTCACTTTTTTAGAATGTTTAGAGTTTAGACTTTACCACACAATCCAGAGTTTTAACAACTCTGTGGAAGAAGGCTTTTGAAAAAATGTGAGAAAAGGAGAATTTTCTCCTTTTCCCCCCATTTTTTTCTTTCGCCTGAAGTACGAATCCTATTATTTCAGCCACATTTTGAATTAGATCTTATGCCGTATATCAAAATTTCTTTTAAAAGACTTACAGATGTGACTAGATAATTGAGCCATGCTCTGACAAAAGGGGGCTTAATGCATCTCCATGATACATGAAACAAAGCAATTTACCATGTTATTATGGATCCATGAAGTCCATTTTGTCGAACGAGTGTCTAAATCATGAGGTAGACCGGTCTTTTGACATACAGAAAATTGACCAATAGCGAAAAGTTTCGGCCAAGGTCAGCCTGCTTGGACTGCGCGGACTGCGTAGGCTGACTTGAGACGATGCTTTTCGCAGATGCATTAAGCCCCCTTTTCACAGAGCAAGGCTTATATATTTTTCTTCGCTTTCGTATTAACTGTACATTTAAATTCCATCAAAAAGATGCAATTATGGGCGTTTAAAGAACAGGGTGGTCCTTATTAAGCGGTAAGTCCGTCTTTTTTTTTTTCATTACACCAGATACTGATTTGAATACGAATCTTCATCATCTACACGTGTTATTGATCACGTGACGTTCCCACAGGTCTTTGAGACGCTCTAGGCGAAACCTAAAAATACTCTAACAACAGAGCAATTGTTGCCCAAATTATCACATTTGTTTTTAAACGGTAGAAAATGGTGTGGAAAAAGGGAAAAATGCTTTCCTACGATGTTTTCAAAAGCCGGATCATGTGGTGCAGAGTTAATGTGGTGTTTTTCTCGCAAGGGAGATAATTTTGTTTCAGTTTACCTCCCCTATTTTCTGGCAACTACACTGACTTCTGATTCCATCTTTTTCTTACAGGATCTCGGAGTTCCTAAGCTATCTTCTTTTACCACGGTGACAATAATGGATCAATGAAGCGGGGAGTTCCATAGCTTAAGCTGATGGTTCCGTACATTTGTATATTTTGAAAGAGTAAATTAAGCGGCTTTTACGTACACTGTACTGCGTTAGACCTGCAGACACTGAATATCTTCCGCTAGGTGGCATTTTTCAAATATTGATCCATCTGATTACAGCATTTTGGGTACAGAACTGGACGTTGTCTGCGCATGTCATATTCTTCGAAATATTTGAAAAATGCCACCTGGCGGAAGAAAATGATTTGATTATGTATGCACAAGATACCATTTTGAAGGTTTTCCTTATTCTGTATTTGGAATTTATATTTCCCGTTTGATATTCTTAAAATTTCAAAACCTAGGAGCGAAAAACATGGTCGATTTAACCACAGACGTATCACTAATAGCTATTTTTTGTTGACAGGGTTTTGAGTTTACACGCACAGCGTATTAATACTATCCTGTACAGGATAGTAATTGAAATAGCAGACAGGTCAGTCTTCGAAGAATATGACCTTCTGTCAATATCCTTTTTTGCCACTTGTTTTCATCTGTATTCTTGCATGAACAATATTGATCAACACTTTAACGTTTTCACAAGTTATTGATTGAGAACTCTCTCTCACTATATTAGTTGTCCGGTCAGGTGGCATTGCACTTGGGAACTTGTTCAGGGCTGTGGCAAATCATCTCGCACCGAGCCGAAGCTCTTAAATTAGGTCAAAAATGGGATCATTCAGCTTCGCCGAAAGAAAAATACTTCTTTATTAAGAACCATGAAATCGCTATTGCTCTCTGTCTTATAATAGAATTGTGCCCCAAAACGATCTGCGTCCGTATTTACCAACCCATTTAATCAAGTTTTAGTCCATTTCTAAAAAGCCGAACCCCAGTAGCCCAGTCGGTAGCGTACAATACATGAGAAAAGGAGGTCGCTGGTTCGATCCCCGGCTCGGCCAGTTTCTTTCCAAAGATTAATGATAGCCATAGCGACAGGATTTATTCCTCTCTCACCGCTGACCATTGTTTCGATGACGATTATGTAGGAAAGAAGCCACTGGCTTGGAAAGAATATCGTGCGTAGTACTGATAAAAGAAACTTCAGGAAAGCATTGACAGGTGCACTGGTCGCCACGATATATCTGAAATAATGTTGAAAACGGCACTAAACACCATACAATCAATCGATCAACCATTTCTAAAAATGATTCTTAATTGACACAACTTCTGATCGGCTTATTTGAATGGTTTAGCCTATTAGAAATTGTGTTATTTTCTAAATCCAGAATAAAGCTAAGATAGCAATTAAGAATTCTCAGAAAATGCTTTCAACTAAGACGAGCCTAAGAACTTTTGTTGTAGGAGTTAAACGCACCTTCGCAGTGCTTTGATTACTGTTAGCTTGATTTTCTGTACACATTCATTTTATTCAGCCGTTTAACTCTTTACCAGACGACAAATTTTGACATTTGTTCACAACCAGAGCTAATGCATACGACACTGCGGCACAAATAACAGTGTTTGTCGTCGATAGGTTAGAAAACATTGTTGGATATGGAGAAAATACTGGTAACCAGCATTTTCTCCTGTCGCCACAATATTTTCGAAAACTTTTATCCCGCACTTAGTTTAAAATGGGTTGAGGTTAAGTGATAAATAACAAAAGGTGAAAGAAATTACGTTATAACTGATAAGTTTTTAGTGTGTCAGTCATTAATGTTCACTAAAACGATAAGAATTACTCACAAAATCCGGTGATACTTAAACAGTAGAAAGTATTCACAGTGAGTAATATTCACTGAAACTATGAGATTTATTCACGCCGAGAAATGTTTACTCAAACGGTAAAAGTATTCACAGTGAGTAATGTTCACCCATACGGTGAGTTATATTCACAGTGAGTAATATTCACCCAAACGACGAGTTGTATTGACAGAGAGTAGTGTTCAACCAAGTGTTGAGATGTATTCATGGTGAGTAGTGTTCACCCAAGTGTTCAGTTGTATTCATGGTGAATAGTGTTCACTCAAACGATGAGAAGTATTCACAACATTATTGGTCAATGCTCACTGAAACGGTCAAAAGTATTCACAGTGAGTAATTTTCACAGTAATTGAAGATTGAAAGTGTTGATAAACGGATATAAAGAAACCGTTATCGCCTCATGATGAATCACTTGTCAATCAGCCTAACCGTTCATGCATTATTGGATGTATTTTTCTTTACCCTTTACTTCCTAAGTCACCACAAAATTACACTTTCTCAAGGTCAAATAAATAGAAAATTATTCTTTCTTCGCGGCAAATTTCAGATGCGATTGGGTAACATTAAAGCATCTTCTTGCGGAAGCTGCAGATCAAAGGTGAAACCAGGGTCTGTATTCACCAGCCATTCTTAAGAACTTTCTTTGTCTTGTTCTCCAGAATTTTCTACATTTGAAAGTAACGCAACTTCTGATTGGCTAAACAAAATGGTTTAGCCAATCAGGAGTTGTGTTACTTTCAAATGTAGAAAATCTTGGAAAATAAGACTAAGAATATTCTTAAGAATGGTTGGTGAATACGGACTCAGATTTTCTCTGCAGTCTGATCACGATCCACACTGTCCGTAAGTTTAACCTACAGTGAAAAGATGAAGGAATTAACTCTTTACCATAAAATAATTTGTAGTCTGGCCTAAATCAGAAGCATTTTCAGACGGTTAATTGTCTTTGGCTCAAATTTATAATAGGGTTTGTCTATGAAAGGATATAAAACGTTGTGGAAAAGGGAGAAAATGTTGGTTTCCAGCTTTTTTCCCCTTTTTTCCCACAACGTTTTCAAAAGCCTTCTTCCCCAGTGTCGTGAAAGGTCACGATTGTGTGGTAAAGGGTTAAACAGATGCAACAGACATGCCCAGTAATATTAAACGACAAAAATACTGCTGTTCCCAGGATATTTTCTCCAAATATCGGTCAGACTTTAGATCAAATTTCAAGTTTTCTGCAGACAGATCTTGAACTATACTAGACGAAATAACACCGTCAGTGGTGCGAACTGCAGACGATCCCCTCTGCAGAGGCCCTGTACCTGTGGGATTATTAACCCTTATCCTGCTGAATAAAACAAATGAAACTTTCAAGCCGAAAGTATAAGCCCAAAACTTTCCAGTTTCAAAGGGATTTTTGGAGGGAAGATATATCCTTATCGGACAGTGTAGATCAAAGATCAGACTGCACGTTCTGTGCAGTCTGATCTTGATCTACACTGTCCGCAAAAGGTCAATGAGTCGCGATAAGCAGCCTAAGGGTTAACTCTTTACCAAATGACAAAAGTTAAGACTAGTCCAAATTGAAAGCATTTGCAGACACAAAATGGAAAGTGGCTCAAAAGTAGTATAGGAGGGTAGACCTCGGACAGTGTCCGAGGTCTACCCTCCCTGAGTGCCATTTTGTCCGAGGTCTACCCTCCCTGAGTGCCATTTTGTCCGAGGTCTACCCTCCCTGGGAGGCAAAAGACCGGTCAAAATGTCAAACCGGAAGTAGATGTCCGCCATCTTTGACGCGGCTGGGGATCCTTTTTAACCATGGTCTGTGAAAAGGGGTCTTAATGCATCTGCGCGCACGCGCGCACGGATCGTAATGATATGGTTCGGCAGAGACTATCGTTGGACTTAATCTTTTTTCTTCATCGGAGATAGATGTTCACCATCTTTGACGCGGCAGGGATCCTTTTTTTAACCATGGTCTGTGAAAAGGGGACTTAATGCATCTGTGCGCACGGGTCGTAATGATATGGTTCAGCAGAGACTATCGTTGGACTTACTCTCAAAAGACCGGTCAAATTGTCAAAATGGCTGTAGATGTTCACCATTTTTTGACGCGGCAGGGATCCTTTTTTTAACCATGGTCTGTGAAAAGGGGACTTAATGCATCTACATGCACGTGCGCACGGGTCGTAATGACATGGTTCAGGCAGACACTATCGTTTGACTTAGGCTTTTCTCTGTCATCGTTGGACTTAGTCTTTTTTCCCGTCTTCGTTCGCCTCAATCTTTCTCTATCACCGTTGGACTTAGGCTTTTTTCTCTGTCATCGTTGGACTTAGTCTTTTTTCTCCGTCTTCGTTCGCCTCAGGCTTTCTCTAGCACCGTTGAACTTAGTCTTTTTTCCACGATATGGACTATATTCTCTACTTACGCTGGGTCAGGCAGAGAGTATCGTTGGACTTAGTCTTTTTTCCGTCTTTATTCGCCTCAATCTTTCTCTATCACCGTGTTGGACTTAGGCTTTTTCTCTGTCATCGTTGGACTTAGTCTTTTTTTGGAGGGTTGTTCTTTCTCTCTATTACCGTCGGACTTAGTCTTTTTTTCACGATATGGGTTATTTTCCCCTCCTCATGCTGATTCAGACAGAGATCATCATTGGACTTAGTCTTTTTTCTCCGTCTTTGTTCGTCTTAACCTTTCTCTATCACCGTTGGACTTAGTCTTTTTTTTTCCACGGTATGGGCTATATTCCCTCCTCACGCTGGTTCAGGCAGAGAGCATCGTTGAACTTAGTCTTTTTTCCGACTTTGTTCGTCTTAACCTTTCTCTATCACCGTTGGACTTAGTCTTTTTTTTTTCCACGATATGGGTTATTTTCCCCTCCTCATGCTGGTTCAGGCAGAGATCATTGTTGGACTTAGTCTTTTTTCCCGTCTTTTGTTCGTCTATCTTTCTCTACCACCGTTGGACTTAGTCTTTTCTTTGGCTCCTAGCAGTATGATCTTTAGATATTTGTCTGACGAACTCAGTCTTTTTTTTAAAAAAAACTAGCTTTAGGGGATAAAGATCGTATTGTTTTGTAACTTGTCTATAAGATCTGAGAGCTGAGGTGATGTATATCACTATTTGTCGATTTGATTGAATTAGTCAGACAAGATTTGACACTTTTATGCTATACGCTATCTTCTGAGTTGATCAGAGATGGCTTATAGCATAAATCCTTACCATACAAGCATCGTGTTGGGCTTAACCTTTTTTTTGAGTTAATTCGAATTCGAGTATATCGTTTGGAATGTAACTCTTGGAATGTAACTCTTGGGATGGTACTCGGTCGTAAAATTGACAAGTCTCGAAGATAGGACTTTCTGGGATGAATGTTAGCTCTGAAAAGAGCTGTTTTTTACCATTCTCTGAATTGGAATTAAATTAATCATCCGAACAAGTTAATTCCAAAATCAGAGAAAGATAGAGGGTTCTAAACCTCCCCATCATCACCTCATTGGTTGGTTGATATCACAGACTCCCCAAAGATTGGATCATCAGTTGGCATAACCCAAAGATCGGGGTAGAAATTAGCTGTTGGGTTCTGGGTATAGGGGTTATGCCCTTGTCTTGCAGAGAACTCGGCCGACGTCTTTGTCTTTTGACGTTTTTTCTTCTCCTCGTTCCTTCGGCTTTTACCATATAGTCCACAGCAGAATCTGAACAAACCCATCGTGGAAATGAAATGGTATATAGAGAAATTTGCTGGTTTTATAGCTTGGTGGAGGGATTGACCTACTTTTGTCTTGGAATTAAGAGTACGAACGTGGGCGAGACCATGTAGATAGAACATAACGTACTGTAAAAATTCATTCACATAGAATGTTATGATCTATCTACATTTTTTTCCAAGACTGATATTTTGTGGAGAAATTATCTTTGTGGAAAAAAGAATGAAAAACACCATTTAAACAGTATAACTTTTATTTGAACAGAACTGAACAATGAACTGAGCAATGAACATATTTACAACAAACACATAGATAAAAAGAACTATTATACATTTATATACTATTTGTGGGGAAAAAGTCTCTGAGCTTTATCGAATAGAATTCCATAGTGCTGATTGAACCATAACACTACATCTCGATCGTTTCGTCGATGTTCCGTTGAGAGGAATTTCTGTTGAAGATATTTCTGTATGTTGTATCCTCTGGCAGCAGCATCCAATACGAAGATACAGTAAAATCCGCAAACTTTTCCCTGTGGACTCTGAAGAGTTTGTCGATTGTATCTCCACGAATAAGAATGATTGTCTAAAAAGTTTTCTGGCTCAAGTGGTGGTAGTCCGTAGGGATCAAAGTATAGTACATCACCATTATTGTTGAATATCACGGCTACCCAATGTTCTCCTGGACCGGTTGATTTCTCTGTGTTCACAATGTAGGCTTTCACATGATTGGGTTTTTGTCGAGGTAGCTGGTCTTTTGCACAGACTTTTGCCTGTAGATTTTTTATCCATGTTCCGTGATCTAATATGTATTGAATTTCAGAAGTATACATTTTTTTCTAATCACTTTCTTCCCAGGACTGTTTTACTTTGTCACACCAGTATTTTAACCACGACTCCGTGAATTCAGATAAAATGTTTTGTTTTATATTTCGCCATAATCTGTAGGCTTCCACATAGTCACTTTCATTGAGTTTCATTTCTATGAGTTCAGGATACCATTTTTCCATGATTTCGTATGGATTTAATTCCATCATGGCTTTTTCTATGAACATATCTGTGTGTTCTTGTCTATCCTTGAATAAACACAGTTCATGCTGTGTTTGACTGGGATGATCCACTTGACATCCGTAACACTGGTTGGTAACTTCACTGACAATAAGATTTTTTAATTTTTCAGTCATATGTTTTTCGAAGCTGTTGTGAATGTCATTTTTCCGAGTAGAGATACACTTCGACACGGAATATTTCACTTTTTCTGCTTCTTCTCTAAGTGTTATAGCAAATCTGAGTCCCAACATTGTTTTTTCAGTTCTTTAGTCCTGTAGATAGTCCTGAAAAGGACTGTTTTTTCAATAGTTCTGAAAAGAACTGTCGTTTTCGATATTATATTCCTTAGTCCTGAAAAGGACTGTTTTTTGTGAAAGCTATCTTTTGATCAGAGAGTTTCTGTTGATTTTTTCCAGGATTAATAATCTGTGATAACTTCTCTCAAACTGTTGATTTCAATCTGATTGTCAAATTCAGCAAAGACAATAACATTGATAGCTGCTGCCAGAGCTTGAGCAAACTGAAGTTCAATTCGAAGATTTCCAGTTTTTATAGGATGAAGTTGTCCTTCTTTACTGCCTTGATCCGCTGTCAAATCGTATCCCCACAAACAGTATCCACAACATAGGCTTCTTTACCAATATTAAATGATTTATTAAGTGCTAAAGATGAGTTAGCCTGATACAATGATAGAAAAGATTTCAAATACAATCCTGCTTCAAAGTTAGGTTCAAAGGGTCTGTTATGAATACTGTGACCATTACATGATACATCAATTTTTGACAGATTAAAATGTTGAAATAAAAATGGATTTCTGTCATAAGCCCCATTATAATCAGTATTTGCTACCATTGCAATGAAAATGCGTTTTGGAAGTTGTCCTTGAAACAGATGATCTTCAACTTTAGACTGAAGGCCTGTAGAAATGGTAAAAGTTTTTACTTCAACCCTGCGAATAGGAATTTTCATGTTTTGCTGAGCAATAACATGATTTAGATCATTTGCAACAACAGGCAACAATTCGACATTTCGCACATGAAGACTGACTGTTTCCAGTACAATTATTGGATCTGGTGCACCACCACCTCCTGTGAGACAAAAGTTTAGCGAAGACCTGTTTAATCTAAGTCTGATTTCAATACCATTAGGTAAATATTTTTCTTGTTGAAACAGATCAAGATGCAAGCGTCCAAAAAGTTCGGCGGTTCTACTTCGTTCAATTTCATTCATTCTATCTTTTAAACCTTCATTAGCTCCATCATGGTTGAGTGAATTGAAATGACCAGAGGTGTCTTCAATCCAAAGATCACCAGCTTTCAAATGCGTAGTCTTGCTGTCAGAATTATATGACATAAGATTTTCGATATATGCTCTGTATGGATAGGTGTCTGAATTGCTGGTGATTAGTTTATTATTTAGATACAAATCGACACTGCTAAACAAACTGTGTAGGAAGTTGTTTACAGGGGCCACATTTGCATTGACATCTAAATTAGCACCGCCAGCTTGAACGACTTTGTATTTGACATACAAATACGATTGTGACAAATCTGTTCAGTTTGAGGTGGTATGATGAATTCTATCGGTGCATTGTTTGCCAAAGACGATATTGGAAAATGTTCAATCCATTGACTTTCTTGCATCGTTGTCATTGTAGGTGGTACAGAAAGAACATCGAGTTCTGACTTACTGCATTCACAGGACCCACTTTGCATCATTTTTTATATAATTCAAGTAGATGAATTCAATATATGAATCAATTATATTAATCAAATATATCAAGAGGTCGTTTGTCTCTTTGTCTTATGATCTTACCACTATGAAGGCGGTAGGGGGAATGACGTGGTTTTCGTGATTTTCTTTTATTTATCCCTGGTATTAGCTTTTCTGCTAGATCATGAATGGCTTGTTTTCCCCTTGAAATTACAACTTTTTTGGGGTTTTCGCCACGTAACAGGATATATTCTACTACACCTATTCCTTGTTTGATTCCTTCTTTTTTCACGGCATTAAAACCAGATTTAATCAACGGTTTAAGCAATGGAGTCACTACTTTAATTGCCGATTTAAATAGCGAACCTAACCCATAGCCATACTGATGTTTTACACCACGATAAACTGGTAGCATTTTTTAAATGATTTTCAATGATTGTCAGTTGAACGTTGTCTGAAATGTAACTTCACTATTGTCTTACCAGTAATGAAATGAACCGGTATACCTAAATCCCCTGTTATTTGAATGTGAATATGATCGAAATCGGATTTCGAAACGGGAATATAATGCGGTATTGTAATTTCATGATTGGTATGTTGAGAACCATAACCATTTTCAATCAAATCGGATGTTTTGAAAGGCAGAACACGAAGTATTGGAGCAAGTGTATCACCCACTATAGTGTGTTCAGCAATATCTGAATAAATATACAGATGATTGTAGCCAGCATCAATGTTTGGATCATATTTAAAGTAATTAAAAAAAATTTTTACCCTGAAAACATGTATCATGTTTGAATTCTGGTGATCCACCCAGTTTTAAAAACAGGGATGGATGTAATTTGACCCCTGTTTTTATAATATTATTAAATATAATTTTCGGACGTTTGGTTGAAGATGAATAAGTAATGAACACACCCGACGAATTCTTACGAAGAGCAGGACCTATAGTGGATTGAATCACATCATTGATCGTCTCTATAAGATGTTCAGGTGAAGCGTAACTCCCGGCTGGAAAGGAAAATCGAATTGCCCATTTTATTATATCATTTCCACTATTTCGTCTTGATGGAATTATTTGTATATTATCTCCTCTTTTGTCTATCTGTGATATTAATTTGACTAATTCGTTATCCGTTGTTGTAAGATCGAACTCTGCTTCTTCTGCACTTATGTTTAAGAACTGAGAGGGAGTAATAAGTTGAACTAGTGCGACTTCCCAAGTTTCCTTGTCAATATGAACTGTCTTTGGTAAATGAACCTTAAAACAACATTGGGTGTTGTTCGGATAAAGGTCCATGGAACTATCGCTGGGTAGAGTGAGATAAAACGAATTCATTTTTTACTATCAAGCCACCCTGACTGCTTTTGTTCTGATCTGCTGAATTTTAACCCTGGTGATGGAAGAATATATCCAAGTGAGCTGCTTAACAGGATCAGCCACAATTCACGATCTTGACTTTGAATACTTAAATGTACTATTGAGGTTGCAATAATTGCATAAATGACTAAAATCTGTGAAATATAGGTAAACTGATTCTTTGGGACACGATTTCCACAGCAATTGTAGTTCTTACTGATACTACTACTACTACTGCTATCGAAGTTTTCTATTCCGAACTTTTCTTCTATTCCAGACTTTTCTGTTCCACACTCAATGTTTGACTGTGGATTCATTATGAATGTACTGACTTTTTATAACTTTTTCTTAAGTTATATGATTTCTTTTATAAGAAAAGATGTTTTCAAAACACTAAAATAGGATTACACCAAATAGGATTCTGGTATCCAACTTTGAAATTTTTTTGGATAGCCTTTCCAATTGACTTTTATTTCTTTGATTAATTTTTTACCCTTACGTCTTGTGCGTCTATCAAGAACTGAGTCAATCTCATAAATATCATCATCTTTTATTAATTGAAGTTCATATTCATAATAAGTTCCTAAAATCTGTTCTCCCAGTAGATCTTTTACTTTATAGGTAATAGGCGAAAATGTTTTGTTGACATGACTGATTTCAAATATTTCTTGCGTCCAATTCGGTAAATAGCCCTTATCAAATGTACGTTTTGTTTTATTGATTCGAACATGATCTCCAATTTTGATTTTCGGCTTTTTTGTCATTACATTTGTCGGTAATTGAGGATACAGATTTCTTGAAATCTCTGCCTCATTGGATTTTGTTACCATTACAGAAGATGTTTTTATACTTCTGTGAAAAGTATGATTGTAATTCTTAACTAAAGAATTCAACACGCCAATGTATCGTCTTGTTTTCTTGTACGTAAAGTATTTCCACATTCTCGTTTTCAAAGTTCGTTGAAATCTTTCAACAATACTTGCTTTTGTCTCTGGGTTTTCAGTGGTGAAAAAATGAATCTGATTCTTTTTCAAGTAGTCTTGAAACGATTTGTTTTTAAATTCCGAACCTTTGTCTGTTTGAAGCGCCAAAGGTTTACGTTTTGATTTCTGAACGATAGATTGAAATGCTTTGATCAAAGTTTTACCCGTTTTGTCTGGAATAGGGATAACCCATGAAAATCTCGAAAACACATCAATCACACAAAGTAAATATTTCTTGTTATCATTTTGTTTTGCTAAATGTTGCATGTTAGCCAAATCAGCCTGCCATTGATAATCTATACCACCTACAATAGTTTTTCGTCTTTTGAAACGACGACGAATCGGTTTGTGTAAGGTGTAGGTGGATTCACCCTGTAACCATTCTTGAACATCTTTGTATCTTATTCCTTTCAAAACAGATTTCGCAGCGTGATACAATTGCTTTACTCCACTAAATGCAACAGTACTTTTAAGATCATAAAACAACTTTCTTAACACGTAATCAAGTTTTGACTTTACCATGCCTCCCATGACTGAAGTGTTTTACGGCTTGGAGTCTTTTTTATAGACTTTGGGGGAGTTAGCAGTTCTTTAACATAGAATTGCTTCAATCGTTCTCTTTCTTCAGGTTTCATGTATGGAGATTTTTCTTTTATTCTTTTCATACTTCTTTTTATAGGAGTTAACTTAGTACTTTTTCGTACGCTTTTTGGTGTGTGAAATAAGTAATCGGAATCTCCATAGGATTCTGCATGGGAATCTTCATCTTCGCTTAGTGATTTACTCGGTGATTTATCATGGACTTTTTGTATCCATTTCCATCTGTTCAAATTACCAATAACTTCTTGAGGTATATTACTTTCATGTAATGCCTTTGAAAATGTTTTCCATCCTCTGGGCTCGATGCCTTTTCTTTGACGTATCGCATCATTGACAAGATCAATGATATTGGAACCATGAATGCGTGTACCTTTATATGACACCACCCCTTGTTCGTCCCAAGTTAAATTATCGTTGTCTTTTATCATACTCAAAAGTAACTCAGCTTTTCTTTTCATGGTTTTTGGCACACTTTGCAAAATTCTATCATACAAGGCAACAGATTGCAGTCCAACAGGTACTGATTCCTGCACACCATCATCAGTTTTTGGAAGAAAATTAATCGAAGTTGGTTTTGTTTTCTGGAGCGAATTTTGTAACTTAATCAAAGTTTCACCATATCTTTGAGCCTTTTCTGTTTCTGACAGATCGGTACTTTGTAAAATTTGACTCATATCTTGCCGAAGATGTGATGCATCTGCAACTTGTGGATTAGGTGGTAAACGAGGTTTTTGAGCTTGTTCGGCTTTCCATCGTTTCATATTTTCTAAGACCTGGTAAGGTACGATTACCATTTTTCTAACAGACATGATTTTTTATTTATAAGATTTTTTATCTACAAGATTTTTATCTATAAGATTCTTTTCATTGAAAATTTTTTATCTACAAGGCTTTTAGAGCTCCTCCTATTCCTCCGATAACGGCTTTTCCTAACAAAGGTAATAATGCAGGTGCAAGCAATGAAAGAAATCCACTTCTGAGGGTGAATCTTTGACAAGCTTTTTACGTATTTTTGGTGTAGCCTGTATCATGGCCATAACCATCGAGCCGTGTTTTTTTATCAGAGGTGTTTTCTTCATGTTGACTTTATCACTATTTCACATCAAATGAAAATAAAAGTTCTATGCCACTATCATTTATACCTGATGTTTTTATCATACTGTCTTTTTTTACAAAAGAAAACTTTTTAACATACTGTCTTTTACAGTCAGAATTACTTTTTAAGAAAACTGTGAATAGAGAGCATCAACCAATGTATCAGCGGTAGCCATGGACGAATCCACGGGAATGGATCTTCCTTTCCCAAGGTCAAGCATCTGATTTTTTTCGTCAAGTTTATATCTTCCTGTGCCGATGTTATATCGCAGCATATCTTCTATCATCCGTCTATATTTTCTTAATCCTTTTTTATGTTTAGCCAATGTATTTGGAGACCAAGCGACGGATGGAATTCTTTGAAACGCTATTTTTTTTGCCTGGTAATATAAATCTTGAATACTTTCTTTGGTAATTCCGCATTCTTTTACCAAGTATTTCCTCTCTAGATTTTGGATAGCGTTGATGTTCTGAAATGCTACTTCCTACAGGCCTTCGCATAGTAACAAAACTTTCATCAATCATAGGTGGTGGGGTGGGAGTTCTTGCATCAATCATGGGTGGTGGGGTGATAGCTCTTTCATCAATTATAGGTGATGAGGTAGTAGTTCTTGCATCAATTATAGGTGGTGAGGTGATAGTTCTTGCATGTGTTTTCGGGAGATTTCTCTTCTTTGGAGATTTTTTCTTCTTTGGAGATTTTTTCTTCCTTGGAGATTTTTTCTTCTTTGGAGATTTCCTCTTTCGCGGAGCACGTTGTCGAGGTTGCCTTTCATCCCCAAATTTCCTAACGGTTTTTGTTCCATCCCATCTCAGTAAACTTCTGATAATAACACCACCTAGAAATCCACCACCTCCAGGTTTTAAAATAATTCTACGTTTAATTTCCTCATCAATATTCGGATCTGCTAACTGCTCGATATCTCCTCTATGTTTTGTCATATATGTGGTGGTTTGTTTTGGTCATTTGATTTTATCTTCAATGATGTTTTGTGCTGCCAGCGTAAACCATTTTAAAATTTCTTTTAATCCTGCTTTTAACACAGTTTCTCTTTCATATCTATTGGTTTGTTGACTTAAATTTCGCAAAGCAGCTAAAATTGAAGTTGACGTGGCTGGTAAAGCCATGTTTACTCACTGTCGTCTATTGATAGAATGACAATATAAATTAAAATGAAGTCATTTTTATTTTTAAAAAACATTATAACGATTAAGCAGGGGTATAAACGGTTGGACCTCTTTCGTCTTCTTCATAACGATGAAATATATCTGTTCGCAGTCTTAATTCTTTATTTGTTCGTGAATGGAAATCGATGACAAGATATCCATGATCCACCGATGTAGCATCTTCATAAGCAGGTAACAAATGTGGGGCTTGCATTTGGTGAGCTAGTGTTTTAATCTGATTCTTATCTCGTTCATTTCGAAATAAAATCATATATCTGGAATTAAGACTGATGGTTCGACTCGATTTTGATTGCTGAAACATATTTTGTGTGATGTAAATCACGTTTGCATTACGGTGATGTCCTTTTCTTGTAAACCAAAGTTTAATTTTTTCCTCATCTTTTTCACCCAACATATCATCAAAGACGATTAAATGCGGAATAGATACATCGCTGACAAGCTCGTTTTCATCGTCAGGAATTCCTTCCACGAATTTTATTAATTCAAACTGCGAATTGAATTTCTCCTGCATAAGATTGTAAGCATACTGCCATTCTTTATAACACCAGACAACTCTTTCAGGAACGATATTGAACAAATCTTCGCGATAGTCAATTAATTTATGAACAAAGACTGTCTTTCCACAACCACTCGGACCTGTGATGAAAATATTACAAGGATGTTGAAATAAAATAGCTTGTACATCCACCTCCATGATTTCTCTACTTTTCTCTTTAAGGATTAATAATAAAATGACAACATAAATAACGATGAAAGCATTTTTATTCAATCATTTCTTCAAAAAAGATCAGTCTTGGAAATTGTAGATAGATCATAACATTCTATGTGAATGAATTTTTACAGTACGTTATGTTCTATCTACATGCTCACCTACCGTTCGTACTCTTAATTCAAAGACAAAAGCAGGTCAATCCCTCCACTAAGCTATAAAAATCCAGTGAACTTTTCCTATAATCATTCATCTCTCGTTTCTTGAGTAGTGCAAATAAATTATAAAGTATACCAAGACGAGAAAAATCAAATATGGAACAGCTAATTTTTCAATTTTAAAAAAATCTTGCAGAGAGAAAAACTTTTTTAGCAATAGAAAAAACTTTTTTTATCGATAGAAAAATTTTTTTTCAAATAAAAAAATCTTGCAGGGAAAATTTTTTTCAAAAAATCTTGCAGAGAAAATGTTAGCAATAGAAAAAACTTTTACGCTTAAAAATTTTTTATCATAGAAAAAATTTCGGATAAAAAATTTTTACAATTTAAAAAAGTTTTTTGCAGATTAAAAAATAGGGACGAATAAAACTAGGGACGAATAAATCTAAGATCGGGTAAGTCTAGACGAACTGATTTCCGGGAAATGTCGGAAAAAACCCACACTCAGATTATATAGTTAGGTAATGTCTAAAGATCATATTGCTAGGAGCCAAAGAAAAGACTAAGTCCAACGGTGATAGAGAAAGATTGAGACGAATAAAGACGGAGAAAAAAAGACTAAGTTCAACGATGCTCTCTACCTGAACCAGTATGAAAAGGGGATATAATCCATACCGTGGAAAAAAGACTAAGTCCGACGGTGATAGAGAAAGCCTGAGGTGAACGAAGACGGAAAAAAGACTAAGTCCAACAATGACAGAGAAAAAGCCTAAGTCAAACGGTAGTGTCTGCCTGAACCATGCCATTACGACCCGTGCGCACGTGCGTGTAGATGCATTAAGTCCCCTTTTCACAGATCATGGTTAAAAAAAAGGATCCCTGCCGCGTCAAAAAATGGTGAACAAAAAGACTAAGTCCAACGGTGATAGAGAAAGGTTAAGACGAACAAAGACGGAGAAAAAAGACTAAGTCCAACGGTAGTAGAGAAAGATAGACGAACAAAAGATGGGAAAAAAGACTAAGTCCAACGGTGGTAGAGAAAGATAGACGAACAAAAGATGGGAAAAAAGACTAAGTCCAACAATGATCTCTGCCTGAACCAGCATGAGGAGGGAAAATAACCCATATCGTGGAAAAAAGACTAAGTCCGACGGTAATAGAGAGAAAGAACAACCCTCCAAAAAAAGACTAAGTCCAACAGTGACAGAGAAAAAGCCTAAGTCCAACACGGTGATTGAGGCGAATAAAGACGGAAAAAAGACTAAGTCCAACGATACTCTCTGTCTGACCCAGCGTAAGTAGGGAATATAGTCCATATCGTGGAAAAAAGACTAAGTTCAACGGTGCTAGAGAAAGCCTGAGGCAAACGAAGACGGAGAAAAAAGACTAAGTCCAACGATGACAGAGAAAAAAGCCTAAGTCCAACGGTGATAGAGAAAGATTGAGGCGAACGAAGACGGGAAAAAAGACTAAGTCCAACGATGACAGAGAAAAGCCTAAGTCAAACGATAGTGTCTGCCTGAACCATGTCATTACGACCCGTGCGCACGTGCGTGTAGATGCATTAAATCCCCTTTTCACAGACCATGGTTAAAAAAAAGGATCCCTGCCGCGTCAAAAAATGGTGAACATCTACAGCCATTTTGACAATTTGACCGGTCTTTTGAGAGTAAGTCCAACGATAGTCTCTGCTGAACCATATCATTACGACCCGTGCGCACAGATGCATTAAGTCCCCTTTTCACAGACCATGGTTAAAAAAAAGGATCCCTGCCGCGTCAAAGATGGTGAACATCTATCTCCGATGAAGAAAAAAGACTAAGTCCAACGATAGTCTCTGCCGAACCATATCATTACGTTCCGTGCGCGCGTGCGCGCAGATGCATTAAGACCCCTTTTCACAGACCATGGTTAAAAAGGACCCCCAGCCGCGTCAAAGATGGCGGACATCTACTTCCGGTTTGACATTTTGACCGGTCTTTTGCCTCCCAGGGAGGGTAGACCTCGGACAAAATGGCACTCAGGGAGGGTAGACCTCGGACAAAATGGCACTCAGGGAGGGTAGACCTCGGACACTGTCCGAGGTCTACCCTCCTATACTACTCTCAAAAGACAAAATTTGTCCTTAATAGGGCAGAAAACAAATCGAAAGCAATTTTTGACTACAATATAAATAGGGACCAAATAATGGAATTTTTCTTTGAAAGGGTAGAAAAAATTGTGAGTAAAGGAGAAAATGCTGGTAACCAGCATTTTCTCCGTTTCCTTTTCCACACTGTTTTTAAAAGCCATATCCATTGGGGGGTCCATAAAACTCTTGATTGTGTGGTAACGAGTTGATGCCTAGTAATGGCAATCTGGATGTAGTAAGTTCAATTACTCAGCCTGAAACGGACAACTTTTGAAAACATTGTTTGCAAAAGAAGCAATAATTTGCTTTCAACTCTTTACCAAAGGCAAAATTTTAGACTCGTCCACAACAAAAGCATTTACAGACGACAAAATAAATGTGACTCACGAATTAGAATTTGTTTTTGAAAATGTAGAAAACATTGCGGGAAAGGATTGCCATGGAGAAAATTTATGAATAACAAAAAAATCTACCCATGTCAGTCTGTGCGAATTGGGCAGGCTGACATGGGTCGAAATTTTTTGCGGATTCATTTAGCCCCCTTTTCACAGAGCAGAGCTCAAAAATACTGTATTTCTAAAAACCACCAGGGCTAAATCTTG
The DNA here is from genome assembly GCA_945859785.2 of Tridacna gigas. Lineage (NCBI taxonomy): Eukaryota > Metazoa > Mollusca > Bivalvia > Cardiida > Cardiidae > Tridacna > Tridacna gigas. Next base: position 5,283,943 of record OX244030.2, read on the forward strand.
CCAAGTGACAGATTATCGACGTTATTATATATTAGGTTGGGCTCTAAGTCCTATATACAATGTGCCATTATTGATTGTATTTCCGTTTATCTATCGTCGCCACTGGTTGCCCATATGGGCGACGCATCCTGAAGACTGTAAGTTGTGTTACGGGGCATAGTGCAAGATAGGGGACGAAATCGATCCTAAGTTACGCCTGGTTCTCTAACGTGTGATTGTTAGCACCGTCACACGGGACCTCGGTTTCTACGTGTCACAGGATGTGTTAAATGTAATGTGTCGTCATGTTTTCGTGTTTGTGTGTCGTCATGTTTTTGTATTTGTTAGAATTCACCTTCATATATGTCATTTTTTGTTTCATTCCATTTTGCCTTCCAGGGCCTCATCCCAATCATTCTAAACCATGTAAATAAGTGCCTCATTTTTTTCTTTCATGCACGAGTTCCCCGTGCCTGTTTTGTATACGTCCCGGCTCTGCTTACCCACTTCTGCGCAGTCCTTTTTGAACCTTTCAGTTGTCAGGTCATTCTGTTCCTGCGCCTAAGCTATAGAATAGAATTACTTCATATATAGAGCCGTTTCGTCTGCATTTCAGTCCAGAACGAGAACCCCGAGTAATACTAGACTCGTGACATTGGTGGCCAGTGTAACGTTTTCGGGCCGGTGAAGGCTTGGCGGCTGTGGCCATTTCTCCATAAGCGGACATCCCTCCCACTGGTGGTGACCTTTCTCGACCCTACTATCGCCAACATTCGGAACCACTTCTTAGCCATCCGGAAGTTCACGATGTAACGTCAAGACAGTATCCGACAATCGCCGAACATCCGGAAATAGTGCAGCCGATCTGAGCTGAATTAAACTTTGAGCGTATTTATTCCTACTCTCATCTGTTCTTATTCAAGTCTGCCCTTGAACTTTAATTGATATCTGGGCATTTCCTTTTATTCACTTAAAATGAAAAAAAAAGTGAATTACTCCTGGGACTTTGACAACTCTCTGTTTACGCTGGAGCAAGCAAGCGTTTAGTGCACACAGACTGAGAATACTTACAATACCCGTTAGCCTTTGTTTATTTGTGTACACTTTGCAAACAAAATTTCCCGTGCTGTTTGTGCTCATGTTTAATTGAAGATCTAGTCGTCTGCTGTGTATTTATAGACTTCAGAAGTTAAAATAATTGGAAAAATTTGTTTGAAATAGTCAATTGTGTTGTTTGATGTGAATTTTTTGGAAACATTGCGACAAAAGCAATATTCACATTAGGGTTCGAGCGTTATTTGTATTCGTTCTGAGACATTGATTAACAAGAGTAATAATTTACTTGTTTACTACTTGTGTTTGTGGTTTACACTTTTCACCGATTTGTTTTATATTTGAAATCATTGTGAAAAAAAGAAGCCTTTTGCAAACTTTTTTTTTTTTTTTTTTTTTCAATTTTTTTTTTTTTTTTTCTTTTTTTTTTTTTTTTTTTTTTTGACAGATGTACATGTTGTGGATAGTTTTTTTCCCTTAGTACTTGTTCGAAAAAAAAATTTTTTTTTTTTGAGATAGTTTCAACTTTTTCTCACATTTTTTCCTTTTATGAATTAATTCAAATAGGAATTGGTGTTGAGAGAAAGATAGGTTGGTTGCCATTCATGTTACTTGTCTTTGTCATGGGTATTGTCTCCACTGATTGGTAACATTTAAGCACAAGATGTTTATGACATAGACTTGGAAGTAGAACTGTTATAGTGCATTTTCAAGTCGGTGTTAAGCTGATGTGATCAAGGTCTTCATATCAACTTTGCCAAATGTGTAGTTTTCTTCTATAACTGTAATTTGAATAATGCTTTGAAGAACACTAAATTTTTTTGCAACAGGTAATGTGTGCTTGTACTTGAATTGAAACATTGTAGAAAAGGGAATTGTTTGCGCATCATTGTTTTAGGATTATTTTACTGCAGCACTTTGTGTTGAAATAGTCAGCTTGCATGGATGCACTGACAATGCAGGATTAATTTGTGGCATTTTGATTTTGTATGCATGTTTTGTGCTCTTTTCTTATATTTCATTTATTTTTTTTCAGATCAATTGTACTTGTCTTCCTTCCATGTTGGTGATGCATCTACTTTACTAACTGAGCACTGACCTCATTGATCATCTTTGCACTGCCTAGTTTGCATAAATCTGCTGGTGAGCTAACACTTTCTCTTACTTAACCCTTCACACTTGTCGTACTTTCTTGCGCTGCCAAGACGTGTTTCTGTTTAGTGATTTGATGTGATTATACTCTAAACAAATTAGCATCATAGGGCAGAGTATAGCAACTTAAAATCATAGTCATTATCAGACATTCTTGGAAAAAAAAAAGTTTAATCAACGCTTTCAGTTCCGGTAGAGGCTCTACGGTAAGACAGTGTGATACATACATTTCTTCTAAAAATTTAGTGATATCTCAAGAATGAAATTCTTTTGATATTTTGGAATTCCCCTTAGTGGTGCAGTCCGTAATTGAGTTCTTTTATAAACTGAAAGTTGATGTCGGCACTGGTATTTTTGTTGTTGCTGTTGTGTTTGTCACAATTTCATTGCATCATTATCTTGGCTAAGAGCTATACATCTTCCAGTATTTGTTACACACGTTTATTAAGAATGGCTGAAAGGGACATATCCCATAGTTCGGATGAGAATGAACTAGAATATTGCCTTAGAAGGGTAGTCCAGTCAGGGTACAGTATTGAATATATGCCTAGATCCTCAAGACAAGAGTTAAAACATGACCATGTTCAGTTTGGCACTCCAACACCTGTACGTTCAGCCTTGCGTGATTCTGTGCCCCCTCCTATTCTAACACCTGCTGGTCGGGTAGGTGACATGCCTGCGCAAAGAACAGATATGCAGACGACCCGTTTTGATTTGGCGGCAAGAGAGAGGACTACAGATCAGTCTGCTGCAGACACACGTCCTCAGGGCCAGACCGATTTAGACTCCGATCTACCAAGTAGACTCCCTCCTCCTCTAAATTATGTTCCAAGTCAGAAATTCTTTGACCATCCAGTTGACACTTGTCCTCCGGGCCAGACCGATGTAGACTCCCATCTACCATGTAGACCCCCTCCTTCTCTTAATTATGTTCCAAGTCAGAAATTCTTTGACAATCCATACCGTCGATCTTCAGCTTCTGGTCACAATTACCCTTTATACTCTCAAGACCAGTCCCCTATTTTAGATCAGCCTCCTTACACAACACGGCAGTCTCACCCGCTTAGTCCTTATCAGCAAACCTCTGCTTACGCTTTTCCCCTTGGAACCCAAAGGATTCCAAGGATTTCACAATTTTCAGGCGAGCAAAGGAAAGAGGACGTTGACTTCGAAGTTTGGAACTACGAGGTTAATTGTTTACTGAGATCTGGGTTGTACTCGGAGTTTGTTTTACTTGAGTCAATAAGATCAAGTTTGCGCTGAAAGGCTCGTTCAGTTCTTTTGTTTCTTGGAGAAAAGGCAAGGGTGAGTTCTATAATGAGTGAAATGCAGGCTATCTATGGTAATGCTGCCAGCTCTGAGAAGTTAAAGGAGCAATTTTATTCTGCATCGCAGAGCGATGGAGAATCTATTGTAGACTACAGTTTGAGACTTGAGCGCCTGCTTAGCTCTCAAATTAATATCTCTCAAGAAGAGAAAAATGAGATGCTTCGCAACAAACTTTGGTCTGGGCTCTGCAACAAAGAGTTAAAAAATGCAACCCGGTACAAGTTTGAAAGCACTAAGGAATATTCAGCCTTAGGCAGAGAGCTAAGACAAGTGGAGCTTGAGATGGGTAGTACTAAATCAAAGAAACAGATGTCCGTTTCTGTAGAAAATGATTCGCTTAAGGATAAACTTGATAAACTAATTGAACTTGTCGCATCATTAACAAGTAGAATTTCCTCCCTGGAAAATAACGTTGAAGCCTTAAAAAGGTCTAGGTCTCAGTGGAAGGGTGTCAAGGACAAATCAAATGCATCAGGTTCTGCAGGGTCCTCTGCTCCCCATAAGTCTGTTCAGCCAAACAAACCACTTCCTGCTACCCAAACCCCATCTTCAACCCCTTTAAACTCCTAGGCTCCTCCAGTTCAGGGTCGGATGGAGGTCAGCCGAAAGGAAACGACCCTTCTTCAATCAATCTTGTTGGTTGCTCAAATGAGACTTTTGTTAGCATCAATGGGAATAAGGTGAATGCGTTAATTGATTCTGGTTCCATGGTAACCACATTATCGGAATCATTTTTCACAAAGCTAAGCCCAACTCCAGAACTCTGCAGTTTGACTGACTTCAGTGTGAAAGGTGCCAATGATGCTTTCCGTATTCTGGATATGCTATTCTTTCACTTTCTGTCCCAAACTTTTCATCAGAGACTGCGTCTGTTCCAGTTTTGATTGTGAAGGATACTGATTATTCAGCTTCGGTTCCTCTCATTATTGGTACAAATGTCATTTCATACTTTAAGCAAAATGGTGGCTGGGAAGTCCCCCAGGCTTCTCCCTGGTATCAAGCATTTTCTTCTCTACTGGATGATCGACCTTTTCCAGTTAAGTTGAATGGAAAGAGATCCGTCATATTGAAACCTTCGGAAAGCCGAACCATTTCCGGGTTTGTTAGAGTAACTGGGGATATTACAGATGGTGTCGTTGAGGACAGCGGTAGGTCATTCCTTACCTGCCCCCGTCTTGTATCAGTAGACACACGAAAGTCTTTTTGCAGGGTACCTGTTCGAGTCTGCAATCTGTCAGCGTCACCGCTCACAATAAGTCCCCGCATGGTCATAGGCAATTTACACCAAGTGAATGTAATCAGAGGTGTTGATCCTTTTGAAGAGACTAGTTCAGATTCAGGTTGCAACTCTGAAAAGAGTTTAGAAGAGTTAGGTATTTCTGTTCCCCATGATTCAGATATCCTGGCGGATAGACGTACAGAGGCTGTTGATCTCTTAGAGAAGTGGAAAGGAATTTTTTCATCAGGTTTCACAGACTTAGGCTGTACTTCGCTAGTTGAACATGAGATCAGACTTACTGATCCAAATCCTTTCAAGGATCCTTACAGGCGCATTCCTCCGGGGATGTTTGAAGAAGTTCGCGAGCATCTTAGAGATATGCTTGCAGCAGGTGCAATACGGGAATCAAAAAGCCCTTTTTCCAGTAATGTCGTCCTGGTCAGAAAAAAAGACAATTCTTTGCGTTTTTGTATAGACTACAGAAAATTGAATAGTCGTACTATTCCAGACGCATACTCCTTACCCAGAATTGACGAAACCATTGATTTTTTATCTGGCTCTTGTATATTTTCTAAATTAGACCTTCGTTCAGGCTATTGGCAAGTGAACATGAAGGAAGAGGATAAACCTAAGACTGCTTTCTCTGTTGGCCCCCTAGGTTTCTATGAATGTAACCGGATGGCTTTTGGGCTCACTAACGCCCCAGCCACTTTCCAAAGACTAATGGAACGTTGCATGGGCGAATTGCATCTTCGAGATTGCTTAATTTACCTGGACGACATCATTATCTTTTCCAAGGATCTTGATGAGCATTTCCGTAGGCTTGAAGCCGTTTTTAAACGCCTGAATGAAGCTGGATTGAAATTAAAGGGTTCAAAATGCGAGTTCTTTCTTCCTCGAGTCAAATACCTGGGCCATGTGGTAAGTGGTCAGGGAGTAGAAACTGATCCAGAGAAGGTTTCTGCCTTGAAAGAGATTTCTGTCCCGAAGTCTTTGATAGAACTTCGTAGCTTCCTTGGCTTTGTTGGATATTACCGGCGTTTTGTGCCAAGGTTTGCAAACATTGCAAAACCGTTGACTGATCTCCTTGTTGGTCACTCCACGGGCGAAAAGGTACCAAAGAAAAGTGCTAGTCCATGGATATGGGGTCCAGAGCAACAAAATGCTTTTGATACCCTCATTGAAAAGTTGACTTCACCCCCTGTTCTCGCTTATGCAGATTTCAGAAAGCCCTTTATATTGAATGTTGATGCCAGTTCTACTGGTCTCGGAGCGGTGCTATATCAAGAGCAGGATGACGGCCAAGAAAGAGTCATTGCTTACGCCAGCCGTGGTCTTCGTTCTAGTGAGCGCAATTATCCCGCCCATAAACTAGAATTTCTAGCCCTGAAGTGGGCAGTAGTTGACAAATTCAGTGATTACCTCTATGGCAACTCTTTCATAGTTCGCACTGATAACAATCCACTCACATATGTTCTTTCATCAGCAAAGCTTGATGCTACATCTCATCGTTGGCTTGCTGCTCTTTCAACTTTCAATTTTAGTCTTAAGTATCGTTCAGGTAAGACCAATATTGATGCCGATTTCCTGTCACGGAATCCGACAGAGGAGCATGTGGTGTTTAATGATTGTGTTCAGGCTCTTTTTCACTCTGTCCTTTCTTCTCCAGAAGAAACACCAGCTTTTGAATGTGTCTCCTTGTCTCAGATTGCCATTCCCCATGAATCGTCTCCATTTTCAGACGTGAACTGGAAGGTCGAGCAACGTAAAGACAGTACTATTTCCAGAGTTATTGAGCTTGTTACAAGAGGTCATAAGCCTACTAAAAGGCTTATTTGCTTAGAGAGAGAGGAAGTCCGAAAATATCTTCGGGAGTGGCAGAATCGTTACCTTAAAGGTGACATATTGTATAGAAAAACAAAGGTTGGTGGATGTTCGGTTGATCAATTAGCTTTGCCAGAGTCATTTTTTGGTCTTGTTTTAGCAGGTCTTCATGATAGCGTTGGACATCAGGGTATTGAGAGAACTTTGTCCCTGGTAAAGAGTCGTTTCTTTTGGCCTGGAATAGATTCAACTGTTGAGGCCTATGTCAGGAAATGTCCTCGTTGCATTCGACGAAAGACCCCATCTTCTGTGAGTGCTGGTTTAGTCCCTATCCATTCAACATACCACCTTGAATTAGTGTGTATGGATTTCTTGAGTTTGGAGATGTCGAAAGGTGGTTACGAGAATATATTGGTTATAACCGACCATTACACTCATTTTGCTCAAGCTTTTGCAACCAAAAACCAGACAGCTAGGACCACAGCTAAGGTTTTTTTTGACAATTTCATCTGTCACTATGGTTTTCCCAGTCGTATTCACAGCGACCAGGGTCGCAACTTTGAAAGTTCTGTGATCCAAGAGCTTTGTAAGCTTGGCGGAATTTCAAAGAGTAGAACAACCCCTTATCATCCGCAGGGAAATGGAATGGCTGAGCGTTTTAATTCTACTCTATCAAATATGCTTGGAACGCTCGAGGACAAGTCTAAAGAAAACTGGAAAGCCTTTATCCCTGCCCTGGTTCATGCATATAACTCAACCAAACATGAAACCACTGGTTTTACACCTCATTTTTTGATGTTCGGTAGACATACTCGCCTGGCCCTTGATTCATTTCTTGGTCTCGACCCTGAGGGATTCAGTGGCACAAAAACGGAATACGCCCATGACCTTAGGTCCAGACTGAACTTTGCTTACAAGGTCGCAAGTCGGGAGGCCAGAAAACAAGCCAAACGCCACAAAAAGCGTTATAATCTCCGGGTGAGACATTCAAAACTTGAACCTGGTGACCGTGTTTTAGTGCGAAATGTTGGTCTGAAGGGTAAATGTAAATTGGCTGACCGGTGGAGTCAGGAAGTCTATACCGTGGTAGCGCAGCCATACCCCGAAATTCCTGTATTTGAGGTTAAACCAGAAGCCACAAATGCACCCTCAAAGCTCTTGCACCGGAACCTTCTTTTACCTTTTATGGGTCTTCCTGTAGAAGAACCCAGTCTATCAGGTGATAAGTCCAATTCTCAGAAAATTTCATTGCCAGTGTCGGATAAGTATGTTATCCCAGCAAGAAGAAAGGGGTCTAACTTAAGGGCAGAGGCCGCACCTTTTGTTCCAAGGTGTACAATTCGGCCTTCAAAACCACCTGCTTGGATGGATGACCGATGGAAATTTCTATGATTCACATTTTTAAGGCCATTGAAATACTTTGTGTTGTAGTTTTTTCTTTTTCACTGAAGGTTCACTGTTACTTTGACTGCCGTACTTTTCTACGTTATGTGGTGAGTACATATAACTTTTGAATCCTTTTCTGTCATCTTGAACGTTCACGGCATTTAAGAAAAGGGTTCCTGAAAAAAACATAACCATTTTCAGGAACATTTAAATTAATAATTTTAGGGTTAGTTAAGTTAACGCTGATAGACTTTGTTTTTAATTAAGCAATGTTTCTTTGTTTCAACCAATTTTTAAGGATACCTGTTAAATTGTTTATCCCTTGTTTCCTTACTGTAGAGCTGGAGGCATGGTTGTAATTGGTGTCAGCCTAAAGCTCCCAATTCCAAGTATTTTCACTTGCCTCGTATGAGGTTTGAAATGTCGGGACGCCATTTTCCCGAGAGGGGAAGCATGTCACAGGATGTGTTAAATGTAATGTGTCGTCATGTTTTCGTGTTTGTGTGTCGTCATGTTTTTGTTTTGGTATTTGTTAGAATTCACCTTCATATATGTCATTTTTTGTTTCATTCCATTTTGCCTTCCAGGGCCTCATCCCAATCACTCTAAACCATGTAAATAAGGGCCTCATTTTTTTCTTTCATGCACGAGTTCCCCGTGCCTGTTTTGTATACGTCCCGGCTCTGCTTACCCACTTCTGCGCAGTCCTTTTTGAACCTTTCAGTTGTCAGGTCATTCTGTTCCTGCGCCTAAGCTATAGCATAGAATTACTTCATATATAGAGCCGTTTCGTCTGCATTTCAGTCCAGAACGAGAACCCCCGGGTAATACTAGACTCGTGACATACGTCTCATTCGAAAGATCTATCGGTAATTTTAGATTGCCAGCCTTAGGGCTCGAACCCAAGCCTCAAGTGGCCTAAAATTTGATGTTCACGAATCCTACACTCCATCACTTGAGCTATTCAGGCTGGACGAGAATGTGTCCGGACGAACAAACACGGGCGAACAAGCCTAGGGGCGAAAAAACTCTTTCCCGTGTGCATAGGTTGCGCAAAGAAAACTCCCCAAAACATCCTTAATGTGAAATCCACGCGATCGCTTTTTTTGTCCATAAACCCTTTACTACAAAGTCCCAAGTTTAAACGACCCCGAAGAACAAGGCTTTTGAAAGCATTGTGGGAAAAGAAGAAAATGCTTGTAACTAGGATTTTTTCCCACAACTTTTTCTACCTACCAAAGACAAAGACATCTTTTGAACTACATTTAGGTTGTCCTCTGATAAAGCTTTCAAACTGGTCGAGTCCAAAATTGTGGCGTGTTGTAAAGACTTAGATAAAAGTTTGATACAAGTTTCGCCAACCGTAACCATTCAAATTCTTCATACGTAGAATCTGCTAAAAAGCACTAGTAGTTCAAAATTAAGAACCATGCAGTGGCTTTAGCTGTTGATAAATCCTTCACCACACAATTCCTAGTTTTTGCGACCCTGAGAAAAAGATTTTTGAAAACATTGTACGAAAATGAGAAAGCGTTGGTAACCAACATTTTCTCCTTTCCCACAATGTTTTCTACCCGTTCAAAGACAGATATCATTATCTAAGCCATATTTCTGTTGTAGTCAGTAAATGCATTCATTTTTTTCAAGTCTATATTTTTGTTGTGTTGTAAAGAGCTAATAGAAATCTGCTCAAAAAATGATCTGGGCACGTGTTCACCAACCCTTCATAACCTAACGTTTCAGTGTAATTCTTCAGAATTTTCAAAATCTCCAGAACCCACGAAAAAAAAAAAAAAAAAAAAGATATCTTTCAAAAAAGATAGACGGCGTAGGAGGCATTGGGATAAAAATAATAAAACTCTGAAAGTAGGTGAAATGTGAGATTATTCAGCTACGCCGAAAAAGTTCTTGAGAACTTAAGAACCACGAAACCGCTTTTGCTCTCTGTCTAATAATAGAAGTATGCGCAAAAACGATTTGGGTCCGTATTTACCAACCCTTACAAACAAATTTTAGTCTATATCTAAAAAGATTCTAAATTTGACAAAATTTCTGATTGACATTCATAGATAAGTTTAGCCAATAAGAAATTGTTTTACGTTCTATATCCAGAATAAGGCTAAGACTGCAATTTAGAATGGTCGGAAAATACTTTCAACTTTGGCAATCTAAAACCACGTGTGGTAAGAGTTAAACGCACCTCAGCAGTGCTTTCAGTGATTTGATTACTATGAGCTTGATTTTTATGTACACACTGATTTTATTCAGCTGTTTAACCCTTTACCAGACAATAGATTTTGGGACTTGTTTACATTGATAACAAATATAGACGGCATTGCGGTTCCAGTTACGGTGTTTGTCTTTGATAGGTTAGAAAACATCGTTGGATAGGGAGAAAATGCTGGTAATCAGCATTTTCCCCTTTTGCCACGATGTTTTCGAAAACTTTTATCCTGAGGATCGTTTAAAGACGGAATTGTTTGCAAATGGGTTGAGGTTCAGTGATAAATAAAAAAAAAGAGATAAGAAGAAATTATGTAATAAGTGATAAGTGTACCGCAAGAAGTTTTCACTGCGAGTTATTAATGTTCACTAAAACGATAAGAATATTTCAAGAAATCCGATGAATAATTTTCACTCAAACGGTAAAAAATATTCACGGTTAGTAATGTTCACCCAAACGATGATAACTATTCACGGTGAGTAGTATTCACTCAAATGGTGAGATAAACTCACAATTAATAATGGTCACTCGAGCGGTGAGACGTATTCACGGTGATTAAGGTTAACTCCAAATGGTGAAAAGTATTCATACTGATCAATATTTACCCGATCGATGTGATGTATTCACGAAGAGTAGAGTTCACTCAAACGATGAGAATTATTCACGACGTTAGTGATTAATGTTCACTGAAACGGTCATCAGTACTCGCGGTGAGTACTGCTCATAGAAACCGAAGACTGAAAACAGTAATTGTTGATGTACGGATATAAAGGAACCGTACATTTTATGCAATATTGCAACATTAATCGTGGTAAACTAGTCACTTTGGCAGAAGAACTTTACCGAAGTTATTTCACGGAATATATAGAGGTCTCTGTGTAATCCTGTCAATCGATTTGCTTAGATCGTAGACAGAAGACCAAGGTTTCACAGACTTGCCGCCTGATCGTGGTCTACCTGGTCAAGGCCAGCAGAAATCACGATGCTAAATGAAAGATTGCACTCTGAAACTTAGCTGTTAACTTTTATTATGCAAGTTATGATAAACCTTAGCATGATGTTTAGAGACAATAGTCTGTTCATTGTTTATGGTACACTGAGATCTCTCTCTCCCACTCTCACTCTCTCTCTCTCTCTCTGATATCTTGCGGTCTGTCTGTCTGTCTGTCTGTCTGTCTCTCTCTGGTCTATTTATAAACACTTATTCTTTTTTCATAAAACTTTTTAACCAAACGACAAAAATGTAGACAATGTTGTACGAGTTAAAAGCATTCACAGACGACAAATTCGATACCACTAAAATGACAGAAAATGCTTTTGATAACATAGAAAACAGTGTGGGAAATGGAGAAAATGCTGGTTACCATCATTTTCTCCTTTTCCCACAATGTTTTCAAAATGTTTTCAAAAGGCCTCTTTCTTGGGGTCTTTAAAATCTGGGAATGATCTGGTAAATGGTTAAACACCCTCACTTGAAAGTGCATTTCTATTGTAGACATGTTCTATATGAAAAATATATTTTACACCAAGTATTGAAATATCAATTTTTACACCAAGTGTTAAAACATCAATTTACACCAAGTGTGGAAATATCATTTTTACACTGACTTTTAAAACCTCAATTCTACGCCAAGTGTTGAAATATCAAGTCTGTTCATAGGCGAAATAGTCGATAGAACCAAAGAAACATCTATTTTCTAGGTTTTTTTCTTTTCTTTTTTCATGGTGCCGTGCAAACGTTACTGCAAGATAATACAAATGGGTGTGCGACATTTCGTCGAAAACCACGTTCGTCGAAAACGATCCCTAGCCCTGACCATTACCCTAACCCAGACAAATTGTGGCCCAAATCTACCTCCCTGACAGAGCTTTCCATGACATAAATTTAGAAATTTAGCAATCGGTATTTTAAAACATACATGGATTTCGACGAAACACACTTTCGCCGAAATGTCGTGCACCAGTTACAAATCTATGACGTTTGGCAATACGGAACGCTGTTTTGTCGCCTTCGTCTGATGAAAAAGATGGCGCCGACAACGCCACCTATGATGCCGAGAACTACTATAACTATCACAACTATTGCCCCTGAAATTGTAAAATAAAAGAATTATAATAGTTGATCTGATACACACCTGGGTCCCTATTTACCAGCCATTTTAGGTTTTTTTCAGATACAGAAAAAATCTATAAAAAAAGTATATTTTCTCATTCTTTTTAAAATGTATACGAGCCATGCCCTGACAAAAGGCGGGTTGGATGCATTTCCGTGATGCATTTTACCAAACAGGTCATCACATAATTATGGATCCGCAATTTATTTTATCTAATAACCAATTGATTCAACAGTTTTTTTTTAATTTTTTTGTTAAATAACCGACTTAAAGGTCAGCCTGCGCGGACTACGCAGGCTGACCTGGGGCGATACTTTTCGTAGATGAATCAAGCCCCCTTTTCTCAGAGCTTGGCTCACAAAGTTCGAAAAGACAGTGGCTTAAAACCAAAACTAAGAAGATTTTGATAGAATAAAAACTTTAAAAAATTAGGTCGTTCTTCAGCGCTAGTGCTGGTGGAGTTTCCAATAAGCGGAATCGAGAGAAATTAGTATAAGTTGCAAGAACAAGTTTCTCAATCGTAAAAATGATATTTCTCAATCAAAATTGAACAATCACATGTTTTAAGGTCTCTGTGGAAGAAGGCTTTTGAAATCATTGTGGAAAAGGGAGAAAAATGCTTGTAACCAACATTTTCTCCTTTTCCCATAATGTTTTCTACCCTTTCAAAAACAAATACCATCATTTGAGTAATTTCATATGTCATCTGCAAATTCTTCTGATTTTGACATTTTGTGGAGTTATCGAAAAGGTCTATATGTACAGCACTCGTCTCAATTCGGCCGATTCCGTAACTACATGTAACCTCGCCTGTACCAAGGAGGCTTCCATTTTGAATTGCCAATCACATGATCTTTAACATGGCTACGCCCGTGAAAATCGATTAGTGACGACATAAAAAACCACAGTGAAGTTATTCAAATCTATCAATATGATGCTGAAAACTTTCAACATAATTGATAAACCATGTTGAAATTTGAATATACAAACTGTTTGTGAACGGAAATGTTTTTAGAAAGATTTCGATAGAAAATTGTGACTCATGTTTGTTTTTTTTTAAGAAAAGTCTTATAATTTTGAGAACGGCAAAGCGGTGTATTTCCGGCGAAGAAATGTACTGTGTACGTACATATCAAGCTTCGTGATACACCGGAGGAAATTGATTGATAGTCTGGTACCCCGTCGTACTTGAAGAGTACGTCAGGCAAAGCGCAACAATGGCGGCCCCGTTGGTAATATGCAGAAGTAACGGGATATTGTTATTTCACTTGATCAAATCGGATCATCGGCTGAATTCGAAACAGATCGCTTGCAATAAAGTAATGACAGTGAGATTTTTTAACTGTCGTTCCTATTTAACAAGAAAAACTACATATCAGAAATGCTTTAAGTATCCGAAATGTCAATGGCCCTATATAACGTCCGAAAACAGGGCTACTTTTAAAATGATACATAGTCAAATTACTATTTAGACCATACCCCAAACAGCACGTTTTAGATTCGGCAATGTATATTTTGTGCAAAAATGATCGCATTTCATTCACTGATCAAACTGGATCACGTGAAACTGGGACAAATATGGAAGCATGTGAGGCTACGCGTTAGGACGCCTTGGAGGCCGCCATTATTGCGCTTTGCCGATAACGTAGTGGTAGGGGCAGGTAATCCAGACTAATTGATTGACGGATAACCCGAGGTATGCCGAATGTCTGTACCTACTCGTATATATTACTTACATATAGGCAATCCAGAACTATGTATAGACAATCCAGAATTATGTATACAGTTTCTAATGTAGTTTGTTGGTCGAGTTGCCGTGCAGCAGCAGTCCTTCGTGGTGGACGAGGATTTCTCGGCACAGCAGTATCCACCTTTATCCTCTGTTAGCGTGAAAAGGAAATAGATTGACAGAGTGAATGAAAACCTATCTTGTTGGAACTCATTGGAACTGTCTCGTCGAGAGAGCATGAGATAATTCCAGTTGGTACCCAAGATTTCAAGATCAGTGTTTAAGGTGGGGGGAGGGGTGGGATCTAATCCTGATAAAATAATTGAGTCATACTCTGTGTGAAAAGGGGGCTTAATTCCTCTGCAAAAGGTATCGACCCATGTCAGCCTGCGCAGTCCACGCAGGCTAACATGGGCCGAAACTTTTTGCTATCGGTCAATTTTCTGCATGGCAATGGGCCTACTCATGATTTAGTCGGTTGTTAGACAAAATGGATCTTATGGATCCCCAATTACGCTTGCTACAATTCATACGGTGATGCATTCTGTCCCTCTTTTGCCAGATTGATAGATTGGTGCCTTATATCAGTTATATAAAGGCGCAAGCTCACTTACTTACGTGTGCCCTGGGTTACGCCAGTACTAGACTATTGCTCGGAAGTATCTTACCCCATGACATTTCCAAGAGAAGCCTAGCACCTCGAGTTGGGATCGAACGCGGGACTTTCCTGTTTCGAATCCTAGTCCTGCACCACTGAGCAGCACAGAACCCATAAGATCCCTTTGATGTGTTCCCATAAAACATGTAAATGTGAAGAAATAAGCTATAATTTCCCTTGAGGTTATGTGTCGTACTCAAAAGTAGTTTTGTTTGAAAGTTGGACAGCAAGAACTTATGCTGCGCTGTTTCATAGGAGAAGATGAAGGGACATGTCTAAAATGTGTTTCTCGTGTTGATTGATGATTTCTGTGGATTTGAGTGAAAGTTTGTTATTTGCTGGGAAACCGTTTTATGACTACATTAGTAGTATAGGAAATAAGGGTTTGGGGACATTAAGAAATAGGGCCCCCACCCCCTTAAGAATTCCCCCCCTTTCCCCCTTAAGAATTCCCAACCCTCTACCCTTAAGTCCCCCCTCTCTTTTCTTAACCCCCATCTTTTTACTTCCCCCCTTTAGTCCCCCCAACCCTCTCTCCTTAAGTCCCCCTTCTCTTTTCTTAACCCCCATCTTTTTTACCCCCCATCCTTAAGATTACCGACCTTACTCCCCTTAAGTCTTCTTTATCTTATCTTAACCCCTCTTTTTACTTTTCCCCCTTTCCTATCCCCCCTCCTCCTTCGGAATTTCGTAAGTTAAAAATAATATAATTCGGATTATATTATTTTTTGATTTAAGATAATCGGGATTAATAATAAATAATAATGGATTCTGATTCTGATACTTATGAAGTTGATGGATTTTATATAACGGAAGGCGGAAGAATTGGTCATACTAGGGATAGTATTAAATTTTTTAAAAACCTTTGGGATAAAAAAATAAGATTTGACCGAGACCAAGTAGGTTGCGATGAACCTCCTTATGATTTAGAAATAATCGAAATATTCGATTGTACTATATCGCAGATGGTTAGTCGAATCTATTACGAATATAGTAGAAAGACGATTGAAAAAGGACGAATATACCATATAAGTATGGAATTCGATTCTGGCAAAGATAATTTCTTTTTTCGGAAAATAATTAGATTTATTAAAGATTCTACTAAATTATTAAAAGAATTTAAACGCCCCTTTACGGATCTTAATCGCTTTATAAAAGATATTAAAAATCCGGACCTTACGCGTATAACGCCATTTAGTTTGAAAGTAACTTTTTATTCTGGGGATGTAGAAGATTTTTTTAATGACAAAATCGGTAAATTTGAAGGAGGGCCCATTTTATTTAGAACCGCCCCCCAAATCCTCCCTATCGAAGAAGAAGAAGAAGATGGTTGGCTAGACGTAGATATACCCGATTGGAATTTTGACGCGGGATTTAGATAATAAATCTATAACTTTATAAAAGTTATAAATTTCCTTTATCCCTATAATGTCCTAAGGACCTAGTATTTATTTTATCGCCTTCCAGATTCCTTTTATCGTCTTTACCGGATAAAGCTATTTTATTTATCGTCTGGGTATAGACCTCATGATAATAACTTCTTAAAGTACGCGTATTTACGAACTTATCTTCGCCCCCGAATAAACAGTCTTTATATAAGTCGAAATGTAAATCTTTCTTTACTACGTTTTTATTAATCCCCTTACATTTCTTTACTTCTTTACCTTCTATATTCCTAAACGCGTAACTTTTGGCTCGTAATCCGACGAATTCCGTCATAATATTCCCTCCTAATTCGTCTTTAAATTTACCGATTACTTTATTGTTACGATCGTCCTTTAGGAAATGGCCTTCGGGATAATTACTAGTATCGAATACGTCGATTTTATCCGGTTCGATATCTTTATAAAAATCCTTCGTTTCTACTTCCAGGATAAAACTATCGGTATCCGTATAACATAACCTAAGTTTATCCCCGTACTTCTCTTTAAAATAATTATAATAAATATCGTACATATGTATCTTACTTATATCTAGAATACTCATTCCTAGGTAAGCGGGTTTATCGTATTTTAGATTAGTCTTTTTCATATGGACCGCTACTAAACTCTCGTTAAATACGGTAGTATGATCGTAATTAGGTCTAGCGGTAAGTTTCTTATATCGAAAAGCTTCTTCCCCGTTAACTAACTGTATATCTTTCCTATTACGTAGATTTTCCATAGTCTTACCGAAAATGGAATTCATTATTAGTTTAAAAAACTCTACTCCGAAATCGTTATTATTTTTCTTAGCTTCCTTCCTTAGATTAACGTTTAGATCGATATACGGTTTCATAAAAAGTTTTTCTACGAATTTTATCCCCCGATGTATCTTCTTAATTTTTAATCCTAAATCGAGGTAGGATTTTAAAGTCTCATGATGAACGATATAATTTTTCTTATCGTAAAAATTAGGAATAAGTTTATTTACCTTTTTAACTTCTAGATGTTCCGGGGCGAGAGGATAATCGTTATGTTTATCGTGTAGTTCCTTAGGATAAATTAAATCTACGTCTAAGATCATACCTCGTCCTTCCGTACTACAGTACTTATCCCAATCTTCTAACTCTTCTTCAGTCGCCCATTCGAAATCGTTAGTAGGAAGGGGTTTCGACATCGCCCAAGGATAAAGACTATTCGCGTCGACGTATATTAAATATTTGGAAGGTTTATTAGGATCGTATAAATCCCCCATGTACTCGTTATTAGTTTTCGAATACTTCTTACTTACCATACTAATACCCCCTCTAATTCCGTCTTCTATCATTAAGAGCATGTCCGGATCCGTTAAAAGTTCGAGCTCTACATCCGTCTTCTTTAACATAGCGTCCATACCTAATCCGGGAGAAGTATAATACCAACAAGGATCGAGGTCGTAATGTTTACGGCAGATCTCTCTAAAGTTTTCGAAGATATCCGCTAAAAGTAATACGTCTACCTTATTATAAAGTTCTAGGTAATCCTTAAAGGTTTTCATTTCGAAAGTTTCCCAGACTTTATTAGCGTGGTCGTAATCTTCCTCGGTAATATTTTCCCCCTTTAAACTAGAATAAAACTTATCCTTAGGGGGTAAAGTAGTTTCTTTAAGTACTTCGAAACTATCTAGGTACTCGTAAGGAAAAACCCCTTTCCTCTTTACTAGAGGTAAATCTTTTTTTCTAAAGAACATGGATAAAGTTTTAAGTTGGTTCTCTTTTAAATAACTCGATAACTGGTCTAAACTACTTTCCATAAATTTCATACTATCCAAAAATCTAATAGTACGCCAGTTATCATTACCGACTAAGATCCGTTTACTAAAACTAATATATCTTTCATCGTTATTCGCTATACAATCTATTTTTCCCGAAGTTCTACCTAAGATCTTAATAAAAAGATGACTATCGTACCCGCTTAAATTATGAAGATAAACTGGGGTAAAATTAGGTACTCTCGCTTTAAGATTACATTCGTTATGCGCGGCGCCTCTAAATTTACCGGTAAAATGGCAATGATCTCTTACCTTTTTATCTCCGAACTTAAACTTCTTTTCGCAGATCCAGCAGGTTATCTCGTTCCTAAATCTTTCTTCTTCTAATTTAGTAATCTTCATCGGTACCGGATTCTGATAATACGTCTTACAAATATCCGTTATATCCCGAGTTAAATACTCCGTAAACTTCTTTTCCGCCCCCTCCCCCGTATATTCCCTAAATATGGGTTTACATACGTTATTATCGAAAGATACTATAACGTAAGAGAAACTACAGGGGATATGTTTCGCAGTTTTTACAGTAAAACTTCTACTAGGATCCGGATTACAAGAATCTATAGGAGATAAAACGGATTCGAAGTCGGCGTAGACGGCGAAAGGTACCGGGATCTTTCTATTATGATGTATGAATTTCATTACGGTACCCTTCTCGGGCATTTCTAAAGTAACTGGTTTATGACCTATACAGTAGTTCTTATGTTTTTCCAAAAGATCTTCGTTTCCGAAATGGTTCAGACATAACATACAATATTTAATATTATAAGTATTATGATCTTTACTTATTTGGGAACCCATAAGACCGGTAAAATTCTTTATTAAAACGTAATGAGTTTTACCGTCCTTCTCGATATAAAGGAGGTTTACGTGGTTATTTCTTATTTTTTTAGGCGCCCTAATACGTATTACTTTACCCGCGGACGTACATTCGAAGATATTAACGCTAAATTCCGGATTTTGTTTTTCGAACTTATCTATATCCTTAAACGAGACGGGATAATTTATTCCATCCATATTTAAAGTATTTTCCTTTTCTCTTAACTTCCTATCGACCCTAGACGCTTGTTCTTTTACGGGATTCATAAACCTTAAAATACACCATAAAAAACATTTTTCGTCCTTATTCTTCATATTAATTACGGGTGTACTTCTATATATACAATCGGGTAAAGGTAAATGACCTCCAGCTTTTAAAGGATCGTAGATAACGGACTTTAATTCCACTAGGACTATATTTCGTAATTTCCAACCGCTTCCGCTTTCGAGAAAACGATCAAGATTTTCTATAATATTATCCGACATTCTTCCGTATACTTCGTCTAAATCCGTTCTACCTTCTACCATTTCGTTCGTGACGGAATGAAAACGCGCTAGTTTAGCACTCATAACTTCCCTTACGAAGTCATCGCTTTTTACCATATACGCCTCTACGGCCATTTTTACTTTTCTTCCGGTATTTTCCTTTAAGATTTCTATAATCCATTTTCTTATGGATTCTAGAAAAATATCCATGAGAGCGATGGACGTTTGAGGTATATCAATATAGGTCGGTACCCGATCTGTAAATGGATTGTAGTCGGGACAAAATCCTTTATATAGTTTAATCTGACCGTTTAATCCGGTACGCCAAAGTCTAATATCGATATTATTACCGAAAATATTATCCCGAATAGCGTTTACTAATTCTTTTTTACTCTTTCTTTCCGCTTCTTCTTCCGAAAAAATTCTTAATCTATACGCTATCGATCGAAGATGAACTAATCCCGTACCTTCTTTACCCATATCAACCAGTCGATTATATAGTTCTTTTCTCCTAAGCTTTGAGAATCCTTTTAAACCTACTTTCCTCGCGATTTCTTTAAGGGCTTTTAACGGTTGATAACCTAAATGAAAGCTACTCCTATGTAATTTATCGTAATCATCGATTATTAAATCATGACCGGCCTTCGACTTTTCTTTTATATGACTAATATCCTTTATATTAATTTCCCCGTTTAAGACTCCTTCTAACTGATCTTTAGTAAGATTGGAATACCCCCTAATTCCCTTTCCTTTAGCTTCCTTTTTTAAATCCTTTAAATTTCGCTTTACTACTACCTCCTTAATCCCTATCCCCCGTTCTCTTAAAAACGTTTCTAAATCTTTTTTATTTAAACCCGTATATCCTCTAAAACCTTTTTTCTTCGCGATATCCCGAAGGCTGTCTATAGTTCGCGTATTAGTAATAATATCGTTTTTATTTTTTTTCCCTTTTAAAATCCTGATTAAATCCGTCTTACTGAATCTAGATATACCTTTAATACCCCTCGCATTCGCTTCGGTTTGTAAAGTACTTATGGTTTGTTCTTCAAGGTGTTGTCCGGGGAAAAACGGTTCCCTAGCTTCTTCTACGGTTTTTTTACGAGTTAAAACGGCGATTAAAGAATCTTTTTTAAGTCTAGATATACCTTTTAATCCTTTCGCTTTCGCTTCCTCTTGAAGGTATTTAATAGTTTTAGTTTTATAATAACTCGTCATCGTCGTCGTTTTTTTTATATAAAATAAATTACTTAACATAAATTTCGTAATATTCTCTTATCTCTCTTTCTTTATCTTTAATATCTTCTTCTAATTCCATTTCCCTACTAATCAGGTCGTAAATCGCGTTATCTAATATTTTAATTCGTTTCCCTATTTCTTCTTCGGTATAGATCGAAGGTGGTAAGACGTCTCCATTTAGTTCCCAAAGTAACTTACCTAACGTTCTTTTTAAATCCGTAACGTTATAAAGTCTGGTTTTAAGGGATTCGAGTTCCTCTTTTAAAATATTTATATCGCCCTCATCGTATCTGTAAGATTCCATTTTTTTAAATTAAAAAAAATCTTTAACTTTTTTATATAATAGTTTTAACTATTATATAAAATTTAAGGATACTTAAATCGACCTTGTAATATCCTATAAGCGGCGAGTAAACCGGGGGGTAATTTTTTATTCATATTACTATCTAATAATATTAATAAACGTCTTATTTCTTTTCCTACTTTATCCTTCTTTTCTTTTTCGCTCTTTATGATATAAGATACTTCTCTTTTTTTTTTTTGTTTTTTTCTTCTAATGAGACGTTATTAGCGGTTCGTTTCGCATTTAGTTCGTTAATTATATCTATTAATACCTTTATTTTTTCGTCATCTTTTTTTTCTAGATAATACGATTTAAGACTGGATAAAGTACTAATTAATTCGTTTAATCTATTTAATTCCTTTTTTAAGGGCGCAGCCTCTTCGGTAATACAGTTTAAAGTAAAGCTATACGCTCTTATTACTCCTCCTATCTCTTCAGATAACTCGTTTAATTTATATATTTCTACTAATTTCGAATCTTCCATTTTTTAAATAATTAAAAAACTTAACTCCCGTATTTTTTTTCATACCATTTCTTAACGTATTCGGGTAATTTTACGTATTCGCCATGATCCACATACGTTAGTTTATTTAATATTAACCTCTTCATCCTAGATAATTCGGGTTTTATTTTTAAATACGCTAAATCTAGTTTATTATCGAGAACTTCTTGGGATTTATCTACTTTTTCTTTTAATATTTCCATTTCTCGTTCTTCCCCTCTTTTTTTTATTTTATAAAGTTCCATTTTTTCCCATACAAGATCCTGACCTATTTCATCAGCTTCTATCAAAGTATCTATATACGCCTGATACGCAAGATCATATTTGTCTATTAGAGAATGTAATTCCATTTATTTTTAATAATAATTCGCTTAAATTATTATTATTTTTTTTATAAGTCTTCTTCTTTTTTAATATTACCTTCTCCTTTAATTAGAAATCTTATTGATAAGATTTTCTCGTCTCTTTTTTTCTTTTTAATAATTCTTTTCTTTGTATCTTCTAATTCTTCTACTTCTTCGTATACTAATATAGATAGTTCCTTTTCTTTCCCGAGTTCAAGATTAATCTCATCTTTTTTGTCTTCATCTACCTCCTCCTCCAGCGCTAATTCGAGGGAATGAATACGTTTTCCTCTACTAAAGCTTTCCTTCATAAGTTCCAAAATTTTATATTCGATATCTTTGACTTGATCTTCGAGCCATCTAATATTTTTTTGTTCCTCTACGATATCTAACTCGGTAATAAATTTCTTTAGGTCATCCGGTAATTTATCCCGCTTTTCTAATAAATAATTTAGAAATCCCATTTTATATAAAGTAAAAAAATTATTTAAATAACGGTAATCTTATATTTATCTTTCCATATCCTATTTTTCCAATTTAATATCGTTTGAGGACAATGATTAATAAACTTACCGGCTTTATAAATCGAAGGAAATTCATCTTTTTGTCCGGTATGTACGTCCTCTAAAATAACTCTTCTGGGATTTTTCTGGATAGTTCTTAATCTATCGTATTTAGGATTAACTTCCTTTTCTTCTTCTTTACGTACGCGTTTTAAGTAAGTTTCCGATTTAGGAATCTCCTCGGGATACAATCCGTGTTTTTTCGCTAGTTCGACTAATTGTTTTTTATCCCAAAACGAATAATATTCGTTTTTTAAACCATTATCGTCGAGTATTTTTTTAATATCTTTAACGGTTAACATTTATATAAAGAAAAAAATTCCTTTAAATTACATTATGACGCTCATTTTATTTCCGTCGGACTGGAAGGATAATAATCTATCGCTAAAAATAACTCCGTATATCTCCATGTCGAGGGGTACATTATCCCCGAAAAAAACTTTAACTCGTATATCGGTAGAAGAATATTTCATCTTTTCGCTTTGTTTAGAGACGTCGAAAACGAATAAAGGATAAAGGGTTTTATAATCCGGAGGGGAAATACTCGGATTCGATACTAATTCGTCCATATTAAAAAACTTAGATCTAAATAAAGCGGCGTCTCCGTACACTCTACTAAATTGATGGGCGGTGAAAGATAAATTATAGTCGGTCGCGGGATATCTAGTGGAATTTAACATAACGTAAATATTTTCGACTCTTAAGTTATCGAATAAAGCCGAGTTTATTTGTTGACTATTCTTCCTATCCGTCTGAAATCCGATAATAATAAAACGCGGTACCTCCGGAGAAGATTTAACGGAAAGTCTCCAATTAAACGTTCTAGCCTGAGGAACCGAGTTAGAATCGCATTGTATCATTCTATACCCGACCGGGAATTTTTCTTTTCTCTCTATAAGTTTATAAAGCGCCAGCTTTTCTTCATCCGCGGGTAAAACATGGGGTACATACCACGATATTTTAATTAAATTAACTCATCCATCAACCATGACGGCGCCCGCGTTATCCTGATTAGCTCTAAATATCGCTTCATTATCGTCGCTTCTGGTTAAGGTAAGAGTCTGTTTCATACCATAAAGAACTTTATTATAATCTTCGCAGAACCCGAAAATATGTTTTAACGGAACTCTAAAACTAAATGTACCGACCCGTACCGAATCTCGTATAATATACTGTCTTCTTTTTTGAAAACCCGTATTATTAGCGTTCGCGCCAATTCCGGTATCTTTATACCAAAGTTGATTTAATCCCTGCGAATCGGAAAAATCTCCCGGGTATTTTAATAATCCCAACATCGTAGTAGCTTGACCAGGATTCGTTATAGATTCGATCTCCTTTCCACTAAGCTGATACTTAATATTTTTAAAAAGGTACATCAGACCATTATTCGTTAACGAAATATTATCAGCTCCATTATAGACCGTTCCATTATCGCTTCTTACTAATTCGCCTATGAAAAGTAAATAAGAGTCGGAAGGATGAGTAAAAATATCCTGGGTTTCGATATTAATCCTGATTTCTCCGGAGGGGTTATTTAGATTGGTACCGGTAATGGGTTCGTACTCATGGTACTCGTATTCGTCGATACTCGTATCTTCCGAAATGGTTTCCGTAATATTTAAAATACTACTCATCTTTATTATAGATATTATAATAATTTAAATTATTATTATAATATCTTACGTAGTTTTAATACCCGAACCCCTATTTAATTTCTTAATTAATTTTTCTATAGCTACTGTACCCCCCGTACTCTTAGGTATTACGTCACCGGGTAACGAGGCGTACTCTTGTAAAATTTTCTTGGTTTTTTTACGATTTAAAGCTTTTTTAACTAACCCGCTGGCCGCATCTACCGCGGCGGTCTTTCCAGCTTCTAGAGCTTTTTTAGCGCCCTCCTTCTCTACGCTTTTTCCTACGTCTAAGGCGGAAGAACCTATTTGTTTAGCCACGTTACTGGTAAAAAGTTTCGTACTGAGGTTAACTAAATTATCGAAGATTCCTCTACCGCCATACTCGTAGTGTCTCTTAAATCCTCTTTTTTTATACTCGATCATCTTTTTATAATATAGTCATTAACTTTTTATAACTCTTTTTATCTAGATGTCCTTGTCTTTTTAATTCGTCGCAGATACTAACGATTTCGTTTCTAACTCCCGTATTACCCGCTTCTTTACTCGCTAAAAGTATTTTTAATCTTTTCATTAACGCGTTAGGATCGCTAGGAATAATAACTCCTGACCCTTTTTTCCCCGGTTTAATATTATCCCAAATATCTTTAAGTAAAACCCATTTTTTTCCTCTACTTGCTTTCGGGTAAGTACTATACGGATCGTTACCTCGAAAAAGAGTATTACTTTTTATGACTAATTTACTATATCTATTATAATCCTCTTCGTTAAAAATATTCGAATCCGGTTGTCTAGGAGTAATTAACTCCCAGAAACCCGGCGTTCCTTCATAAACCTCGTCATCTAGCGTTATATCATTACCATTAATCGTAACCTCTTTATCTCCGATATAAAATTTACCGTTTCTAGAATATAACCCGTACGTTTTATCGACGAGGTCTTTTTTACCCGCGTACTTCATTAAATATTTAAGCGCCGTTGGACCGATAATCTCCCCTCCATCTTCCTCCATACTTACTTCGCCATCTTTAGAGGTAAAAAGTTGTATCGACGGGTAATTCGGTAATTTATTAATACCTTCTTTAATACCTTCTTTAATAGGTTTTAGTTCCTCCGTAATTTTTTCCGACGTAGCTTTTTGAACGTCCGTAATAGGTTTAAAAAACTTCGAAAGATCGGACTGGAATTCTATTTCCCCCGTTTTTTCCGCTATCTGTCTATCGCGAATATTCTTCTTCGTTTTAAGATACTCTTTTACGATCTCGTCTCTTTTAGCGGGATCCTTGATTTTTATA
The DNA here is from genome assembly GCA_945859785.2 of Tridacna gigas. Classification (NCBI taxonomy): domain Eukaryota; kingdom Metazoa; phylum Mollusca; class Bivalvia; order Cardiida; family Cardiidae; genus Tridacna; species Tridacna gigas. The sequence continues at coordinate 5,309,057 of OX244030.2, forward strand.
AAAGACATTTTTTATTAGATTTTTTTTTTAAAAAAAAACGCAGTTTATAACGTGGTTTTTTATCGAGTTTCATAAGTAAAACTACACGTAAATTTAATTTCAGTCTTTTTAGGTACGGTAGGATAATTCAGTAAGGGTTTTAAATCATTCGTATTATACTTAGTCGTAATAGGTTTTAAAAACTTATTCGGAATATCGAATAGGATTTTTAGAAAAGGCATTTTTTATTAGATTTTTTTTATTAAAAAAAAAACGCAGTTTATAACGTAGTTTTTTTATCGAGTTTCGTAACTAAAACTAAACGTAAATTTAATTTTAGGAGTTTTAATTTTAGGACGTATTATTTTTTTCAACCAACCTCCAAAAGGACTCGCGCTGTTCTCTTCTTCCTCTTTCTATTAATAATTCTTCCGTTTCGGACGAAACCCCTTTCTTAGATTTAGACCTAATATCTTCTTTCATATTTTTATATTTTTCTAATTCTTCCATAATTAATCGGAACTCTTCGTCCGTAACTTTATTATCCAATAAAGCTTTCGATACGTGGGTCGTTATAGTATTTAACTTAGTACTCGCTATAATTTTAACCTTCTCGTGTTTTTCCGCTTTCGATCTCGAATTATTAACGACGTATTTACCGACTAAACTTAATAAACCGCAAAACCCGGAGATACCTTCTAACGTAATAACTGCGGGTAAAGCTACTACCGTCATTAGTAATCCTATTCCTCCTATCCCTCCGGCGGTAGTTATAAAAACTAAAACCGTATCTATATTATCTACTATCTTAGACGCCCGGTAATATTTCTTACTTAAAGATTCTCTTTTTTCGACGTCGCTTTCTAGAAAGTTTTGTATTTCGTTAATCTTCTGAAGTCGGTACCCTTGACCTTCGTCCTCTAAAGGAGGCGCCGTAGGTATTTCCGGATATAAATTAGTATCTTTCATTTCCATTTTTTATATAGGAGATATTTTTAAACTCGATAATAAACGAAACATAGAAGTTCATTTTCTTTTATCTTTACGGGTTCGTTCGAATTATTAGTAATAGCGACTAAAATATTTACGACGTCCCCGAAACTAACCTCGTTTTGTAAACTACATTTTAAATATCGTAGATGGTAATCTAAAGATACTAAAACGACTCCCGTTGACGATTTAAATCCTAAACCTAACGCGAAGGAAGTTACCTGTTTCGGTTTTAACGTTATATTTTCTTGAGTAAAGATTTTCCAGGTTAATGGATCTAGTTTTATCGGTGGATGTTTTAAATTCGGAAGGGGGATCCATTGGATCGTTTTAGGTTTTGGAATTCCCGGTTTTACGTAAAGTTTATGGATATCCATATTTTATTATAATATTAAATTAGTTTAATATTATAATATAAGGTTTAATAAAGGTATATTTTCTTAAAAGGACTATTAGGACCTAGAATAAGACCTTTTCCGTCATAAATTTCTCCTCCCTGTTTTAAATATAAACCTTCGCCGACATTCGCTAATCCTCTTCCTTTATAAGGACTTAAATAAAGACCTTTACCGTCGGTTTCTACCCGACAAACGTCACCTCTTTTTTTTAGAAAAAGTCCCGAACCCATAGCTTTTTGTACTCCTGTAGAAGCTAATCCCGAAAGAGCTCCGACTCCTAAAGCCGGTAAGATGGTTCTAGCTATAGCGGGTAAAGCGCTCGCCGCTAACCCCGCTAACATTCCGAGGAAACCCCCTTTTATTTCCTTATTATGTTTAAGTTGACTTTCGGATATATTAATAGTAACTCCGGTACCATCCTTCTTGGATTTAGATATTCTATTCGCTTGAGTTTTTGTAACCGCTAAAGTATCGTTTCCGTTTAAATTTTTATGACTTATTCGAACGGATACTTTTTCTTTTTTTTTTAAAGCGGATAATATTTTTTTCTTTTGTCCTTCCGATAAATTAACGTTTACGTTAATATAACTAGTCATATTTTTAAATACTATTCTTTTTTTTTATGACTCTCTAACATGAAATCTAATCGAGATAGTCTCCCCCCTTAGATTTAGTAAAGTTCCATTCTGATCCGTAATTCTTACATTTAGATGATGTACGCTATTTAATACTAGAGGTAAATATATTAAATTAACGGGCGTTTCGACTATCTTAAATCCCGGCGGTACTTTAGGGAAAAAAGAGTATATCGTATTTTGCGTAGAACCGTTAACGTAGCTTCCCGAGATAATATCGATATTTACGAATATGGAATTTATACTAAGTATATCTACTATATTTTCGGATTCGTGGAAGCCCTCCCCGTATTTCGAACGAGTAAAACCTAGTACTTTAGAAATGGAATTCGGATGATTAAAATCCACTACGTAACCTTTTTCTAGGATAAGAATGGATTTTAACGTATTCCTGTTAGCGTAAATTTTAACGGGATATTCGTCGTTAACTAAATCGACGTGTCCTTTCTTTCTCATTTCCTGATGAATGGTATCGTTAATATCTTTAAGGTCATAACATCCTTCCGGTATTTCTATTTTAAACCAAGTAACGCCTTTGTCCGGAGAATAAATAACTAAGTTATTCGTATCGGTAATATTAGGAAAAGAGTAATAGGTTTCGAGATTTACTAACGCTATTTCGTATTTTCTCCCCTCTTCAAATACCATCGGAGTATTAAACCTCGTAGTAAAATCCGTCTTATCAGAGCTTACTATAATTTGGGAGGAGGTTTTTTGGTTAGTATTCTTAATTATCCGTTCTAGTTGATCTTCCATTTTTTTTAAAAAGAAAAAAAAAAATATTTAACTTACTTCCTGAAATCCCTCGGGTATATAAAATTCATCGAATCCGGCCCTATATTTTCCTTCGTCTCTTTTACTAGATAAATCGATGACTACGAAACCGAAAGGTTTATTCCATTCCCTTTTACAAAATTTTCTAAACTCCTCTTTAGACATATCCTCCGCTACATGATCTTGATAGATATGATTGATGGTCTTTCCACACTGTTTAAACATACAAATAAGATTAGCGTTTTCCCTAATAGTCTGTCTAGGTATTTTAAAATAGTTTTGACAGAGGTAAAAACTATCCACGTTACTATGTCTTCCGCGAATGTAATAATTTTCGTATTTATCTTGATTTTCTTTTTGTAAATCGTCGAATATTTTTAGATTTTTATCCGTAGGATCCATCTCTCTGGGATCGGGTACATCCTCCCCCTCTTCAAGAAATTACATTCCGTTTCCGATTTTTTACCCTCTCCTAAATCCCCGCACCATTCTACGATTAACTCGTCCATGTTTATATCTTCTTTTAGTATTTCATCGCGATTACGAAATAATTCTAAAATACATTCTTTCGGTAATCTTTCTTCTAAAGCTTTTTTAAGATAACGATAGACCCCCTGAAAAAGACTTTTTCCGTAAACCTGTAAATTATCGTAATCTAAAATACCCGGTTTTAGTAAAAGGTTTAGTAAAAGCGTAGTTCTTCCGCATCCCGATTTTCCTACTATTATCCCCCTAATACTTCTAGGTAAAAGAGGACTATTATTCCTATTCGATTCTAGTCCGTTCCAAGATAGATCTTCATCTCCATTTTTAATATCTATATTTCAAATTAAATATATATATATATAAAAGATGTATTGCGTTAAATGTAAAAAATCTACCGATACCGGAGATATTACTTATAAAGTTACTAAAAATAAGAGAAATATGGCGCAGGGAAAATGTAAGGTATGCGGTACGAAAAAAAGTCAGTTCGTTAAGTCGACGGGGGATAAACCGAAGAGTAGCGGGGCGAAGAAGAGTACCCCGAAGAAGAGTACCCCGAAGAAGAAGACTAGTAAAAAAAAAAAGTAAAAAATTCGGGAGGATCGTTACTTAATAAGATGATAAATAATTTACCCGTCGAAATGCACTTACCCGGTCATAATTTTACCGGATCCGGTACTAAATTAAATAAAAGACTTAATCCCGATTTAACTCCTAAGGAATGGAGTAAACCGATAAATCGAGTCGATAAAGCGGCGTACCATCATGATGTTTGTTATCTTAAATATAACGATATGTCTAGTAGGAATTCTATCTGCGACGCTAATATGTTAACGGAGTTAAAGGGGATCTATAATCCTACTCTTAGGGAAAAAATGGAACGATCCATCGTTAGTAATATGATCGGAGCGAAGAAAAGATTCGGAATGGGAGTCGATAAAAAAAAAATTTTACTATGGAGGATTTAGCTGAAGAGTTACATAAACCGGTAATAAGGAAATTTAAGAAGAGGAGAGTCTTAGTAAAAGGTATAGATAAGATAGATTTAGTAGACATGCAAGCGTTCTCCAAAGAGAATATGGGGTTTAGGTATATTCTCGCCGTTATCGACGTTTTTTCAAAGTACGGCTGGATGATACCGTTAAAAACTAAAACAGGGAAAGAAGTCGCCGCCGCGTTATGGGATATTTTTAGCGAAGGAAGAAAGCCGGAGAAATTATGGGTAGATAATGGTAAAGAGTTTTATAATAAAAATGTAAAGGATTTAATAGATATATATTCTACCCATAACGAAGAAAAACCTAGCGTGGTAGAGAGATGGATTAGAACGATGAAAGAAAGGATGTGGAAATATTTTACCTCTAATACTACTCGAGAATACATCGACGTTTTACCGGATCTAGTTAATCGATATAATAATACAATACATTCTTCTATTAAGATGACGCCGGTAGAGGCTAGTAAGAAAGAAAACGAAGACGCGGTCATGATAAATCTTTACGGACGTATCGAAAAATATAAAAAGCCGAAGTTTTCCGTCGGGGATAAAGTAAGGATGGCTAAAAAGAGAAGTACCTTCGCAAAGGGATATACCAAAAGATGGTCTGACGAGGTTTTTACGATTTCCGAGGTAATACGTACGATACCTGTAACGTATAAAATTAAAGATCTAGCTGGAGAAGACATAGATGGTACCTTTTACGAACTCGAACTACAAAAAACCGGACAAACCTCGTTCGAGATAGAAGATATTATTACGGAAAATAAAAAGCTCGATGAATCGCTAGTACAATGGAAAGGCGACCCTCCTATATATACGTGGATCGATAATACGGTTATTAGAAATATGATGAAATAAAAAAATGGATATCGCGATAAAAAACGTAATTTTACCTAATAAACCTTTAAGTAACTTCGAACTAGAAGACGCCGCTAAAGAATTAAAAATACCTTCTTTTAGAGGGGTATTTTTAAGAGATACTTTACCGGAAAAAAGTAAAAGAAACGAATGTGGTATATTAAACCTAGATGATAAGAAAGGACCGGGTACCCATTGGGTCGCCTGGTATAAAAACGGTAAGAAAAAAAATTATTTCGATAGTTACGGTATTCAACCTCCTCTCGAACTAAGGGAGTATCTGACGGATCCGATATTTTATAATACGGACCAGTTACAACGATCCGATCAAGTATTCTGCGGTCATTTATGTCTATTCGTTTTAAAAGAGTTAAGTTCCGGAAACGAATTCCAAAGCATTTTAAATAAACTTTTTTAGTTATTTAAAAAAGATGCCGGTCGATAAATTCGGAGGAATGGGTAACGTCGTTAAAGAAACTAGCGAAGATGGCGTATCGTTATCCTACTTAAATAATAATTTTATTCGTAGAGACGGAACGACGGACGTTACTGGTACTATAAATATGAACGGTAATACGTTAAGGTTAGTTAGTAATCCGGTAAATCCCCAGGACGTCGCTACTAAAAATTACGTCGATTCTAATACAGGGTTATTAAGCGAAAATGGAGGTTTTCTCATGACGGATTATTTAAATATGAGTTTTAATAAAATAAAAAATTTAGGAGATCCTACGGAACCGAACGAGGCCGCGAATAAAAAATACGTGGATGGAAAAAGTAACGGAATAGTTAAACTAGAAGATGGTAGTTTTTCGATTATAGGAGATATAGATATGGAAGGAAATAGAATTAGAAACTTACCCGAACCAGCCGCTTGGGACGATCCCGTAACTAGGTCTTTTCTCGCTACGCAGTTATTAACTATTCGCGAGCGAGAAGACTCTTTAACGAGGAACGATGACGGTTCTTTTACCGCGAAAGGACCATTAGATATGAACGCGAATAGAATTATAAACTTACCTAGACCTTTTGGTAATAACGATCCCGTAACGAAATCTTTTTTAACCGAGAGAATAGCGGCTTTTTCGGCGGGATTTATAGATATAGTTAGAAAGGAAAAAACTAAACCTATAATAAGTATCCACGCCGAAGAACAGGGACCTTTAACGGCCGGAAATTACGAGTTTTCTTTCGGTAACGGTAGTAGCGGTCGTTCCCACACGTTAGGAGGTTATTGTATGTCAGCGCCTGGTAGGATTTTAAGAGGTAGTCTTACCGTAATAGAAGGTAGCGATTATAGTAAAGAAGAATCGAAAGTTAGTTTAGTAATAAACGGTATCGAAAAGTCCGATTACTTTTTAATGAAAAGAAAGGATGAAGGTTGTAGTTGCGCCGTTTTCCCTAATCCTTTACCAGTTAATCAATGCGATATTATAAACTTTTTAACGAAGTTGGATAATCCCAACGCGAAAAATTCGTATTTGACGTTACTCGTAGAACTCGATATATAATTATATTAAAGAAATTTTTTTTATAAAAAAAATGGAAGAAGAAAATCCTATAAAGGGAATTAATGAAAAAAAGGAATGGAAACCGGTAGGAGGAGTAAAAGTCTTACCGGATATTATTTCCGGAAAAGAGGTTAACGAAATTCTGCGTAGACAAATTAAAGATGGTATTTTAACGGAAAGAACTTTTATGGATATAGAGTTTCCGAGTTTTTATACCGAGCTATTAGGGGAAGAAGGGGATGAAAAATTATTTAGAGATAAATACGGTTTTAATATACTATCTCCTTCTATTAGATATAAAGGTAGGTTTGATAAAAGCGGGTGGCCGCTCCCTAAACGTCATTTATATTTCTAAAATTAAATTTTATAACTTATTAGAAAGTTATAAAATTATTCTTCATCATCGGAATATAATATTACTTTAGTAGGAACGTTTGATGTAATACGTTCGACATCTTCTTCGAGTATAATAACATCGGACAGATATATACCTAAAGATACTCTTTCAGGTCCTAAGTAAATATTCGTAAGATCTAAATACGCGATTATTTTACATTCTCCTAAACCGAGATAACGATCTTCTTCTATCTTTTTAAGTTCGCCCGTTTCCGATTTTACGTAAAAGTTAGTCGGTCCAAATTTTTTAGTACTTAGTTTCGCGTAAATGGAGTTATTATAATCTAAACTCGCGAAATGTTTTCTTTCCATATTACTTTTTTTCGATCCTTCTTCTCGTAAAAATTTTAAAATCCTATCGAATTTCTTTTTAAAGGTTATTTCTTTTTCCGACGGTAATCCATCGTTATAAAAAAACGATAAAGTCATATAGTATCCATTCTCTAAGAAATTATTAGGGCGAACCCAGTAAGAAAATAAAATTGGAGTTCGTAACCGTAAATTTCTCTTTTTACCATCGGGATGGTTATACTTTAATTTCATTAAATTTGCGCCGTCCTTCATTTCTACGATATCTTGTAATTCTAAGTTTTTAATATTAAAGTCGTTGTATTTTACGAAATTACTTTCTTCTTCTCCCATTATTTTATATAAGCTTTTTTTTCTTTAGATTAATAAAATTAAAAAATTTTTTATAAAATATACTTTCGATCGGATTCTTTACTACATAACGGGCATTTATCTATTTTTATAATTAAACAACTTTCGCAAGTACAGATATGACCGCAGGGAGAAAAGAGTATACGCGATTTATTATTGAGACAGATTACGCAAGTTTCTTCTAAGTACGTTGGTAAGAAGTCTGTTTTTTTTTCGCGTAATTTTAGTTTTACGATTACCTTATCTTTATAATTATCATCTTCATTAAAGAGTTTAGACTTAGTAAAACCATCTCTTAAAAAATTTCTAATTTCGTTTCGTATCCAACTAGTGTCGTTGATGTTTTTGATAAATTTGGTATGGGCGAAATTAAACGCCTCTAATTCTACCTCTATTTCCCCTATCCCCAATTTACTTTCTACTTCTCTCCTACTATATTCGTAGTATATACGATTTATCGTACGTTTAAAATAGATTAAAAAATCAAGCTCTTCCGGAAATTCAAGGAGTAAGTTTCCTTCGCTATCATAAGATAGAAAATCCATATCGAAATCAAAACGACAATGGAAAAACCGACTTAAACTTCTTCTTATTTCTTCTTTTGTTATCCCCAATCTCCTAATTTTATCTTTTGAGTAGTAATCTCTTCTTTTATTCCTATTCATCTTATCTTATTAATTATATATTTAGGATTTTTAAAAATCAATTTTATTAAGAAAATAATATAATCCGAATTATATTATTTTTTAACTTACGAAATTCCGAAGGAGGAGGGGGGCATAGGAAAGGGGGATAGGTAAAAAGAGGGGTTAAGATAAGATAAAGAAGACTTAAGGGGAGTAAGGTCGGTAATCTTAAGGATGGGGGTAAAAAAGATGGGGGTTAAGAAAAGAGAAGGGGGACTTAAGGAGAGAGGGTTGGGGGACTTAAGGGGGGAAGTAAAAAGATGGGGGTTAAGAAAAGAGAGGGGGGACTTAAGGGTAGAGGGTTGGGGGGACTTAAGGGGGGAAGTAAAAAGATGGGGGTTAAGAAAAGAGAGGGGGGACTTAAGGGTAGAGGGTTGGGAATTCTTAAGGGGGAAAGGGGGGGAATTCTTAAGGGGGTGGGGGCCCAATTTCTTAATGTCCCCAAACCCTTATTTCCTATACTACTTACATTGATAAGGAGCATGGTCTAAGACAGCAAGGATCTTTTATCACCCTGAATTTTCAAGGGAAGTTGGGTATTAGTTGAAAGAGCAAAAATGCAATAGACTGAAATGCCATTTTGTAAAGCTTATTGTGTAGGGTTTTGGACAGATACTTCATAGAAACAAACAACAAAGCTGCGGATTTGCCAAAAAAAAACACAGCAGATGGTCAAAGATCCTGATTTACACTCTTAATTTCAATGTACCAAATGGCCAGTTGTGTGACACCTCGTTTAAACTAAACATCTTCCGTCCCCCCTTCTTTCTTTGTTTATATCACAGATTCCCACAATAGAGGTTCTGGAGACTAGATAATGGTTTGAAGATAAGAAGAGTCTAGTTTATCGGAATCAAAATATTTTAGCAAAATGAGCAATAACTGCTATAGGCTTTGTCTATATCGAAATGGATTGGGTAGATTCAAATTATCGCCATTGTTTAAGAAAAAAAAAAAAAAAAAAAGGAAAAATAGTCCTTCTACTATATATGCCTTTGCCTGTAGAAAAGTGTCTGAAGACAAAAATGTCTGACCCCCCTCTATGTTGATTCGCTTTCATATGTTAATGGTTTTCGAATGGGGAGGCAAACGAGAGAGAGAGAGAGATCAAACATACAATTCGTTTGTCCCCATTTGATTGCTTCCAGAAACAAAGAAAAATCTGGACAGAGAGAGAGAGAGAGAGAGAGAGAGAGGAGGGGAGGGGGAAATATCTAACCTACCACTGCAATCTGTTTGTCCGCATTTGATTGCCTCCTGAAAGAGAAAGAAATCTATCATAGAAACCTTGAGCTCAGCATTTACCTCTGACTGCATAACATTGTTCGAAAAGGCGAAGTGGGCATAAAACCAACATAACCTTCAGTTTAAGCCATTTGCTCTCTGCAAATTTGTATATTACAATCATTAGTTACATCTCTCGGTTTATTCAGTATATCATTAGGGAAAGGGAGATAATTATGTCATTCTGTCTTTGGTTTTTTTTTTTTTTTAGTTGATTGAATGATTGTATGATGTTAAACGTCGTTTTCAACATTATTTCAGTTATATCGCGGCGGCCAGTGCACCCATCCATGCTTTCCTGGAGTTTCGTATACCAGTACTCCGCACAATATTCTTTCCAAGCCACAGGCTGCTTTCCCACATAACCATCGTCGAAACAATGGTCAGCAGTGAGAGAAGAATGAATCCCGTCACAATGGCTATCATCAATCCTCGGAAAAAAATGGCCGAGCCGGGGATCGAACCAGCGACCTCCTATTCTCAAGTCCTGTACGCTACCGACTGAGCTACCAGTTTTTGTGTGTGTGTTATTGCTGTGTTATTTCACACTTCGGAGCTTTGTCTAGAACATAACTTCCAAAATATAAAAGACGTTGACTTCAAACTGCACAAACAGACAGATCACATTGAGGACAAATGCAGTTCGCAACATCCATCTTTGATCTCAAGAATGACCGGAGTTATTGCCGTTTGTTAATTTTCATTTTTTGTTTTTGTACTGACCAGAACTTGAAAAATTATAAGCGTTTGACTTTAGACCTCAAATACAAATAAGCAGCTATCTGGCAAAAGGTGTTGAATGCATCTCCGTAATCTATTATACCTAGTAAATCATCGCATAATTATGGATCCATTAAAATCCATAGTACAACTGACCGAATCATGATGTAAAATGGTCCTTGTACATGAAGAAAATTCACAACTAGCGAAAAGTTTCGACCACTGCCACCCTATGTGGACTGAACAAGCTGACATGGGTTGATAATTATTGAAAATACGTTAAACACAAAGCATGGTATACATAGATCGAACTGGATAAAAGTTGCACAGTATCTTTCTAGTACAGATATCTGTTCCCGAAGTCAATTTTAATTTGTGACTGGTCGCCTCCGGGTACAGAGACGATCGTGAAAAAAACGGTTGAAATCTGCACACAGATTTTGTGAGCACTTTGCAACTCTCTTATTTTCATGAATAGAGTACAAAACTAGAATTTGAACGTACATCTTGCTTACTATTCAATAATCCTTCGTTTCAAACACAAATATTTCTAATTTAGACGCTACACAGCGGAAAAACAGTTGAACTCATCTGTCACCCGAGATGTTTACGTTCACTTAATAGAGACAAAATGGCCGCTAAGCGTGATAAATTTCCATTTGTTTTTTTCGAGATTACACGTTCTAAACGAATATCGTCTTTCAGTTTGGTCAAGTCTAAAATTTTGTCGTTTGGTAAAGAGTGAAGAAAAGAAAGCTAAACTTCTTACCGTTTTTATGGCACAAAATACCAAGCAGGACAGAACTCCGAGCAATACTATCGGTAACTGCATTGTCAGTGTTTGGTATGGAGTGTAACAGAAAATAGACAAATAAACGAAGATGAGACGAGAAATTATTCAACTGAAATCGTGTTCAAAACCACTTCACGTATATCACTACGCACCCTTCATATAGGATTTTTATGTATACTGTACAAAAAAAAAAATGAAGTCCCATAAACAGAATACACGCCCACCTCCGTGAGGGAGTAGTTCGGGCCCTCACTCGGCAAACCTCGGGTGATCTAGTGATCAAATCCAGCGGCTGTAGTTAGATATGTGATATGCACCTACACTATTCGTTTCTTCGTCGAAAATATACCGCTTAATTGGAGAGGTCATCAGACCTCTCCAACAGTGGTGAGTTTAGAAGGCAGACTGCCACAGAAATTGCTGTCTAAATCCATTTGTTTTTGCAAAATTGTTCTGATACACAGTCTATTTCGTCATGGTTTTATAAATAAACCGAAATCAAAAAAACTGAAAAGGCAAAAAACGTGTTTCTTTATACGACGGATTTCCAGAAAGATTTATATGATTTGATTGTAAATGACCTCTCCAATAATTGTAATTTTTCATTAAACAAATAAATCTAAGCAAAGAAATATTCGTTAAAAAAGAAAGAGAAAGAGCACCGCGGGGGGAGTGGGGGAGATGATCTCGTGACGTGATACTGTATCAGGAAAATTTGTACCCTGGAGAACTCGTACCCTAATCTCGAGAACACGAGTTCTCTTGAGAACTTGTGCCGCACAAATAGATATAAAGATAGTTGATCAGTATGTTTTAAAGTTTTATTTTTCAAAACTGACTAGACTCTAGCATTTTTATCGGCTTTATACAAAAATTCTATGGATTTACAATGATGTAGATTTGATTAAATAACACACAGAGTTGCTTCTAGGATGCAGAATTGCGAGAATCCCGCGAAAATTAACTTACGAACGCAAAAAAGTCGATTGAAATTAAAAGCCAATTAACTATTTGAAAACATTGATGCCGACCTCTCCTAGCTTCTTTTTTAAAGAAGCCAACTTGTCATTACTAAAATCATAAGACTCCACTTAAAAAAATAAAAAAAAAGATAACATTTGTAATACTTTTCTACGGAAATCTCTCGAAACATGTTCTTTTTTTTTTTTTCTTATTTGCTAGCAGTAAATTCATTTCATGACGTGTATATTTTCATAATCTCATTAAACTTCAAAAAGGACTTATTATTAAAATTAGTAATGCGATAGCTGGCAAACACTCAGTAAAGAAGTTTCTTTTTTTTTTTTAGATTTCGAGCCAGAATCTCACACAGACTTGCGGGAATGTCTCATAATCAACAACACGAGTTGATGACGTAGATACCTACTCGACTCTCGACTCTGTACGATGACGTCATATCTAATGTCATGAAAACGGAGTTACCGATTAAAAAACAGCCATCCTTTTTTATGATAAAGCCAAGAATCGCTCCGCTTTTATAAAATGTAACCCTACAATTTTCCGGTTGCAGAGTAAAATGTATCTAGTTGTAAGCCTATGTATCGGTGTGTTACAAGAAATTTGATTTACAAAAGAAAAGAAACACACTTCAATTTGCCCTTAAATCCCTTACCAAACAATCTTGGATTGTAACGACCATGAAGAAAAAAAAAAAAGCCTTTTGAAAACATTTTTGGAAAAGGAGCCTTTTGAAAACATCTTTGGAAAAGGACAGAGCTCCAGATAAGAGGGAGTGATGGTATTCGATGAGACGATTCTAATGAGTACCCATAACATACGGTTTAGTGGAGGATATTCAATATTTTCAATTTTGAAATCAAAACCTCTATCTGGAGCTCTGAATGAGAAAATAACCAGCATTTTCTCCTTTTCCCACAATGTTTTCTAAACTCTCTAAAACTTTGAGGCGCATAAAATCCGTCTGCAAATGCTATCAATTTGGACCGGTCTAAAATTTTGAGTTAAGGGTTTTCCGACTTTTTCTTTGTATAATACTCTCGACATGCCCTGTACTCTTAATTTGGATATTGGAGAAGAACTCTAAATATTAGCTTGCGTAGCTTTCGTTCTAATTCCCTGTTGTTTTGAGTATCAACTTCGTAAATCGATTATATTGCCTTTTCTGTATATTGAATTACTGTTAACAACATACGTACATGTATGTTTCAGTTTCTAATAAAAAAAAAAAAAAAAAAGATATATACACGATATATTGACAATTATCTAAAACAATCATTTAATATGATATTCGATTACTTGTGATCTGATGCAAACTCCGGTCTGATAATTTTTTTCTCATATATAAGTTGGCTCTTGTACTGCTTTGTTCCTGAACTAGCTTTTGTAGCGACGTGGTGGAGAAGTTGCTTTTGGACCAAGATGTTGTGGTTTCGATTCACGCCCTAAGCTGGTTATTAATCAACCAGTTACATTTGCGCCCACGTTAGACCAGTGCAGGGCTGCATTAGAGGCCTCAAGACAGTTCAAGATACGATCTTTGTCTGTGTTGAGGGCGTATATGTAATGTAGAACATAAGTTGGTACTTGTAATGCCTTGCTGTAGGGCTAGCTTTTGTAGCAACTAGTGAGACTGTTTGCTTCTGGACCACGAGGTCATTCTTTCGATCCCTGCTCTGGAAAAGTTATTTACCAACCCGTTTCATAAATTCTGAGTTTGCTCTGTGAAAAAAAAAAAAAAAAAAAAGACACTATCAGGGGTTATAAGAAAAATTCAGGGCCGAGATCCATGCGAAACGCACGAATGGCTCTTTCATTACTTTGAGCAGTATATCTACAAGATGAAAGTAACAGATACAGAGTTGACTTTGGACTGACAATCTCCTTGATATCGATGGAGATACATTACATTGCACAATTATTAGTGAGTTGCGTATGCTGAAAATGTAGGTCAAGATCAGGCTGCATATAATGCGTTGTTTGATCTTGTATCTGATATGTCCAATGTTTAATGACATTCTTTGATCTTTAAAAACGTCAAAATTGGAAACGTCTATTCTTTAATGCCTGAACATACCAACTTTATTTATGTGGAGCGCCAAGGGTATATCGAATCGAGACAGAAAGATAGTTCCCGACATAATTATGGGAGAAGAGTTTCGTTTCCCTCTTAACTTTAATTATACCAATTTACATTAGCGGACAGAATACTTCAAGATCAGATTGTACAAAATGTGCAGTCTGACCTTTGACCTACTCTCACCGCTTTTTAACATTTTTTGTCAAAATAAAATTTTAATTTCAACGCCCTAAATTTCTTCAACTTTGAATGGGTTTTGTTTAACTGGATAAATTTCTTTCCAGTTTTAGCCCCGTCAGTTGGCTTAGTGGTAAGAGTATCCGACTCGTGACCTGGTGATTGCGAGTTCGATACCCGGTTAATGTGATATTTTGCCTTCTCACCTCTGATGTATGGGAAAAAAGTAGTCAGTGACTTGGAAAGAAACTTTTGTCAGCATTGGTGTGAGAAATCCAGGAAACACATGCGTAGGTGCACTGGCCGCCGCGATATGACCTAAGCTGTTAAAACGGCGTTAAACTCCAATACAGCAATATATTTCCATTTAAATCGTTATAGAAGATGAAATTTCAGACCTATCCACGTTGAAGGCATTGGCAGACGATACAGGTTTTTTTTTCTTGCTCAAATCGATTTGTCCGTCAAGGTCCTTTTCTACAATGTTTTCAGAAGGATTATTCCTCGGAGTCGACAAGATGGCGGGTTGTTTGTCAAAGGGTTAATTCGTCCTACATTTTATTTCTAGAAAAGGGGATGTGATCTGGGTTTGCAGAAGTTGTAATTAATGATAGCCTACGCAGAGGGTACAGTCCGATCTTCTACCTTCTATAGATACTACTTTGTTCTTAATCAACCCTTTCCGCTGACCATTGTTTCGACGATGGCGATATGGGAAAGCAGCCAATGGCTTGAAAAGACTATTGTGCGTAGTACTGGTACAAGAAGCTCCAGAAAAGCATGGATAGGTGCACTGGCCGCCGGGATATAACTGAAATGATGTTGAAAACGGCGTTAAACATCATACAATCAATCATCAATCAACCCTTTAACACACAATCCCGAGGTTTAACGGCCATGAAGACGAATGCCTTTGAAAACATTGTTGGAAAAGGAGAAAATGCTGGTAACCAGCATTTTCTCCTTTTCCCACAATGTTTTCTTCCATTTCAAAGACAGAAATAACCTTTTGAGCAACATTGAATTTACCGTCCTCAAAGGCTTTTAATTTTGGACAAATCTAAAATTTTATTGTGTGGTAAATGGTTTAGATAAACAATGTCACTGTTATCTAACCTATTAGCAGACGAGAACATGCTGGGCTTGTCAAAATTGAAAGCATTTTCAGACGACAAATTGAGTGTGGTTCAAATGGCGGGGTTTATCTTCGAGAGGGTAGAAATCATCGTGGAAAAAGGGGAAAATTCTTGTGACGAGTATTTCATCTATTATCCACATTGTTTTCAAAAGGCTTCTTTCTGAACACTTATCCTGCTAAATATATTAAACAAAAACTTTCTATCCGACAGTCAAAACCCGAATCATGTTTTTTTTTTTCAAACTCATTTTTGGAGCGAAAATATCTCTTTATCGGACAGTGTAGATCAAAGATCAGACTGCACGTTCTGTGCAGTCTGATCTTGATCTACACTGTCCGCAAAAAGGTCAGTGAGTCCCGCTTAGAAGCCTGAGGGTTAAGGTTGTTGAAACTGAGGACTGTGTGGTAAAGGGTTAACTAAATAGATTGAAAAATAGTCACGAGGAGGAGTTAGGGGTTAGATATCTTTATCAGACTGACTGAAATTGAAAGGATTTACAGACAAATATTTAGATGTGTCTCAAACGGTTGGATCTGCCTTCTCTCAGCATTTTCTTCTTTTCCCAAATTGTTTTCAAAAGCCTTCTTGCTGATGGTCTTGATTGTTTGGTAAAAGACTAAGAGAGTTTAGAGTTAAGAATATATGTGAATCTGTTTCACATTCGAATTTGTTGTAATCTAAAATTGATAAGGGAACAGTTGGGAGAAAAAAAGGTAAATGTGGGCGTTAGCTTAAAGGACACTTGGGGCTGGGAAAGGGTTTTAAAGGCTGATTTGTTTGTTAAACCCTTTTGCAGAGTCATAGGCGAAAACAGGGGCTTTTTCGAGGGGGCATAGATCAAGATCAGACTGCACAGAACGTGCAGTCTGATATGGGGTCCATACGGTCCGCTTGAGTGTGATTCAAATGGCGCGGTTTATCTTCGAGAGGGTAGAAATCATCGTGGAAAAAGGGGTGACCTGGGCCGAAAGTTTTTGATATTGGTCAATTCTGTGCAAGTCAAAGGACCAGTCTACCTCATGATTCAGTCAATTGTTCGACAAAATGGATTTTCTGGATTTATAATTATGTGAGGACTTGCTTGGTATCAGAGATCACGGAGATGCATTAAGCCCCCATTTGCCAGGGCATGGCTCAAGGTAAATGAAACTTTCGAGCGGAAGTAAAAACCCGAATGTTACTTTTTCAAAAGTATTTTTCTGGAGAAAAGTATCTCATTACCGAACATTGTAGAGCCAAGATCAGACTGCACGTTGTGGGCAGTCTGATCTTGATATACACTGTCCGCTGAAGGTCCTCTTGTCGCACTAAGCAGCCTAAGGGTTAATGAGGTTTTGGCTACACTCGACGGTGTTTCAGTCTTCTCATACTGGTAGCTCATATTTTCAGCACGGCCTGCTTCGGGTTTCCAGCGGTATTGAGCTGTGACTCAGAAGTGCCTTGTCCAAGGAAACTGTCTGGTGATTAAATCCGCTAGGGGAAATGAGCCCGACTTTCCTGATGAAATCTTCGCCAAACAAAAAAAAAAAATCTTGATTTACAAAAATTGAAAGCATTTGAAGACGGCAAATAAAATGTGGCCGAGATGATAAATTTCATTCTTAAAATGGAAAGAAATGAGCCCGACTTTCCTGATGAAATCTTCGCCAAACAAAAAAAAAATCTTGATTTACAAAAATTGAAAGCATTTGAAGACGGCAAATAAAATGTGGCCGAGATGATAAATTTCATTCTTAAAATGGAAAGAAAAAGTTGTGGGAAAATGAGAAAGTGCTGGTTACCACCAACATGTTCTTCTTTTCCCATAATGTTTTAAAAATGTTTCTTACTAAGAGTCGTTAAAACACGGACTTGTTTGGTAAAGGGTTAAACCTCTAACTGCCTTTACTCTTAACCAAACGACAAAATTTTAGACTGGTCCAAATTCAAAGTATTTGCAGACAACAAAATAAATGTGACTCAAAAATAAAAATTTATTTTGGGAAGGGTAGAAAACATTGTGGAAAAAGGAGAAAATGCTGTTTACCAGCATTTTCTCCTTTTTCCACAATATTTTCAAAAGGCCTGTTTCTTAGGGTCGTTAAAAGTCGGGATTGTGTGGTAGAGTTAATCACTGACACACCTAGGATCCCGGAAGATAAAGTGACAAAAACAATTATGAACAGATGTATGACCTAAAATGGGGCTATTCAGATTTTTAAAACTGCTCTAAACTTCAAAGATCATTCATCACTTAAGGGCACAGAAGCGGCCAAATTTTAATAATGCTGGTACTAAGATGCGTTTAGATTTAAGTCATACCATTCAAAAGTATGGAAATTGTTGTGAGGATGACGATCTGTTATTGTGCGCTCAGTACACGTGTTAGTCGCTGGTAGACAAATGAATTTAAAAACTGAATTAAAAGTTGTCAGATCGCTCAATTTTTTGTTTACTTTTTAAATGATTTTGATATTCATTTTTCTGTCAGTGACTTACATTGGACCGATCACACAATAACAGATTCACATCTTTACAATATTTTCCGTACTTTAAAAAGGCATAATTCAAATTCATCTACATGTTAACACCTGCATTGGTTTATTTGTGTCACTATCGGGCCATTAATTAGTAAGCTATTGCTGGTTACGCATTACTAAAGAGGAAAGACCAGTATTTTTTTTTAAGTGGGCTACATAGTGCCTCAGAGTATGTTTAGATTTCAATCCAGAATTTCGCAAAGATTTGAGGAAATGTCACGTGATCAGGATGAATAACTCGCAACGTTTATGTGACATCGTAATTAAAAAATATAGTTACGTCACATTTGATGTCATAACAATAGACGCAGTTACCGATTGCAAAAATTTGCATTTTCTTAAACTGCATTTATCCATCCATTTTTTTTACGTTTGCAGCGAAACTTTTTTTGGTAGTATTTACCAGTAGATAGATTATTACCAGTATTAGATTATCACCACGAACCCCAACCATATTTTGCCATAACCCCCCCCCCCACTCGTCACCATAAAAAGTAACCACATTTTTTTTTTTTAAACCTATCCCCACTTATGCAATTCCCCCATGCTTAACACACACCACCACCCTTAACCAATTTCATAAACATTAAGCATGCTTATAAAATTCTGTTAACCAACTACCTACATAACCCATATAACACTTAACCTTACACACTCACATAAGGTCAATGATCAAAATAGCATAACCTCTTTCTCAAACGTTTTTACTTAAATTCAATTTTTAAAAAAAATTCTAAAAAATTTTTAATATCAGAGCAAACCTCACCAACCAGCTAACCGGCTCATTAGTCACTCATCTAACCGTTTGTTTCCCCATCAAACAACGTGTAGGCTAGCCAGTTACTCGCACACCAGGCTTATGATAGCCTTAAGACGGATAGCCTTAAGATTTTATAAAAAAATTTAAACAAATAAAAATTTTAAAAATTAAAAAAAAAAAAAAAAAAAAAAAAAAAAAAAAAAAAAAATTTGAATTTTTTGTATGTTAAGTTTAAACAAAAATATATTAAGATGGGTGTTTTAAATAAAATTTCAAAAGAATCAAGAAAAACTATAAATAGATGCTTAAAAGATAGGCCACTTTACTTTAATAGTAATTTAGTAATAGATGAAACAAAGTCTTCCACGTTTTTGTTTATTAATCCATGTGGAGAGTTTAGAAATTTTAAAAGAATATTAGCTGCTTTGTATTATTCAACTAGCAGAGAAAAAAGAAATGAAGAAGAATTTAAAGTTATGATTTCATGTGTAAAAGATATGAAAAATCCAGGAAAGGATTTTTCATTAAATATCAAAATAAAATCAAATGAAATTTTTAGTTCTTCTAGTTTGTTTTTTATAAAAAAAATATCAAGAATTTACAAACCCATTTTTGCATTAGCGTGTATGTTTTATGATGGTAATTATGAAGAAGATGAACCACAAAAAATTAATGGTGATAAAACATTTAATATTGATAATTGTGTAATATGTTTAGAAAAAAACTCCTGTTTTTCATTTTGTTAATTGTGGACATATATGTATGTGTTTAGAATGTTTTAAAAGAGAAATTGATACTAGTGCATTAAGTGGAAAATGCCCCTTATGTAAAACTGAAAATAGTTTAATACGTAAAATATAAATATTTAACCTTTTTACTAGGTTAAATATTTTAATATTAAGGTGGAGGATATGCTTTTGGTCTTGCTCCCTGTTGTTCATATTTTATTTTATCAGTTTCTGTTATATTTTCAATCCTACGATATCCCCAAGCTAATGTGTGTATCCCATCCCCCAATATGTATCTCTTGTCATCAGCGGCACTTATTGCAACTTTATTAACTTCTTCTGTGTAAATATTATGTTCATAACTTCTAATAATATTCATCTTTCTGTGTTGTTCTTTTTTTGTTAACAAACACTCTAAATAATCCTTATGTGTAATACTTTTTTTAATTGTATTCTTTTTCATTCCCTTACATTTTTTATTCTCTTTACCATCTATCATTTCATAACTATACATCTTTGGTCTTAACCCTACAAATTCATCTATAATTTCTCCCCCACATTCATCTTTAAACATACCTAACACCTTTTTATTTTTTCCAACAGGAATACCTGAAAGATGCCCACCAGCAGGATAATTACTTGTATCAAATTTCTTTTCTACATCACCAGATATATCTTTATAAAAATCTTCTGTTTCAATTTCATACATTAAACTATCTGTATCAGTAAACAAAAGTTTTGCTTTTTTACCATATTTTACTCTAATATAAAAATAATGAAAGTTATACATTATGGTTTTACTTAAGTCAAGAATACACATTCCTAAGTAAATAGGTTTATTAAATGTTATCTTTGTTTTTCCCATATGAATAGAGATTAAATTTTCACAAAAAATCTTACAATGCTTAAAGTTTGGTTTATTAACAAACCTTTTTGCTGACTTTCTGTTTGTTATAAGCTTAATATTTACACGGTTTCTAATATTTTCCATTGTTTTACCGAAGACTGCATTGTTCATTAACTTAAAAAAATCTTTTTCAAATTCATCTGTTGCCAATGCTCTAAGTTTAGTATTTAAATAAATATAAGTTTTAAGCCATTTACTTTCTTTAAATCTAATTCCACTATGAATCTTTTTTAGTTTTAAACCTAAAGCTAAACATTGTTTTAAGTTTTTATGATGAATAACATAATTTGATTTATTATTTAAATTTGGAACTAATTTATGAACTTTATTTACCTTAATATTTTCAGGGGCAAGGGGGTAATCATTAAAATAATCATGTAACTCTTCAGGAACCTCTAAATCAACCTCTACAACACAGGGATATTTTCTCCAGTTAGCTAGTTGTTTGTCTGTCATCCAAGAAAAATTACCAGTAGGAAGGTCCATACACATTGCACCACCATACAAATTATTTGCATCTAAATACTTAATATACTTTCTTGGTTTACTAGGGTCATATTTTTCACTCATATATTTATTATTAGCCTTTCCATACCTTTTACTAATCATTGAAATACCTCCTCTGATACCCTTTTCAAACATGTTAAGCATTTTAACATCTGTTAATAAATCTAATTTTATACCAGTTAACTTTAATGCTGCATCCCAGGCTAAACCCGGTGTGGTATAATACCATGCAGGGTCTAATTTATAATGCTTAAAGCAAACCTTTCTAAAGTTTTCAAAAATATCAGTTAAAAGTAAAACATCCGACTTACCATATAAATTATGATAATCCTTAATAGTCTTCATACCAAAGGTTTTCCATACTTTTAATGCATGTTTATAATCATCATCTGTAATTGATTCACCGGTAAGATTAGAGTAAAATGATTCTTTAGGTGGTAATTGTGTTTCTTTTAGTTTTTCCATTGAACTAACATACTCATACGGATATATTCCCTTTTTACGAAGAAGAGTAAATTTTTCTCCTTGATAAACTTTTGCTAAGTTTTCAAATTGATGATCTTCTAAGTTATTTGCTAAACTTTCTAAACTTGTTGACATAAACTTAAAACTATCTAAAAACCCAATATCGATAGTTTTATTTTTATTCTTTTTATCTTTTTTATCAAAATATTCATCAACAATTACCTCTTTAGTAAAGCTAATATACTATTCTTCATTGTTAGGAATACAATCAATATTTCCTTCACTAAAACCAAGATTTTTTTATAAATAAATGACTATCATATCCACTAAGGTTATGAAAAAACACGGGGATAAAGTTAGGCTTACGATACCTAAAATTACATGTTCTATTTGCGCCCCCCCCCCCTAAATTTACCAGTATAATGACAATGGTCTCTAATCTTTTCATTTTTAAAAATTTCAGTAAAATCTTTTTTACAAATATGACATTTTGTTGCCTTGTTAAAAATCTCCTGATCTTTTTCTGTAAACATCATTTCTACCTCTCGGATATCATACATTTTTTTAACCATTTTTTCTATTTCTTCTACAAATCTTAATGACGCATTTTCTCCAGTGTATTGAACAAGTTCTGATTTAAAAACTTCTTCATCAAAACTTTTAACATAAAAACAAAACCCTGATGGTTCATGTTTTTGATATTTTTTTGTATAACTTGTGCTTGGATTTGGTGAAACGGTGTTTATTGGTTCAATATATGACTCAAAGTCACCAAATATTACAAAAGGAAACCATTGAGAATTATTATGATTTTTAAATTCAATAACGGTCCCCTCTTCAGGCATTTCTGTTTTTACTGCATCATGATTATAACAATAATCTTGATGATTTCTTAATCTTTCCTCACTTGTAGAATGATTAAATCAATTCCAACAAAAAAACATTTTATGTCCATCTTTTGACAATTTTGGAGCTAATAAAGCACTAGGATTTTTAACCCAAACATAATGATTATTTCCTTCTTCATTTGTTATTAACAAAAGAATCACCAAATGCTCTCTGTTACAGGTTTCTTTTCTTTGTCTTCTAATGGGATAAACCCCATCTTTATCATCATAACCTAAAACAACAACGGAGATTGATGGATTTTGATCTTCAAACTTATCAATATCTTTTACTTTAACAGGATATTCTATTCCATTCACATTTAATTCTTTTATTTGTTCTTTCAATTGTGAATCAACTCTTTCAAGATTTCTCTCTTTTGGATAAATTTTCCTCATAATACAATAAGGAAAACATTTATTATCATCTTTATTTTGTATATTAACAAGACCATTTTTATTATTATTACTTTTACCACTTCTTAATCCCAACGGTAAGGGCATCCATGAATTAGCTTGTAATGGTTCATATTCTACAACAAACAGAGTTAAGGTTATAACTCTAGCAAACACCCATCCACTACCTTCTGCCATAAAATTTTCTAAGTTTTCTATAACCCGTTCAACCATAGTATCATATAGTTCATCCACGTCGGTTCTCCTTAAATTAATTTCATGATGTGACCTAAATGGTCTGTCTACTTTGATTGTATGGTCAGTCTCCTTTTTTAATAAACAAAAAAGACTCAACATAATCTTAGTATCTCTATTATTTCTTAAAAATCTTGTTATACTTTGTCTGGCTGCCTCTAAAAAATTATGAGGACCCCAACCATCTATTCCATCTATAACATGCTGTGTTGCAAAATTTGTAAATGCAGACAGTTCGGTTCTTAATTCAAAAAGTTCAGCTCTAGATCTTCTCCCTATTCTTGGTGGTCTTGGTGGATAGCGTTCTCTCACATTTCTAACAATTTCATCAAAAACTTGCGGAATCTGCTCTTCTTCAACATTACCAGTTAGCCAATTAGTAAAATTAGATACTCTTTTTCTAACGCTTTCAGGGATTACCGCTGCGGCGGCTCTTTGAGCTCTACTGTAAATATTAGATGCTGCCCTCTGAGCAACATTAGAGATTCTTCTGAATATAGAACTAATATTTTTATATATATAGAAATATTACCTTAAGTCAATTTTATTATTTTCTAAAAAATAATAAAATTAGAGAATGTCAGTTCTATATTTACCATTCCAAACCCTACCATTCCAGTTTTCAATCGTTTGAGGGCATCGATCTATAAATTTACTTGCCCTGTAAATTGATGGAAAGGTTGTTGTTTCTTCAGTTTCAACATCCTTTAAGGTAACTTTTTTAGGATTACCGGCAATATTTTTTAATCTATAATAATTAGGAATTTTTTCAAAATGTTTTTTAATTTCCTCTTCAGGATATAACCCATGCTCTTTTACCGTATCAATAATTTTTTTCTTACTCCAGTAAGAGTAAAACTTAATATCATTTTCTTTTAATATTTTTTTAAAATCTGCAATCTTTAGCATTTTTATATAACATAAAAAATTACTTAATACACTACACTCATCTTATTCCCATCACTCTGAAAGTTAATTAACCTATCACTAAGTAAAACCGCAAATGCTTCAGTATTTGCAGGAGGATTTGCAGTAAATGTTGTTTTAATATGAATATCAGTTACAGAATACTTTAACCTTTCACTCTACTTTGATACGTCAAACACAAACAAAGGAAAAAGGGTTTTGTAATCTTGAGTAATATTAGGATTTGATACCAATTCATCCATGTTAAAAAACTTTTTTCTAAACGAAGCAGCTTCACCATATATGCTACTAAATTGATTAACAGTAAAATTTATATCATAATCATATGCTGGATATTTTTTTGAACCTAACATTACATAAATATTTTTAAGATTTAAGTTATCAAATATAGCTGGGTTTTGTTCTTGACTACCACTTTTACCAGTTTGAAAACCAACAATTAAGAAACGTGGTACCTCAGGAGATGATTTAGCTGATAGCCTCCAAGTAAAACCTGTTGCTGCTCTGGGAACCGCAATAGAGTCGCTTTGTATCATTCTATACCCAACTGTGAATTTTTCTTTCTTCTCAATAAATTTTATAAGTTCCAACCTATTGCTAATTTCTGGTTCCACATGAGGCATAAACCAAGATACTTTTTGTAAAATAACTTTACCAGCTTCATGTTGAGCAGGGTTACCACCTGCAGTATCTACCGTAGCAGCCCTAAAAATTGCATCGTTGTCATCGTTTCTTGTTAAGGTTAAAATTTGCTTCATTCCATATAGAATTTTGTTGTAATCTTCACAAAAACCAAATATATGTTTTAAGGGTATCCTAAAACTAAACGTTCCACGATCTCCAGCTGCCGGAGTCTCACTAAAAATATACTGTCTTCTTACTGAAAAACCGGTGTTAGCAGCACTATCAGCAGCTACACCTGTATCCTTATACCATAGTTGATTTAACCCTTGTGATTTAGCAAAGTCATCAGGGTATTTTAACAGTCCAAGCATTGTGGTAGCCTGACCAGGGTAATTAATGGATTCTATCTCTTGTCCACTAAGTTGGTATCTGATACTTTTAAAAGATATATCAAACCATTATTTGTGTAGGTAACCTCATCAGCAACAGCAGCATCATAGGGTGTTCCATCATTTTTTACTAATTTACCTATAATTTGTAAATATGATTCAGAAGGATGATAAAAAATATCTTGAGTTTCGATATCAATCCTAATATTTCCTCCTGAGTTGTTAAGATTAGTTCCTGTAATAGGTTCATACTCATGGTATTCATATTCATCAATACTATCATCTTTTGAAATTGGTGCTTTAATGTTTAAAATGTCCATTTTATTATATGCAATTATAATTTTTAAGTCAAAATTATAATTGAGTTGAGTTTTTAATATTCTAGCCATAGTTGAGGGAATGATTTGTTTTCATCATTTACAAAAACACCTTTAAGTTTAAGTTTTAAGTTTTTCTGCAAAAAGTTTTTTTCTCATTTTAGGGTAAATTTTATTTCCGTAAACAAGTGTTACTTTTGGTATGTTTTTTCCTTCTAAATAATCATTTACTTCATCTTCAAATTCCTTAACGATATCAGCTTTTTCAGGAGACAATTTTACAACAACCTTTTTATAATCATAACTTGTATTGTTTACTTCAAGAATTTCACAATCTTCACTAATTTTAAAGTTACCATAAAGAATACCAGTTCTTTTTGTATTGTATTTTTCATATTCTGTTAATCTAAATCTTAGCTTAGACATTCTTTTTTATTTAATGTATATAATTTACTTAACTTAAATTCATTTTTTTCATAATACTTTAACTCCGGAACCCTTACTATTTAATTTCTTAACTAAATCTTGAATAGCAATGGCGCTACCATCTATTAAGGTGTTAATATTTTGTGTTGCAGGTTGAGTTGTTGTAGTAGGCTTTTGAGTATATTTTTCTAAAATCTTTTTAGATTTTGGTGTCAAAACCTTTTCAACTAACTTTTTATCTGCTTCAACCGCGGCACTCTTTCCAACCTCTAACGCTTTCTTTGCTCCTTCCTTAGCAACACTCTTACCAACATCAACTGCTGAAGATGCAATTTGTTTAGCTGCGCTGCTTGTAAAGAGTCTTGTAAGAAAATTAGCAAAGCTATCAAATATACCTGCACCACCGTAAGAATAATTTCTTTTAAATCCTCTTTTTTGTGACGTAATCATTTTATAGTATATAAATAGTAAATTTTTATAACTTTTTGTATTTGATACACCCTGTCTTTCTAATTCATCACAAATACTTACAAGCTCATTTCTTACACCTGTATTACCAGCTTCTTTACTTGCTATTAAAAGGTCAAGTCTTTCTAACAACGCATTAGGGTCAGATGGGATAACAACAATTCCTTTTCCGAGGACTGAATCATTCCAAATTTTGGAAAGAATTTTTCTCCATTTGTATGCTTTACTGCTTTTTGGTAATTTTTTTTTGGGGGGGGGGGTCATTATTGCGATGGAGGGTGTTGCTTTTTATCATTATCTCCTTGTAATTATCATAATCCTCGTCAGTATATTCTTCTCTGTCCGGTCTTTTAGCTACAATTAACTCCCACAGACCAGGTGTACCTTCATAGGTTTTATTTGCAATTAAAATATCATTTCCTAAAATTTTAACTTCCTCGTTACCGATATAAAATTTACCTTTTATGTCATATATTCCATACGTTGTATCAGCTTCATCCTTATTGGTAAACCTTCTTAGTTGCTTTGCCGCAAGTGGTCCAATAAGTAAAAATGGGTCTTCATCTTTTTCATCCAATTCTTCCAACATTTTCATAGTCACAAGCATTTCTTCCAAATGTTCATCCGTTTCCGATTTCTCATAAGCTTTTATAGAAGGAAAGGCTGGGAACGTAATAGCCTGTGGTAACTGTTCAATCCCCTCTTTAATAGGTTTTAGCCCTTCTGTAATCTCCTTTGTTGCAGCTTTTTGTGTTTCTGTAATAGGCTTAAAAAACTTTGAAAGGTCTGTTTGTAATTCAATTTCGCCTGTTCTCTCTGCAAGTTGGCTATCACGAATTCTTTTCTTTGTTGCGAGATATTCTTTTACTATTTGGTCCCTTTTTAAAGGGTCTTTTATCTTTAAAAATGACATATTTTTTTAAGTAAAAAAAATTTTTATCTTATTTTTTAATCAGTATTACCTATCTCACATGCACAAGAATATTTAAACTTAGGGAATTTAAAACGTAGTGGTGCCATGATTCTTTTCAACGAGTCTCCGAAAGGACTCCCTCGCTTCTTCCCTTCCTCTTTCAATCAGGCTCTCTTGTTCTTCTGTCTTAATCTTTTTCTTTGACTTACTTCTTATTTCTTCCTTCATTGACTTGTATTTTTCTAATTCATTTAATATTAAATTAAACTCTGAATGTTCGATTTTGTTGTCAGTGATAGCTTTAGATATATGTGTAAATAGTGTGTTTAGCTTTGAATCAGCAAGCATTTTAATCTGAAGATGTTTTTCAGATTTTGTTCTGGTTCTTCTAACCAAAAACTTACCTACTAATGCTGAAAGACCAACAGCTAAAGCACAACCTTCCAGGGCTATCGTTGCTGGAATTGCTACCACAGTTGAAAGTAAAGCGATACCTCCGGCTCCTGCTCCTAATGCAAGAGTGGTTAGTCCAGCCTCTACGTTGTCTACTGTTTTAAATTGCATCAGAGGAAAGAAAAGAGATAAATCAATTTTGTTTCGAATGTGTTTTTTTTTTTTTTTTTTTTTTTAGACGAAACGAAGGAAGCATGATAAATTGAGAATCTAAAGCAATAGCTTAGAAAACGGCTTGATATTACATACAGTCATCATAGGCACTCGGTTTTCATGACTTAAAGTTTCAAAACTTACATCTATTTCTGTTTACTTCATGCTTTTCGGTAGTTTATCTACATATTAGTGGATTATGGTTTTCTATTTCATGGTTACGGCCAGTGAAAATATCGATTTCATATTTTCTCACTCTTCAATTGAAGGCGGAAACAGTAGTTCCCGCGTACCTGTTACCGAGGTAAATGGTGTGTGCCATTCAACCAGAGGGAAATATGACGTAATTCACACTATACTTCTCGCGCTTTACGTAATATTGTAATGTGAGGGGGGTACCTCACGGGTAGTTACCGAAAACAACTGTACCGGGATTTTGATGGAGTCTCAACAAAAAATGGGGGGGGGGGGGGTTTAAGAGCAGGAAATAAATAGAATTTTTTTTTTTTTTTTTTTTTTCCGGCAAAAGATCAAAATTCATTTAATCCGGTGAACATCATCGGTAATATTTTCACTCGTGGCTGCGCCACTCGTGAAAATATTACCGATGATGTTCACTCGATGAAATAAATTTCGATCTTTCACCGAAAAAAACAAATATCCTCTCTATATTACAAATACGAGATGGCCATGTTTTTAAGCATCGGAAGTTCGTTGACTGTTTTCAAATTACACCGGTTCCCGAATCGTCGCGTAGTGAACATAGCCAATACCAGTACTACGGAAATGTCGGACTTCTAAATAAACTCACTTGCTAATAGCTGTTTGTTATTCATAACTAATCATTTAGTAGCTACTTTACAATATCTACTAACTTAATATAGTGAATGGTGTTTTTACATTGCCATGGAAACCGTAATATACAGAAATAAACGGAAGTTGTGAAGCAGAAAATCATTGAAACCGCGTGCCTATGAGGGTCATAAGTATCCCAGAATTATCTAAGGTAGTCAGCACAGTTTAAAAGAAAATGAACCATGCTCTGCAAAAAGTATCGAACCATGTCAGCCTGACATGGGTCAAAACTTTCGCTATTGGTCAATTTTCTGCATATCCAGGGACCATTCTACCTCAGGATTCATCCGATTTTTGGACAAATGGGTTTATGGATCCATAAAAAATATATGATGACTTGCATTACGGGAAAGCATTAAACCCCTTTTGCCAGAGCACGGCTCAAATCTATCAATCCATCAAGTCAAAATGACGAAGCCGAGGACGAAAAAAATATTGACTGGGACGAACGATTATTTACATGACTGATTATACTGTATGCTCTGTTATTTCATAACTTCTTAGCCCTTTCAACGCCATAGGCGGAAACAGAGGCTTTTGCGAACGGCATAGATCAAGATCAGGGACTGTAATTTGAAGAAACTTTGTAGAGGTCTAATAGACAAAGTTTCATGGGGGGGGGGGGGTCAATTTTGACTTCAGAGCTATAATTTGAAGACACTTGGTAGAAGTCTGTTAGATAAAGCTTCATGCCAAATTTGAAAGTTCTAGGCCTTATGGTTTTGGACAAAGAGATTTTCAATATTTTTCAGTTTCTTTGCAATGGCAACCAGAGTTTTTGCAAAGGAATAAAATTATTATAAGACATTCTGAAGAGGATCATAGCAGGATTATTTCAGTGAAGTTTGGTGAAAATCGAAGGGTAATTTCCGAGAAGATCATTTATTTGAAATAAAAGTTAACGCACGCACACTCGCCGGACACAGAGCCATGACATAAGCTGGCCATCGGCCAGTGGAGCTACAAATCTTTCTGAGTTTTAATGGATTGTATTTAATAGCAATCGCAAGGGACTGAGATTATGTGTTTGGTGGTGAGAGACCTACCTGTCGATAAAATATAGATTTTTTTTTTTTTGTCTTTTTAAGAGTTGTACAGTCATCAGTTGTGAACGGGGTAGGCAGTTACGAATGTTCCTATTATAAGTATAACCGTGCTGCTTCTTCGGATGCATCATCATTGATGGGAGATATCGTTTTCCTCAGAAACTGTGGTATGTTAAGTAAAGCAATCCAAGAGGGAAAAAAAATCATTGGGAATCATAGTGGACCTGCGTTAAAAAAAAAACATGTCATGTGTAAAGAGGATATGAGACATGCTCTGTGATAAGGAGACTTAATGGATCTGCAAAAAGTCTCGACCCAGGTCAGCCTGCGCAGGCTGACCTGGATCGAGACTTTTTGCTATAGGTCAATTTTCTGCAGCTCGAAGGATCAGCGCACCTCATAAATCAGTCGGTTGTTACTAGTATATAAAATGTATTTTATGGATCCATGATACTAGGATGGCGCACTTGGTATCATGCATGGCGGAGATGCATTAATCACCCGTTTGCAATATTTATATTTCTTTTACTTAATCCTCCCTTATATTCAGTCGCGCGCGCATATATATATATATATATATATATATCGTATGAGACCGAAGGTCGAATCCGGTTCGCATCTCGTTACACACGCAGAAATGCAGACTGTTGTAATATTCCTTTTATAATATACCTCGCCATTATAACTGTAAAGAAACATAAAAACGATACGAATAGAAAAAAAAAAAAAAAAAAAAAAAAAAATCTGAGATCTACATTTTATTGTAGATATACATGTATGTACAATATTTATGAATGGCGGATGAATAAACATAGATAACGGTAAGTCTGCATAGATCAGGATGCATTTAAAAATGGCGGTTGCTGTCCGAGCCGCTACAAGAAAATAAACAACAATTGTGGCTTAAAAACTATTTCTTAAACAATGAAAGGTATCAGAGGTTGTTATCCACTGTCATTGTCAAGAACAGTACTTTTTTTTCCCGTTTCAATGCAGGATTCGAGTCAGTCTTGTGATTATTAATCGCGATGCCGAAATGACGAGTGTACTGTACAGTAGCATTTGGAAATACCCTTTCGGAACAACACAATGTTTATGTAATAGGCATTGATCAATATCGGATAAAATGAAGTTCTGCATATAAACGATTTTTGAAAAAAAGCAGATGACAAACAACAGTCTAAATATCTATAAATACACTGATAAATGGGGTTTTCGTGCTTTGTCATGCTAGCTTTGTCATGCTAGCCGTAAAGGTTGAATGTCCCGAACGTTATTACACAGAAGTAGTCCGTGTACACGATTATGCTGTACACACAGTACTGGGCTGATACGGAAAAGTTTTCCATCGAGTTGTATTGTGAAGTTAGATAATGCCCATGTCTTACTCGGATCATAGGTATATAATAAAAAGCAATATTAGTTGTTTTCATCAATATTGGCGAGTTCTGATTGGCTGATTATTTCATAGCTCCATTAAAAAAAGGTTCATGCAGTGCCGGAACTAGTCTATTGTGAAACCAACTCCTTGTTTCTGTGTTCGGTTTTCCGATATTGGCCTCATTCTATTGGAGTTCAAATGTTTAATGTTTGTATAATAATCTGATCTAGAGGTAAAATACCTGGACATATGAGCCCGAAGTGAACGTCCTATAAAATCGTTAATTTATCGGACATCTGTAAATAGTTCACGTAAAAAGACGGAATATTAATCAAGTGACATGTTAAATCGGTTAAATCGGTTTCGCTGTGCTTTTGCTGTCAAAGTAATGCTAACATGTATTCGAGATTTCATAATGTTTTTCTTCTTTTATACCGAGTCCGAATTTCAAGTGCTAGCTAAGTTTATATTCTCCGAATATCATAAACTGAAACAAAAGAAATCCAACAATAAATTCATGAAGTCTTCGACAGAACTGAAAACTCACGGTCAGTTTACTGGTTGGAATTATCTAATTTTCAACTCACTTCTATCGTATTAATAGTCCAAAGTAGATTGAAAAAGGCAGTTTCATCTGCCCCCCCCCCCTACTTTTGTCCGCTAACCCTCCATCACGTACGTCCCAAAAATATTTTAACCATAACAAACCAGCAAACCAATCAACCCATGCAAAAATCAACACACTTAACCAATTCCACCACCCTTAACCAACAAACCCACGATTAAGCATATGGCTAATCATTAAACAATATAACAATTTTATGTAACATTAAGCATGCTCATAAAATTAAAACAAAATGGGTTAACAAGTCAATCTAATTAAGGTCAGCAAACAAAATGGCAAAACCTTTTTTTAACAACATTTTTTACTTAAATCAAATTTAAAAAATAAAAAAATAAAAAATAAAAAAAATAAAAAAAATTAAAAAATTTTTGATTAAGAAAAAAACCAATGCATCAACCAACTAGTTACTTAACTAACCAAGCTAAACCTTACATCAGTTTATTGCTTAACCTTTTATCCAACAATCAACCAACGCATGACGCATCAGCTAAACGGTTTATGTGTTTGTGGTTGGCTTAAGATGCTGTAGAAAAAAAAAAAATTAAAAAATTTAAAAAAAAATTTAAATTTAAAAATAAATAAGAAAATAAATAAATAAATAAATAAATAAATAAATAAATAAAATTTGAAAATTTTTTTGTTAAGCTTAAACAAAAATATATACATCATAAGCGTGTATAAAATGGAAAACATAAAGCAGCTACAAAGTCAAATAGACCATCTTAATTTACATAAAAACCAGCTACAAACCCAAATAGACAACCTTGATTTACAAGAAAACCAGCTACAAAGTCAAATAAAGCAACTATATAAGCAAAAAAGTCAAAGAGAATTAGAAAAAATAAACCGCCGACTACAACAATTAAACCAACCTCCATTGCTATTTCAAGAACGAACAGAACCACAAAGAGAGCCTGGCTTTGGTGTTATCCAAAACACCGATATTATGTTTTATAACAACCGTGAAGACTTTTCCTATCAAAAATTTCTTACATTTTGGAAACGTAATCAAAACCTTTTTCAAGGAGGACATTATAGAACAATATATAGTAGATATGGAATTGAAAGAATTGAAAGAGTTACCCAACCTTTAGATGAAAACGGTAATGATATACCATATGATGAAGAAAGTGATGGTGATGAAAATGAAGATAATGAAACAGAAGAACCACAACCAACTAACTCTGGTAAATCCTTTAAAGAAGAAACATGTGTTATATGTAACGATACTGCACCTACTATATTGTTTTGTAGTTGTGGTCATTTATGCGTTTGCTCAGCATGTGATAAAATCGGAAACACAAACAAATGCCTGGTATGTAGAAAAACATCCAACATTAAAAGAGAATTATAAATATTTAACCTTTTAGGTTAAATATTTTATAAAAAATATTTTTTTTTTTTTTAATTTTTATTTAAAATAAAAATTGAATTTTTCTTTGTTAAGTCATACAGCTATATATCTAAAAAATGAAAAGCGTTTTTAGAAGATTTAATGATGATGAATCAATAACGATGTTTTCTTGTTTAAATGGTATATTAAAAAGTTTTAATGAGGGGGAAATAGTGTTCGATTGGTTAAAAGAAGAAAATATACATAGTGAAAGTTTATTTAGAATAAATCTACCTGGTTTAAAAGAAGCGATATATTATGAATATAGTAAAATTAAAAAAGAAATACCTGATAATGGATATTTACGGATATATCTATGTATAATATATAATACAACTTTAAGAAAAATATGTTTAACAAATATATTTATACCACCATCTACTGATAATTTTTTTAAAGAAATATTTGATAATGATTTTTTAGATAATTATCTTAACTATTTACCATCACCACAAAACAATGAAACGGTAAGCCCTTTTATACATTTTGAAACAGAACAGTATTCAAATTACCCCCCATTTTTTGAACTATGTGATATTGTTGCTGATGCACAACGGGAGGAAGAACAAGAAGAAACACCTGAAGCAAATGATGTTGAAGAAATACAACAACAAAGTGAAATAGACAACAGCCAACAAACAAATACATTAATTTTACAAAATAGACTTTTTAACTTTTCAAGTGATGATTATAACATATTTTGGGAAAATAGTGCTAGAATTTTTGAAAATGGAAGATATAGAATTACATATAGTTGTTTTGGACTTGAAAAAATTGAAAGGATAGGTGATGTAGATGAGGAAGGTAATGTAGTTGAGGAAGATGAACAAGATGCGGCACGTTTAAGACAAGTTCTTGAAAATCTTAAAAAACTAAATATTGCTAAAAAAGCCAATGAAAAAAAAAAAAAAAACCTTTTATGAAGAGAAATGTGTTATTTGTCTTGAAGAAAAACCAGATATACTTTTTTGCTTTTGTGGCCATTTACCTATATGTAATGATTGTGATGATTTAAATGAAAATTCAAACAAATGTCCAATTTGCAAAACTGATAGTGATATAAAACGTAAATTATAACTTTTTTAACAGGAATATCGGGGGACGTATTTATCCGAGGATAAATTCTGCGAACCCCAAACGCAGAGAGACTTAAAACTTTGATATTCCTGTCTTAGCTAATGTTGAAAAACGTTAAACTACCATGATATAACCATTTTTTCATGCCTCCTCACCGAAAACGAAAGAGGAAGTTATTTAGCGTACAACCCTTTAACTTTTGCTTAACACACCAAAATGGTAGAACATTATAATATTAACAAACATTTTTACCCTGTTTTCTAAAAAATGTTTAACTTGTACAATAATAATTGTATAAAATACTTAATATTGTTTTTTAAACAGCAGCCTTACAACATTGTGATATGGTATTAACTTACGGGTTGTTAGACCGCGCCAGAGGTTACCGTGTTATTAGTAATAATTTTTTTTTTTTACAACAAGGAAGTAAGACTGCTTTATTATCATTAAATAAAAATCATATTTTATACAATTACCATATACAGTTCATTTTTAGAAAAAACAAAGCAAAAAATTATTAATATCATAACATACTACCCATTTCCCTCAAAAGTCCAGTCTAAAGTGAATTACAAAATATTGGAAAAAGTTGTGAAATACTATACCACGTGATATTGGTGTGTATCGATAAACCCTTTTTTAAATATCTAACCCTTTTACTGGGTTAAATACTTTTTTTACAAGTCTAACTCTACCAGTAACGTTAAATATGCATTTTTAGCATTAGGGTTATTTGACCTTGTTATAAAGTTTATAACATCACATTGGTCTATTACTAAAGGTTGTGGAAAAACTACACAACTACAACCTTCTCCTTTCTTTTTTACTATGGAGTAATCAACCTGTTCAACTCCATTTACGACTATATTAACTTTTGCCTCTTCTTTTAGAATACCGGTTCCCTTAACAACCATTAAAGTCCCTCTTATAATTCTACCAGGAGCAGACATACAATAACCTCCCATCCCATGACTTACTCCAGTGCTTCCATTGCCAAAAGAAAACTCGTAATTACCATCTGCTAAAGGACCTTGTTCCTCGGCACAAACACTTATAATTGGTTTAACATTAGCATTAGAAAGTTGAATCATCGTGTCAACATAAAATTTATTAGCTGCATGGCTATTCTCAATTGGAGAAGCAACAAAATGAATTCGTCGGTTACCCATAGATACTTCTCCTATTGCAGTATAAAAGTTATCAGCGGAGTTATACAAAAACGGTGAGGATTGACTATCAACATATCCCTTTGTTGCTACATCATCAGGTTCAGCCGGTGCCAGGACGTTAATTAACCCATAATTCCTCATATCTATATTTCCTGTAGCAACAAATCTTCCATCATTACGTTTAACAATGACGCTTTCTCTACTAACCTTATCCACATAACTTCTTGTAGCAGCATCATGCGGTTCTTCAGGGTCATGTAGATTATGTATTTTTTTAAAAGCCATATTGATAGGAGCAGTAGCAAGAAAATTTTCATTTTCTTTTAATAGTGGTGATTCATGACTACCCCCTGCTGTATTATCAACATAATCCTTTGTTGCAACGTCTTGTGGATTTACTGGATTACTAACCCTCGTTAATGTGTTGCCATTTATATTTATAGAACCGGTAACGGCGGTTGTTCCATCTTTACGTAAAAAGTTGTTACTTATGTAAGCAAGTGACACACCATCACCGCTTGTTTTAACATCATTCATTCTTCCAAATTTATCAACAGGCATCGCTTTTAATATTACTAAAAAAGTTTATTTAAAACATCTTGAAATTTATTATCATCGCATAACTCTTTAAGAATGAACAAACATAAATGACCACAAAACACTTCCCCTGCATGCTGTAATTGGTCAGTATTGTAGTGTATAGGATGTTTTAAATAATCTATAATTTCATTAGGTGGTTGAATACCATAACTATCAAAATAAATTTTCTTTTTACCATCTTTAAACCATGCAACCCAATGAGTACCAGGACCGCCGGAGTCATCAAGGTTTAATATACCGCATTCATTTTTTTTTTTTTTTTTTTTTTTATTGTTTTTTTTTTGATAGGGTATCTCTTAAGAATGTTCCCCTAAAATTTTTTGATTTTAATTTTTTTGCAGCATCATTTAGTTCAAAATTACTTAAAGGTTTATTTTTTAAAGTTACATTATCAATTTTTATATCTTTCATTTTTTTTATATATTTAAATATTTATAATAGCACTATTATCAACCCATGAATTAAACTCATCAGAATAACCTTTAGATTTGGTAACACGTTAATAGAAACATTTGTTGGGTGAGCAGAGAAATACTTCCACATTTTTTCTTTCATTGTTCTAATCCATCTCTCAACAACGCTTGATTTTTCCTCGTTTTCAGTAGAATATAATTCAATCAAATCTTTAACCTCTTTGTTATAAAACTCTTTACCTTTATCCACCCATATTTTCTCAGGTTTTCTTTCCTTAAAAATACTCTTCAGTGCAATAGAAACAGACTTTCCTGTTTTATCTTTTAATGGTATTAGCCATCCATATTTTGAAAAGATATCAATGACAGCAAGAAGATATTTTACACCACGATTAAGTTTAGAAAATGCTTGCATATCTACTAAATCTGCAGCCCATATTCTATCGATACCATTTACTCTAACTCTCCTTTTCTTAAATTTTCTTTTTATTGGTTTATGTAATTCTTTTGCTAATATTATATTTTCTGAATTTTTTTTTTTTTTAATTCCCATACCAAATCTTTTCTTGGTTCCTATCAATGAGGAAACCAATCCTCTTTCCATTCTTTCCTTAATAGTAGGATTATAAATACCTTTTAACTCTTTAAGCATATTAGCATCACAAACAGAATTTCTTGTTGCTGTATCATCATGCTTAAGATAACATATATCATGATGATATGCTGCTTTATCAACACGATTTACAGGTTTTGACCATTTTTTAGGTGTTAAATCAGGATTTAATCTTTTCTTTAACTTGGTACCTGGACCAGTAAAATTATGCCCAGGTAAATGCATTTCAACAGGCAAGTTATTGATAACCTTGTTTAACAATGAACCACCCTCTATTTTTTTAGTAAATTGTGTTTTAGTTGTTCCACATTTTTTACACTTACCTCGTTTCATATTTCTACCATTTTTACTTACCGTACATTCAAAATCGGTTGTTTAAGTTTGTTTTTTACACTTAACACAATACATTTTTTATATTAAAATAAATTTTTTAATATAAAATATGGATATTGTTAATTTATCATGGAATGAAGCGTTACCAAAAAGATTTAACCACCCCCTTTTACCAAAAAGTATCAGAGGTTTAATAGTTGGTAAATCAGGATGTGGTAAAACTACACTTTTACTTAACCTTTTGTTAAGACCTGATTGGTTAGATTATAACAACTTATGTGTTTTTTTGGTAAAAGTTTGTTTCAACCAGAATATCGCATACTTAAAAAAGCTTTTGAAGAAAAAATACCAAAAGAATATATATTAAGGTTGTTTTCACTTAAAAATGAAGTTCAAAACCGTGATATTTCACCTACAGCATTAGTTGAAGAATGGGCAAAAACAATTAAGGAAAAATCTGATATCAATTGTGAATTTTTTGAATATGCTAGTGATGTTCCTGACCCAAGAGATTTAAATGCATCAAATAAAAACTTAATGATATTTGATGACTTACTTTTAGAAAGGCAAAACAAGTGTGAAAACTATTATGTAAGAGGAAGACATAGTAATGCTGATTGTTTTTATCTAGCACAAAATTATTTTAGATTACCTCGTCAAACTATTAGAGAAAATGCTAACTTAATATGCTTGTTTAGACAAGACTTAAAAAATCTTAATCATATTTATAGTGACCATGTAGGGGATGATATGACTAAAACAGAGTTTATCAATTTTTGTAAGAACTGTTGGGAAAAACCACATGGTTTTGTTGTGATTGATTTAACTAAGAACCGTAACGATGGAAAATATAGATGTGGTTTTGACAACTTTTATTTACCACAAGATTACAGAGATTACTATTAAAAATATATTTTTGTTTTAAAATATATTTTTACTAAATATAAAAAATGGAAGCAGAATTACTTGAAAAAATAGTAAAAAACACTGACCATAAAACATCATTTCAAATTATTGTAAGTGATAACAAATCAAATTTTAAAACAAGATTTACTCCACCACTTCAACTTGAAGCTGATAAAAAATATGAAGTAGCTTTAGTCAATCTTGAAACTTACTATTCATTTCCTAATATTACTGATAGCAACAACATTTTTATTTATTCACAAGATAGTGGTAAAACATGGGAAAAGATGAAGATACCAACAGGTAGCTATGATTTAGTTGATATCAATTATTATATACAACAAGAAATGAAGAAAAAAGGACATTATGATCAATTTAATGAAGAATATTATATTTGTTTATCAGCAAACACTCATACATTAAAATCAGTTTTAATTCTTGAAAATGGATATCAGGTAGATTTTAATCATGAAAACAGTATTGGAAAGGTATTAGGATTTAGCAGAGCAAAATATGTTCGAGGGTTTCATGAAAGCGAAAATTTAGTTAATATCTTAAGTATTAATAGCATACTTGTTAATATTGATTTAATCTCAGGTAGTTATGTTAATGGTTCTCAAAGAAACACAATTTACAGCTTTTTTCCAAATGTTGCTCCGGGTTATAAAATAATAGAAAATCCAGTTAATCTGGTATACCTACCTTTAACGTTGAATGAAATACATGATTTAAATGTTACGCTAACTGACCAAGATGGAAACATATTAAATTTAAGAGGAGAAACATTAACGATTAGATTTCATATAAGAGAATCACGTTAAATATAAAATGTCAAACTACATTAACGCAAAAATAAATATATCAGAAGGGCAAAAGGAAAAAATTTTACATTCTTTTAAAAACAAAAACCCAGCAAGTATTAGTTTAAAACATGAAGATTTATATGGTAAAGATGTAATAGCATTAACTAAGTCTCAAGTAAATAAACTTACTAAAGCTTATAAAGCTGGTAAGGGAACCACGTTTAGAATGTCAACTAAACAACTTAAACATAACATGAAAGTAGAAGGAGGATTTTTACCTTTGATAGATGGATTGGCATCAGCTGCTTTACCTGTATTAGCAAAAACAGTATTACCTGCTTTAGGTGTGGGTGCCCTAACTGGTTTAGCATCAACAGGAGTTCAAAAAGCAATGGGTAACGGATTGTATCTTAAGAAAGGTGGTAGTAT
This sequence comes from Tridacna gigas, assembly GCA_945859785.2. Taxonomy (NCBI): domain Eukaryota; kingdom Metazoa; phylum Mollusca; class Bivalvia; order Cardiida; family Cardiidae; genus Tridacna; species Tridacna gigas. Next base: position 5,348,335 of record OX244030.2, read on the forward strand.
TTGTCAAGTTGAAACTGATGGTGAAGGTTTATATCTTAAACCATACAAAGATAAAGGGTTAAAAAATAAGGGTGAAGGATTGTATTTAAAACAAGGTGGAAAAATTTATGATGGAAAAGGTCTTCTTTTAGGTCCAAATAGTCCATTTGCTAATATTCCTATATTAGGAGCAATTTTGTAAATTAAAAAGAATGAATGTGTATAAATTTGGAAATAATAAACCTAAAATGGTTCAACCAAAAACTATTTTTTAGAACCCTGTAGAAGTTAAATATCCAGCTAAAAAAGTTAATCCTGTTACTTGGGATGTTTTTACTCAACAACCTCTAATATTAAAGAGGTGGTGAAACTAAAACCATTGTTTTAGGTTTTGGTTTTATGATGAGTAAGGGTGTCGTTTTAATTTCTCTATCATTCAACTTAAAAATAAAGCAATTAAGTATTACAAATGAGGTAGTGTTGGAGGAAACCCCAGATGTGGTTACCACAATTACAAACAACTCAAGTAAGCTAGTAAAAATAGAGGAGAATGAATTTTTGTGTCGTATTTACTATTCTATTTAAAAAATAGTTGTAATTAATAAAAATGGAACTAAAAGAAAAGATTTATCCAGTATTACCAGAAGCACGAAATATACCAAATGCACCATCATTACAACCAATACTATCAGCAGAAGACAATGGTCAATCCTTCAGGCTGCAAAAAATGTCAGAAATTCAAACATTTCTTGAAAATGAAGTTAAGGTTAGAGAGCAGTTAAGTAAAAAAATATTTAAAGATTAGCAAGAGTGTGGATAACGTTGAAACAGGACTAACCACCTTAGCACTAGGTGCCGGAGCAGGTGGAATAGCTCTATTGAGTACCGTTGTAGCAATTCCAGCAACGATAGCTTTAGAAGGTTGTGCCTTAGCTGTTGGACTTTCAGCATTGATAGGAAAGTTTGTTGTTAGAACAACCAGAACAAAATCTGAAAAACACCTTCAAATTAAAATGTCAGCTGATGCAAAGTTAAATACACTATTTACACATATATCTAAAGCTATCAGTGACAACAAAGTAGAACATTCAGAATTTACTTTAATTATGGATGAATTGGAAAAATACAAGGTGATGAAGGAAGAGATACGAGTTAAGTCAAGGAAAAAAAGCAAGTTAGAGGAACAAGAAAGTTTAATCGAGAAGGGGAAACAGGAAGCACGGGAGGAATTCCGCAGACTAGTAGAAAGAAACAATGGAACCCATTAAGACTAAAACTAAAACCACCTAAGTTTAAATGTTCTTGTGCTTGTGAGATAGGTAATGCTGAATAAAAAAATAAGATAAAAAAATTTTTTACTTAAAAAAATATGTCGTTTTTAAAGATAAAAGTCCCTGTGAAAAGAGAACAAATTGTAAAAGAATATCTTGCAACAAAGAAAAGAATTCGTGATAGTCAGCTTGCAGAGAAAACAGGTGAAATTGAATTACAAACAGACCTTTCAAAGTTTTTTAAACCTATTACAGAAACACAAAAGGAAGCAGCAACGAAAATTACAGAAGAACTTAAACCTATTAAAGAGGGTATCAAAGACTTACCTAATGCTATTACGTTTCCAGCCTTTCCTTCTATAAAAGCCTATAAAAAATCACAAATGGATGATGCTGAACGTGAAGAATTAGAAGAATGGATAAAACTTCTTGAAGAAGAGGAAAAAAGCTAGAGAATCAATAACATTCATTGGACCACTTGCGGCAGCACAACTAAAAAGATTTACTAATAAGGATGAAGCTGATACAACGTATGGGTTATATGACAAAAAAGGTAAATTTTATATCGGCAACGAAGAAGTTGAAATTTTAGAAGATGATCTTTTAATTGTAAATAAAATCTATGAAGGCACACCTGGTCTGTGGGAGTTAATTATAGCTAAAAAACCAGACAAAGATAAATATACTGATAGTGATTTTGAAAATTATAAGGAGATAATATTAAAATCCGGCACCCTTCATAAAAATAATGACAAAGATAGTCATTTACCAAAAAGCAGTAAAGCATTCAAATGGAAAAAAATTCTTATTCTTAAAAATATTTGGCTAGAAAGACCCATTAGTGGAAAAGGAATTACCATTATCCCATCTGACCCTAACTCACTATTAGAAAGATTAGACCTTTTAATGGCAAGTAAAGAAGCTGGTAATACAGGTGTAAGAAATGAGCTTGTAAGTATTTGTGATGAATTAAAAAGACAACGTGTATTAAATTCAAAGCATTATAAAAAATTAATGTCTATACTATAAAATGATTACATCACAATAGAGAGGATTTAAAAGAAATTATGCTTATGGTGGTACGGGAATATTTGATACTTTAGCTAATTTTCTTACAAGGTTTTTTACAAGCAGCGCAGCTAAACAAATTGCATCTTCAGCAGTTGATGTTGGTAAGAGTGTTGCTAAGGAAGGAGCAAAGAAAGCGTTAGAGGTTGGAAAGAGTGCCGCGGTTGATGCAGGTAAAAAGTTAGTTCAAAAGGCTTTAACACCAAAATCTAAAAAGATTTTAGAAAAATATACTCAAAAGCCTACGACAACAACTCAACCTACAACGCAAAATATTAATACCTTAATAGATGGTAGTGCCATTGCTATACATGATTTAGTTAAGAAATTAAATAGTAGGGGTTCCGGAGTTAAAGTATTATGAAAAAAATAAATTTAAGTTAAGCAAATTATTACATTAAATAAAAAAAGAATGTCAAATCTTAAATTTAAAGTAACAGAATATGAAAAATACAATACAAAAAGGGTTGGTATCCGTTTTGCCAACTTAAAGATAAATGAAGATTGTGAAATTCTTGAAGTTACCAATACAAGTTATGATTATAAAAAGGTTGTTTTAAAATTATCATCTGAAAAAGCTGATATCATTAAGGAATTTGAAGAAGATGTAAATCAATATTTAGAAGAAAATGATATACCTAAGGTAACCATTCTTTACGGAAATAGAATTTATCCTAAAATGAGAAAAAAGCTTTCTGCAGAAAAACTTAAAAATATTAAACTTAAGGGTGTTTTTGTAAATGATGAAAACAAATCATTCCCTCAACTATGGTTAGAACACTAAAAACAAAACTCAATTATAATTTTGACTTAAAAATTATAATTGCATATAATAAAATGGATATTTTAAACATTAAAGCACCGATTTCAAAATATGATAATATTGATGAATATGAATATCATGAGTATGACCCTATTACAGGAACCAATCTTAACAACTCTGGAGGGGATATTAGGATTAATATCGAAACTCAAGATATTTTTTATCATCCTTTTGAGAGTTATTTACAAATTATAGGTGAATTAGTAAAAAATGATGGTACCGTTTATGGTGCAGCTAATGAGGCAACCTTAACAAATAATGGTCTGTTATATCTGTTTAAAAATATCAGATATCAACTAAGTGGGCAAGAGATAGAAAGCATTAATTATCCTGGTCAGGCTACAACAATGCTTGGACTTTTAAAATATCCAGATGACTTTGCTAAATCACAAGGGTTAAACCAACTGTGGTATAAGGATACAGGAGTTAATGCAGCTAGTGCTACTAATGCTGGTTTTTCAGTAAGAAGACAGTATATTTTTAGTTCAAATCCAGTTGGAACATTTAGTTTTAGGATACCTTTGAAACATATATTCGGTTTTTGTGAAGATTACAACAAAGTTTTATATGGTATGAAACAAACTTTAACCTTAACAAGAAATGATGACAATGACGCAATTTTTAGAGCTGGTGGTACCGATGCTGGTAGAGTTAATTTACTGAAGGTATCTTGGTTTATGCCTCATGTAGAGCCGGAAGATGGTAATAGGATGGAACTTTATAAATTTATCGAGAAAAAAGAAAAATTTCCAGTTGGATATAGAATGATACAAAGCGACTCTATTGCGGTTCCACAGGCAGCAACAGGTTTTACTTGGAGGCTATCAGCTAAATCATCTCCTGAGGTGCCACGTTTTTTAATTGTTGGTTTTCAAACTGATAAAAGTGGTAACCAAGAACATAACCCGGCTATATTTGACAACTTAAATGTTAAAAATATTTATGTAATGTTAGGTTCAAAAAAATATCCAGCATATGATTATGATATAAATTTTCCTGCTAATCAAATTAGTAGAATATATAGTGAAGCTGCTTTGTTTAGAAAAAAGTTTTTTTAACATGGATGAATTGGTATCAAACCCTAATATTACTCCTTCAGATTATAAAAATCTTTTTCCTTTGTTTGTGTTTGATGTATCAAAGCAAAGTGAAAGGTTAAGGTATTCTGTAACTGATATTCATATTAAAACAACATTTACTAATAACCCTCCTGCAAATACTGAAGCATTTGCGGTTTTACTTAGTGACAGGATGATTAACTTTCAGAGTGATGGGAATAAGATGAGTGTAGTGTATTAAGTAAATTTTTATTTTAAATAAAAAATATGCAAAAGATTGCTGATTTTAAAAAGATATCAACAGATAATAACATTAAGTGGTATTCCTATTGGAACAAGAAAAAATACATTGATGTTTTAAAAGAGCATGGATTGTATCCTGAAGAAGTTATACTACTTAAGAAAACACCTAATTATGATAGACTAAAGGATATTGGTAAAAATCCTAAAACGGTAATATTAAAGGATGTTGAAACTGAAGAAGAAACAACATTTCCATCAATTTACAAAGCTAGTAAGTTTATTGATAGATGCCCTCAAACGATTGAAAATTGGAATGGTAGAGTATGGAATGGTAAATATAGAATTGACATTCAATAATTTATTATTTTTTAAAAAATGATAAATTAAAAAAAAATTGAGTTAAACAAAAATTATTTGTTTTAAAAAAATTATGGCGACGAATTCTTTTTCACGAAGATTTATCAACAGATTAACAGATGGTAGTCAATGGCTAGCATCTAATTTATATAGTGGTGCTCAAAAGGTTGCCTCAGCGGTAATTCCTCAGAGTGTTAGAAGAAGAGTAAGAAATTTTACTAATTGGTTAACTGGT
>OX244030.2:5353568-5411568 GCA_945859785.2 Tridacna gigas
GAATAAATCTACCTGGTTTAAAAGAAGCGATATATTATGAATATAGTAAAATTAAAAAAGAAATACCTGATAATGGATATTTACGGATATATCTATGTATAATATATAATACAACTTTAAGAAAAATATGTTTAACAAATATATTTATACCACCATCTACTGATAATTTTTTTAAAGAAATATTTGATAATGATTTTTTAGATAATTATCTTAACTATTTACCATCACCACAAAACAATGAAACGGTAAGCCCTTTTATACATTTTGAAACAGAACAGTATTCAAATTACCCCCCATTTTTTGAACTATGTGATATTGTTGCTGATGCACAACGGGAGGAAGAACAAGAAGAAACACCTGAAGCAAATGATGTTGAAGAAATACAACAACAAAGTGAAATAGACAACAGCCAACAAACAAATACATTAATTTTACAAAATAGACTTTTTAACTTTTCAAGTGATGATTATAACATATTTTGGGAAAATAGTGCTAGAATTTTTGAAAATGGAAGATATAGAATTACATATAGTTGTTTTGGACTTGAAAAAATTGAAAGGATAGGTGATGTAGATGAGGAAGGTAATGTAGTTGAGGAAGATGAACAAGATGCGGCACGTTTAAGACAAGTTCTTGAAAATCTTAAAAAACTAAATATTGCTAAAAAAGCCAATGAAAAAAAAAAAAAAAACCTTTTATGAAGAGAAATGTGTTATTTGTCTTGAAGAAAAACCAGATATACTTTTTTGCTTTTGTGGCCATTTACCTATATGTAATGATTGTGATGATTTAAATGAAAATTCAAACAAATGTCCAATTTGCAAAACTGATAGTGATATAAAACGTAAATTATAACTTTTTTAACAGGAATATCGGGGGACGTATTTATCCGAGGATAAATTCTGCGAACCCCAAACGCAGAGAGACTTAAAACTTTGATATTCCTGTCTTAGCTAATGTTGAAAAACGTTAAACTACCATGATATAACCATTTTTTCATGCCTCCTCACCGAAAACGAAAGAGGAAGTTATTTAGCGTACAACCCTTTAACTTTTGCTTAACACACCAAAATGGTAGAACATTATAATATTAACAAACATTTTTACCCTGTTTTCTAAAAAATGTTTAACTTGTACAATAATAATTGTATAAAATACTTAATATTGTTTTTTAAACAGCAGCCTTACAACATTGTGATATGGTATTAACTTACGGGTTGTTAGACCGCGCCAGAGGTTACCGTGTTATTAGTAATAATTTTTTTTTTTTACAACAAGGAAGTAAGACTGCTTTATTATCATTAAATAAAAATCATATTTTATACAATTACCATATACAGTTCATTTTTAGAAAAAACAAAGCAAAAAATTATTAATATCATAACATACTACCCATTTCCCTCAAAAGTCCAGTCTAAAGTGAATTACAAAATATTGGAAAAAGTTGTGAAATACTATACCACGTGATATTGGTGTGTATCGATAAACCCTTTTTTAAATATCTAACCCTTTTACTGGGTTAAATACTTTTTTTACAAGTCTAACTCTACCAGTAACGTTAAATATGCATTTTTAGCATTAGGGTTATTTGACCTTGTTATAAAGTTTATAACATCACATTGGTCTATTACTAAAGGTTGTGGAAAAACTACACAACTACAACCTTCTCCTTTCTTTTTTACTATGGAGTAATCAACCTGTTCAACTCCATTTACGACTATATTAACTTTTGCCTCTTCTTTTAGAATACCGGTTCCCTTAACAACCATTAAAGTCCCTCTTATAATTCTACCAGGAGCAGACATACAATAACCTCCCATCCCATGACTTACTCCAGTGCTTCCATTGCCAAAAGAAAACTCGTAATTACCATCTGCTAAAGGACCTTGTTCCTCGGCACAAACACTTATAATTGGTTTAACATTAGCATTAGAAAGTTGAATCATCGTGTCAACATAAAATTTATTAGCTGCATGGCTATTCTCAATTGGAGAAGCAACAAAATGAATTCGTCGGTTACCCATAGATACTTCTCCTATTGCAGTATAAAAGTTATCAGCGGAGTTATACAAAAACGGTGAGGATTGACTATCAACATATCCCTTTGTTGCTACATCATCAGGTTCAGCCGGTGCCAGGACGTTAATTAACCCATAATTCCTCATATCTATATTTCCTGTAGCAACAAATCTTCCATCATTACGTTTAACAATGACGCTTTCTCTACTAACCTTATCCACATAACTTCTTGTAGCAGCATCATGCGGTTCTTCAGGGTCATGTAGATTATGTATTTTTTTAAAAGCCATATTGATAGGAGCAGTAGCAAGAAAATTTTCATTTTCTTTTAATAGTGGTGATTCATGACTACCCCCTGCTGTATTATCAACATAATCCTTTGTTGCAACGTCTTGTGGATTTACTGGATTACTAACCCTCGTTAATGTGTTGCCATTTATATTTATAGAACCGGTAACGGCGGTTGTTCCATCTTTACGTAAAAAGTTGTTACTTATGTAAGCAAGTGACACACCATCACCGCTTGTTTTAACATCATTCATTCTTCCAAATTTATCAACAGGCATCGCTTTTAATATTACTAAAAAAGTTTATTTAAAACATCTTGAAATTTATTATCATCGCATAACTCTTTAAGAATGAACAAACATAAATGACCACAAAACACTTCCCCTGCATGCTGTAATTGGTCAGTATTGTAGTGTATAGGATGTTTTAAATAATCTATAATTTCATTAGGTGGTTGAATACCATAACTATCAAAATAAATTTTCTTTTTACCATCTTTAAACCATGCAACCCAATGAGTACCAGGACCGCCGGAGTCATCAAGGTTTAATATACCGCATTCATTTTTTTTTTTTTTTTTTTTTTTATTGTTTTTTTTTTGATAGGGTATCTCTTAAGAATGTTCCCCTAAAATTTTTTGATTTTAATTTTTTTGCAGCATCATTTAGTTCAAAATTACTTAAAGGTTTATTTTTTAAAGTTACATTATCAATTTTTATATCTTTCATTTTTTTTATATATTTAAATATTTATAATAGCACTATTATCAACCCATGAATTAAACTCATCAGAATAACCTTTAGATTTGGTAACACGTTAATAGAAACATTTGTTGGGTGAGCAGAGAAATACTTCCACATTTTTTCTTTCATTGTTCTAATCCATCTCTCAACAACGCTTGATTTTTCCTCGTTTTCAGTAGAATATAATTCAATCAAATCTTTAACCTCTTTGTTATAAAACTCTTTACCTTTATCCACCCATATTTTCTCAGGTTTTCTTTCCTTAAAAATACTCTTCAGTGCAATAGAAACAGACTTTCCTGTTTTATCTTTTAATGGTATTAGCCATCCATATTTTGAAAAGATATCAATGACAGCAAGAAGATATTTTACACCACGATTAAGTTTAGAAAATGCTTGCATATCTACTAAATCTGCAGCCCATATTCTATCGATACCATTTACTCTAACTCTCCTTTTCTTAAATTTTCTTTTTATTGGTTTATGTAATTCTTTTGCTAATATTATATTTTCTGAATTTTTTTTTTTTTTAATTCCCATACCAAATCTTTTCTTGGTTCCTATCAATGAGGAAACCAATCCTCTTTCCATTCTTTCCTTAATAGTAGGATTATAAATACCTTTTAACTCTTTAAGCATATTAGCATCACAAACAGAATTTCTTGTTGCTGTATCATCATGCTTAAGATAACATATATCATGATGATATGCTGCTTTATCAACACGATTTACAGGTTTTGACCATTTTTTAGGTGTTAAATCAGGATTTAATCTTTTCTTTAACTTGGTACCTGGACCAGTAAAATTATGCCCAGGTAAATGCATTTCAACAGGCAAGTTATTGATAACCTTGTTTAACAATGAACCACCCTCTATTTTTTTAGTAAATTGTGTTTTAGTTGTTCCACATTTTTTACACTTACCTCGTTTCATATTTCTACCATTTTTACTTACCGTACATTCAAAATCGGTTGTTTAAGTTTGTTTTTTACACTTAACACAATACATTTTTTATATTAAAATAAATTTTTTAATATAAAATATGGATATTGTTAATTTATCATGGAATGAAGCGTTACCAAAAAGATTTAACCACCCCCTTTTACCAAAAAGTATCAGAGGTTTAATAGTTGGTAAATCAGGATGTGGTAAAACTACACTTTTACTTAACCTTTTGTTAAGACCTGATTGGTTAGATTATAACAACTTATGTGTTTTTTTGGTAAAAGTTTGTTTCAACCAGAATATCGCATACTTAAAAAAGCTTTTGAAGAAAAAATACCAAAAGAATATATATTAAGGTTGTTTTCACTTAAAAATGAAGTTCAAAACCGTGATATTTCACCTACAGCATTAGTTGAAGAATGGGCAAAAACAATTAAGGAAAAATCTGATATCAATTGTGAATTTTTTGAATATGCTAGTGATGTTCCTGACCCAAGAGATTTAAATGCATCAAATAAAAACTTAATGATATTTGATGACTTACTTTTAGAAAGGCAAAACAAGTGTGAAAACTATTATGTAAGAGGAAGACATAGTAATGCTGATTGTTTTTATCTAGCACAAAATTATTTTAGATTACCTCGTCAAACTATTAGAGAAAATGCTAACTTAATATGCTTGTTTAGACAAGACTTAAAAAATCTTAATCATATTTATAGTGACCATGTAGGGGATGATATGACTAAAACAGAGTTTATCAATTTTTGTAAGAACTGTTGGGAAAAACCACATGGTTTTGTTGTGATTGATTTAACTAAGAACCGTAACGATGGAAAATATAGATGTGGTTTTGACAACTTTTATTTACCACAAGATTACAGAGATTACTATTAAAAATATATTTTTGTTTTAAAATATATTTTTACTAAATATAAAAAATGGAAGCAGAATTACTTGAAAAAATAGTAAAAAACACTGACCATAAAACATCATTTCAAATTATTGTAAGTGATAACAAATCAAATTTTAAAACAAGATTTACTCCACCACTTCAACTTGAAGCTGATAAAAAATATGAAGTAGCTTTAGTCAATCTTGAAACTTACTATTCATTTCCTAATATTACTGATAGCAACAACATTTTTATTTATTCACAAGATAGTGGTAAAACATGGGAAAAGATGAAGATACCAACAGGTAGCTATGATTTAGTTGATATCAATTATTATATACAACAAGAAATGAAGAAAAAAGGACATTATGATCAATTTAATGAAGAATATTATATTTGTTTATCAGCAAACACTCATACATTAAAATCAGTTTTAATTCTTGAAAATGGATATCAGGTAGATTTTAATCATGAAAACAGTATTGGAAAGGTATTAGGATTTAGCAGAGCAAAATATGTTCGAGGGTTTCATGAAAGCGAAAATTTAGTTAATATCTTAAGTATTAATAGCATACTTGTTAATATTGATTTAATCTCAGGTAGTTATGTTAATGGTTCTCAAAGAAACACAATTTACAGCTTTTTTCCAAATGTTGCTCCGGGTTATAAAATAATAGAAAATCCAGTTAATCTGGTATACCTACCTTTAACGTTGAATGAAATACATGATTTAAATGTTACGCTAACTGACCAAGATGGAAACATATTAAATTTAAGAGGAGAAACATTAACGATTAGATTTCATATAAGAGAATCACGTTAAATATAAAATGTCAAACTACATTAACGCAAAAATAAATATATCAGAAGGGCAAAAGGAAAAAATTTTACATTCTTTTAAAAACAAAAACCCAGCAAGTATTAGTTTAAAACATGAAGATTTATATGGTAAAGATGTAATAGCATTAACTAAGTCTCAAGTAAATAAACTTACTAAAGCTTATAAAGCTGGTAAGGGAACCACGTTTAGAATGTCAACTAAACAACTTAAACATAACATGAAAGTAGAAGGAGGATTTTTACCTTTGATAGATGGATTGGCATCAGCTGCTTTACCTGTATTAGCAAAAACAGTATTACCTGCTTTAGGTGTGGGTGCCCTAACTGGTTTAGCATCAACAGGAGTTCAAAAAGCAATGGGTAACGGATTGTATCTTAAGAAAGGTGGTAGTATTTGTCAAGTTGAAACTGATGGTGAAGGTTTATATCTTAAACCATACAAAGATAAAGGGTTAAAAAATAAGGGTGAAGGATTGTATTTAAAACAAGGTGGAAAAATTTATGATGGAAAAGGTCTTCTTTTAGGTCCAAATAGTCCATTTGCTAATATTCCTATATTAGGAGCAATTTTGTAAATTAAAAAGAATGAATGTGTATAAATTTGGAAATAATAAACCTAAAATGGTTCAACCAAAAACTATTTTTTAGAACCCTGTAGAAGTTAAATATCCAGCTAAAAAAGTTAATCCTGTTACTTGGGATGTTTTTACTCAACAACCTCTAATATTAAAGAGGTGGTGAAACTAAAACCATTGTTTTAGGTTTTGGTTTTATGATGAGTAAGGGTGTCGTTTTAATTTCTCTATCATTCAACTTAAAAATAAAGCAATTAAGTATTACAAATGAGGTAGTGTTGGAGGAAACCCCAGATGTGGTTACCACAATTACAAACAACTCAAGTAAGCTAGTAAAAATAGAGGAGAATGAATTTTTGTGTCGTATTTACTATTCTATTTAAAAAATAGTTGTAATTAATAAAAATGGAACTAAAAGAAAAGATTTATCCAGTATTACCAGAAGCACGAAATATACCAAATGCACCATCATTACAACCAATACTATCAGCAGAAGACAATGGTCAATCCTTCAGGCTGCAAAAAATGTCAGAAATTCAAACATTTCTTGAAAATGAAGTTAAGGTTAGAGAGCAGTTAAGTAAAAAAATATTTAAAGATTAGCAAGAGTGTGGATAACGTTGAAACAGGACTAACCACCTTAGCACTAGGTGCCGGAGCAGGTGGAATAGCTCTATTGAGTACCGTTGTAGCAATTCCAGCAACGATAGCTTTAGAAGGTTGTGCCTTAGCTGTTGGACTTTCAGCATTGATAGGAAAGTTTGTTGTTAGAACAACCAGAACAAAATCTGAAAAACACCTTCAAATTAAAATGTCAGCTGATGCAAAGTTAAATACACTATTTACACATATATCTAAAGCTATCAGTGACAACAAAGTAGAACATTCAGAATTTACTTTAATTATGGATGAATTGGAAAAATACAAGGTGATGAAGGAAGAGATACGAGTTAAGTCAAGGAAAAAAAGCAAGTTAGAGGAACAAGAAAGTTTAATCGAGAAGGGGAAACAGGAAGCACGGGAGGAATTCCGCAGACTAGTAGAAAGAAACAATGGAACCCATTAAGACTAAAACTAAAACCACCTAAGTTTAAATGTTCTTGTGCTTGTGAGATAGGTAATGCTGAATAAAAAAATAAGATAAAAAAATTTTTTACTTAAAAAAATATGTCGTTTTTAAAGATAAAAGTCCCTGTGAAAAGAGAACAAATTGTAAAAGAATATCTTGCAACAAAGAAAAGAATTCGTGATAGTCAGCTTGCAGAGAAAACAGGTGAAATTGAATTACAAACAGACCTTTCAAAGTTTTTTAAACCTATTACAGAAACACAAAAGGAAGCAGCAACGAAAATTACAGAAGAACTTAAACCTATTAAAGAGGGTATCAAAGACTTACCTAATGCTATTACGTTTCCAGCCTTTCCTTCTATAAAAGCCTATAAAAAATCACAAATGGATGATGCTGAACGTGAAGAATTAGAAGAATGGATAAAACTTCTTGAAGAAGAGGAAAAAAGCTAGAGAATCAATAACATTCATTGGACCACTTGCGGCAGCACAACTAAAAAGATTTACTAATAAGGATGAAGCTGATACAACGTATGGGTTATATGACAAAAAAGGTAAATTTTATATCGGCAACGAAGAAGTTGAAATTTTAGAAGATGATCTTTTAATTGTAAATAAAATCTATGAAGGCACACCTGGTCTGTGGGAGTTAATTATAGCTAAAAAACCAGACAAAGATAAATATACTGATAGTGATTTTGAAAATTATAAGGAGATAATATTAAAATCCGGCACCCTTCATAAAAATAATGACAAAGATAGTCATTTACCAAAAAGCAGTAAAGCATTCAAATGGAAAAAAATTCTTATTCTTAAAAATATTTGGCTAGAAAGACCCATTAGTGGAAAAGGAATTACCATTATCCCATCTGACCCTAACTCACTATTAGAAAGATTAGACCTTTTAATGGCAAGTAAAGAAGCTGGTAATACAGGTGTAAGAAATGAGCTTGTAAGTATTTGTGATGAATTAAAAAGACAACGTGTATTAAATTCAAAGCATTATAAAAAATTAATGTCTATACTATAAAATGATTACATCACAATAGAGAGGATTTAAAAGAAATTATGCTTATGGTGGTACGGGAATATTTGATACTTTAGCTAATTTTCTTACAAGGTTTTTTACAAGCAGCGCAGCTAAACAAATTGCATCTTCAGCAGTTGATGTTGGTAAGAGTGTTGCTAAGGAAGGAGCAAAGAAAGCGTTAGAGGTTGGAAAGAGTGCCGCGGTTGATGCAGGTAAAAAGTTAGTTCAAAAGGCTTTAACACCAAAATCTAAAAAGATTTTAGAAAAATATACTCAAAAGCCTACGACAACAACTCAACCTACAACGCAAAATATTAATACCTTAATAGATGGTAGTGCCATTGCTATACATGATTTAGTTAAGAAATTAAATAGTAGGGGTTCCGGAGTTAAAGTATTATGAAAAAAATAAATTTAAGTTAAGCAAATTATTACATTAAATAAAAAAAGAATGTCAAATCTTAAATTTAAAGTAACAGAATATGAAAAATACAATACAAAAAGGGTTGGTATCCGTTTTGCCAACTTAAAGATAAATGAAGATTGTGAAATTCTTGAAGTTACCAATACAAGTTATGATTATAAAAAGGTTGTTTTAAAATTATCATCTGAAAAAGCTGATATCATTAAGGAATTTGAAGAAGATGTAAATCAATATTTAGAAGAAAATGATATACCTAAGGTAACCATTCTTTACGGAAATAGAATTTATCCTAAAATGAGAAAAAAGCTTTCTGCAGAAAAACTTAAAAATATTAAACTTAAGGGTGTTTTTGTAAATGATGAAAACAAATCATTCCCTCAACTATGGTTAGAACACTAAAAACAAAACTCAATTATAATTTTGACTTAAAAATTATAATTGCATATAATAAAATGGATATTTTAAACATTAAAGCACCGATTTCAAAATATGATAATATTGATGAATATGAATATCATGAGTATGACCCTATTACAGGAACCAATCTTAACAACTCTGGAGGGGATATTAGGATTAATATCGAAACTCAAGATATTTTTTATCATCCTTTTGAGAGTTATTTACAAATTATAGGTGAATTAGTAAAAAATGATGGTACCGTTTATGGTGCAGCTAATGAGGCAACCTTAACAAATAATGGTCTGTTATATCTGTTTAAAAATATCAGATATCAACTAAGTGGGCAAGAGATAGAAAGCATTAATTATCCTGGTCAGGCTACAACAATGCTTGGACTTTTAAAATATCCAGATGACTTTGCTAAATCACAAGGGTTAAACCAACTGTGGTATAAGGATACAGGAGTTAATGCAGCTAGTGCTACTAATGCTGGTTTTTCAGTAAGAAGACAGTATATTTTTAGTTCAAATCCAGTTGGAACATTTAGTTTTAGGATACCTTTGAAACATATATTCGGTTTTTGTGAAGATTACAACAAAGTTTTATATGGTATGAAACAAACTTTAACCTTAACAAGAAATGATGACAATGACGCAATTTTTAGAGCTGGTGGTACCGATGCTGGTAGAGTTAATTTACTGAAGGTATCTTGGTTTATGCCTCATGTAGAGCCGGAAGATGGTAATAGGATGGAACTTTATAAATTTATCGAGAAAAAAGAAAAATTTCCAGTTGGATATAGAATGATACAAAGCGACTCTATTGCGGTTCCACAGGCAGCAACAGGTTTTACTTGGAGGCTATCAGCTAAATCATCTCCTGAGGTGCCACGTTTTTTAATTGTTGGTTTTCAAACTGATAAAAGTGGTAACCAAGAACATAACCCGGCTATATTTGACAACTTAAATGTTAAAAATATTTATGTAATGTTAGGTTCAAAAAAATATCCAGCATATGATTATGATATAAATTTTCCTGCTAATCAAATTAGTAGAATATATAGTGAAGCTGCTTTGTTTAGAAAAAAGTTTTTTTAACATGGATGAATTGGTATCAAACCCTAATATTACTCCTTCAGATTATAAAAATCTTTTTCCTTTGTTTGTGTTTGATGTATCAAAGCAAAGTGAAAGGTTAAGGTATTCTGTAACTGATATTCATATTAAAACAACATTTACTAATAACCCTCCTGCAAATACTGAAGCATTTGCGGTTTTACTTAGTGACAGGATGATTAACTTTCAGAGTGATGGGAATAAGATGAGTGTAGTGTATTAAGTAAATTTTTATTTTAAATAAAAAATATGCAAAAGATTGCTGATTTTAAAAAGATATCAACAGATAATAACATTAAGTGGTATTCCTATTGGAACAAGAAAAAATACATTGATGTTTTAAAAGAGCATGGATTGTATCCTGAAGAAGTTATACTACTTAAGAAAACACCTAATTATGATAGACTAAAGGATATTGGTAAAAATCCTAAAACGGTAATATTAAAGGATGTTGAAACTGAAGAAGAAACAACATTTCCATCAATTTACAAAGCTAGTAAGTTTATTGATAGATGCCCTCAAACGATTGAAAATTGGAATGGTAGAGTATGGAATGGTAAATATAGAATTGACATTCAATAATTTATTATTTTTTAAAAAATGATAAATTAAAAAAAAATTGAGTTAAACAAAAATTATTTGTTTTAAAAAAATTATGGCGACGAATTCTTTTTCACGAAGATTTATCAACAGATTAACAGATGGTAGTCAATGGCTAGCATCTAATTTATATAGTGGTGCTCAAAAGGTTGCCTCAGCGGTAATTCCTCAGAGTGTTAGAAGAAGAGTAAGAAATTTTACTAATTGGTTAACTGGTAATGTTGAACCAGAACAAATTCCACAGGTAATAGATGAAGTTGAAAGAAATATAGAGGAAGCATTACCAAGGATAAGACCAGAAGATATTAATGTAATACAAAGCAATTCTTCATTAAGGGGTTGGGCAAGACAATATAGGATAGAAGGGTTTCCCGTTGATCATCCTGCTGATTTTTTAGAGGATAGCAAACAAGCTATAACAAATATCTTAAGAAATAATCGTAGAGTTAAAGTAAAGATGATACTTAAATGTTTAATGTATAGATTTGATGATATTGAACATCCAGTAGAAGCATATTTTCAATCAGGTGAAAATTTAATTAACTTAAATGGAACCGATGTAGATGAGTTGTATCAAATAATGGTTTCTGAAATTTTAGAAAAATATGAAAACTTTTTAAGAAAAGGTAGTGGTTATGCTTTTCATAGTGTGGATTATTTAGATTTACATACAGCTATTTATAATCCCTTAAGAGCTTCATCATTTATTCCTCTTCCAAAATGGATAGCTGATAAAAAAGCATGTATCAATATAAAAAATGAAGATAATCAATGTTTAAAGTGGTCTATCTTAAGAGCATTTAATCCAACAGATAACCATCCGGAGAGACCAAATTTTTTAAAATTAAAGGAAAATAGCATAAATATGGATGGTATTGAATATCCTGTTTCATTGCATGATATTAGTAACTTTGAAAAACAAAATCCTGAAATTAGCGTTAATGTTTATAGCTATTACTCTGCTTTTGATGTTGAAGAAAAAAAAAATTAAAAATAAATTTTATCCATTAAGAATTACTGATGAAGAAAAAAGTAATCATGTTGATTTACTTTACTTAACAAATGAAGAAAATTGTCATTATGTGTTAATAAAAACTTTTAGCCGCTTAATGTCAAGTCAAATATCAAATAACCATCGTAAAAAGTATTTTTGTAAAAGATGTTTAAATGCATTTGGAAGAGAAGACCTTTTGATAAAACATAAAAAATATTGTGATAAGCATGCTCCGGTTACCTTAGATATGCCTAAACCTGGAGAGGTATTAGAATTTATAAATCATGAAAGAAAAATTAAGGTTCCTTTTGTTGTATATGCTGATTTTGAATGTGTATTAGCTCCTATACATACATGCCAGCCAAGTGAAGAGAATAGTTATACTCTAAAAACTCAAAAGCATATTCCCTGTAGCTTTAAATATATCATTAAATGTTTTGATGATGAAGTTTGCCCACCTGAAATAAAAGAATATACTGGTGAAAATGCTGAGCAGGTTTTTGTAAATAAGATAACTGAGGATATTAAAGAAATACATGAAAAATATTATCAAAAACCAGTACCAATTAAGATAACTAAAGATGAAGAAAAAAATATGAGGATGAAAAAAAATGCTGGATATGTAATAGTAAATTTACAAAGAAAAATTATGAACTAAAAGACCATTGTCTTTTTACAGGTAAGTATCGTGGTGCAGCACATACTAAGTGTAATCTTAAAGCAAAAATTCCTGACTTTACACCTGTTTTTTTTTTTTTTTTTTTTTTCATAATTTAAGTGGTTATGATAGTCATATTTTTATAAAAAATCTTGGTAAAACTGAAGGAAAAATTGATTGCATACCAAACAATGAAGAAAAATATATTAGCTTTAGTAAATTTATTAGGGTTGGAAATAAAACACATAAGTTAAGGTTTTTAGATAGTCTTAAATTTATGAATAGCAGTTTAGATGAGCTTTCAAAAAATTTAAGTGATGAACAGATAAAAATTTTATTAAAATTTTATCCTAAAAAACATTTATCACTGTTAAGAAAAAAAGGATTTTTTCCATATGAATGGTTAGATACTTTTGAAAAATTAGAAGAAACACAATTACCACCTAAAGAAAAATTTTATTCAAGCTTAAATGATAAACATATTAAAGATAAAGATTATAAGCATGCAAAAAATGTTTGGAAAACTTTTAATATGAAAACGTTTAAAGAATAATTAGAGCTTTACAATGAAATAGATGTTTTACTTTTAGCTGATATAATTGAAAACTTTAGGGATCTTTGTCTTAAGCATTATGAATTGGACCCTTGTTGGTATTATACCATTCCAGGATTAGCATTAGATGCTATGCTTAAAACAACAAAATCAAAATTTGAGCTTTTAACAGACCCTGATATGCTTTTAATGATTGAAAAAGGAATACGTGGTGGGATATCTATGTGTAGCAAAAGACTTGCAAAAGCTAACAATAAATATATGAAAAAAAAGTATGATAAAACTAAACCATCAAAATATTTAATATATATAGATGCAAACAGTCTTTATCCATGGGCTATGAGTAAACTGCTACCCACTAGTTGTTTTAGATGGATGGATGAAGATGATTTAAAAGAATGGAAAAAAATACCCTGCCTTTTAGAGGTTGATTTGGAGTATCCTGAAAAGTTGTATGATTTACATAATGATTTTCCTCTTGCTCCTGAGCAACTAAAAATAGAAAAAGTGGAAAAATTAACTCCAAACTTAAACGATAAAGAAAATTATGTTATACATCATGAAACATTAAAAAAATATTTAGAATTAGGATTAAAAATTAAAAAGATAGATCGTGGCATCATGTTTGAAGAAACATATTGTATTAAAAAATATATTGATAAAAATGTTGATTTAAGAAAAGATGCAAAAAATGATTTTGAAAAAGATTTTTTTAAATTAATGATGAATAGTCTTTTTGGTAAGACCATGGAAAACTTAAGAAATAGGGTTGATATTCAATTGCTTAATGATATGGTTAGCTATCGTTATAAAAAGCTTGTTGCTAAACCAAACTATCACCATACAACAATATTTGATGAAAATTTAGTTGCTGTTCATATGAAGAAAACAAATATAAAATATAACAAACCCGTTTATTTAGGTATGAGCATATTAGATATTAGTAAAATACATATGTATGAAACTTATTATAATTACTTTAAAGCAAAGTATGGTAAAAAAGTAAGGATGTGCTACACTGATACTGATAGTTTTATTCTTGAAATAGAAACTGAAGATTTTTATGAGGATATGAAAAAAGACGCTGATACAATGTATGATATGAGTGGTTACCCTAAAGAGCATGATTTATACAGTGAAAAAAATAAAAAGGTATTAGGTATGTTTAAAGATGAATTAAATGGAGATATTATGATTGAGATGGCTGGTTTGGGTGCAAAAACATATGCTTATGAAACATTTCCTATATTAAGAGAAGAAAAAACTGATGAAAATCCAAAACCAAAACCAATTTTAGATAAAAATGGAAAATTGATATGGGAAGGTGTTGATGAAGGTAAAAGATGTAAGGGGGTTAAAAAGTCTGTTGTTGAAAACAAAATAAAATTAGAAAATTATAAAAATTGTTTGGATACAGAAGAAGATTGTTATAGAACCATGCCAGTGTTAAGAAGTAGGAAACATGAAATGCACACTGAAGTAATAAACAAAAAAGCATTAAGTTATGCTGATGATAAAAGATATATATTAAAGGATGGAAGTAATGATACTTTAGCTTGGGGACATCCTTAGATTAAAATTATAGAAGAAAAAAAATATCTGAAGAAGAAAAAATAAAATATGAGCAACAAGGTGCAAGACCAAAAAAATACATATTAAATATTTAATATAGTAAAAATATTAAATATTATTTTATTTTATTTTTTTTTTTTATTTTTTTATTTTTTTTTTTTTTTTTTTTTTATTTATTTTTTTTTTATTTAAAAAAAATTTTGATTTAAGTAAAAAATGTTTATAAAAAAAAGGTTGCGTCATTTGTTTGCTAACCTTTATCAGATTGACTTGTTAACCCATTTTTATTTTAATTTTATGAGCATGCTTAATGTTACATAAAATTGTTATATTGTTGTTTATTGTTATATTGATGTATTATATAAGGGCTAGCCATATGCTTAAGCGTTGGTTTGTTGGTCAAGGGTGGTGGGATTGGATAAGGGGATTGATTTTTGCATGGGTTGATTGGTTTGCTGGTTTGTTAAGGGTAGCAGGATTTGTTAAGTGATGCGTGGGTTTGTTGGTTTATGGTTTGTTATGGTTAAAATATTTTTGGGACGTGTGATTTGTGATGGCGGGTTATCGGACAAAACGGGGGGGGGGGGGATAGGCATTTGGATAATGAAGCCGCCTTTTATAATCTACTAGCATTAGTTAATCTTGAAACTTACTATTCATTTCCTAATATTGATAAAAATAACGGAACTTTTGTTTATTCACCTGACAATGGTGCAACATGGGTAAAACTAAAAATACCTGAAGGTTCCTATGATTTAATTGATATTAATGATGTAATACAACAAGAAATGAGGAAAAAGGGTCATTATGACCCAGTTAATGAAGAATATTATATTAATATCTCCGCAAACACTAATACTTTAAAATCTGTTCTTTATGTTGAAAATGGTTATCAGGTAGATTTTAACCAAAATAGAAGTATTGGAAAAGTATTAGGATTTAATAGAGCAAAATATCTACAAGGATTTCACGAATCTGAAAAAGTAGTAAATATTTTAAGTATTAATAGCTTACTTGTTAATATTGATTTAATTTCTGGTAGTTATGTTAATGGTTCTCAAAGAAATACAATTTATAGTTTTTTTCCTAATGTATCACCAGGGTATAAAATAATAGAAAATCCAGTAAATTTAGTTTATCTTCCGCTAACATTAAATGAAATACATAACCTCAATGTGTCAATTACAGACCAAGATGGAACATTACTAAATCTTAGAGGTGAGAATTTAACAATCAGATTTCATATTAGAGAAGCAAGATAAATAAAAAAATATGTTAATATAAAATGACAAACTACATTAACGCTAAAGTAAATATATAAGAAGGGCAAAAGCAAAAGCTAAATCATGCTGGGTGCCTTATCTGGGTTAGCCTCTTCAGGCGTTCAAAAAGCAATTGGTAACGGTCTTTACCTTAAAAAAGGTGGTTGTGTATGCCAAGTAGAAACTGATGGTGAAGGTTTATATCTTGGTCCGGCTAAAGGTAAAGGACTGGATGCCGTTGGTGATGGATTGTATTTAAAACAAGGTGGAAAAATTTATGATGGAAAAGGTCTTCTTTTAGGACCCAACAGCCCATTTGCTAATATTCCTATATTAGGAGCAATATTATAAATTAAAAAGTATGAATGTGCATAAATTTGGAGTTAAACCTAAAATGTTTCAACCAAAAACTATTTTTTGGAAACCTGTAGAAGTTAAGTATCTAGCTAAAAAAGTTAATCCTGTTACTTGGGATATTTATACTCAACAACCTATAGTATTAAAAGCAAATGAAACTAGAACAATTGTTTTAAATTTTGGTTTTATGATGAGTAGGGGTGCCGTTTTAATTTCACTATCTTATGCTCTAAAAATTAATCAATTTAGTTTAACGAATGAAGTTATTCTTGAGGATAATGATAATGTGATTACCACAATTACAAACAACTCTGGCAACCTAGTAAAAATTAATGAAGGTAAATTTTTGTGTCGTCTTTACTATTCTATTTAAAAAAATAGTTGTAATTAATAAATGGAACTAACAGAAAAGATTTATCCTAACTTACCAGAAGCACGAAATATACCAAATGCGCCAACATTAGAACCAATAATATCAGCAGGAGACAATGGACAATCCTTTAGACTTTAGAAGATATCAGAGATTCAGGATTTTCTTGAAAATGAAGTTAGGGTTAGAGAACAGTTAAGTAAAAAGTATTTAAAGATAAGTAAAACAATAGATAACATTGAAACAGGACTAACCACAGCAGCAATAGGAGCCGGAGCAGGTGGAATAGCTCTATTAAATACCGTTGTAGCAATTCCAGCAACGATAGCTTTAGAAGGTTGTGCTTTAGCTGTTGGACTTTCAGCATTAGTAGGTAAGTTTATAGTTAGAAGAACAAGGACTAAATCTGAAAAACATCTTCAGATTAAAATGTTAGCTGATGCAAAGTTAAATACACTATTTACACATATATCTAAAGCTATCAGTGACAACAAAGTAGAACATTCAGAATTTACTTTAATTATGGATGAATTGGAAAAATATAAGGTGATGAAGGAAGAGATACAAGTTAAGTCAAGGAAAAAAAGCAAGCTAGAGGAACAAGAAAGTTTAATCGAGAAGGGGAAACAGGAAGCACGGGAGGAATTTCGCAGACTAGTAGAAAGAAACAATGGAACCCATTAAAGTTAAAACTAAAACCACCTAAGTTTAAATGTTCTTGTGCATGTGAGATAGGTAATACTGATTAAAAAATAAGATAAAATTTTTTTTTACTTAAAAAAATATGTCATTTTTAAAGATAAAAGACCCTGTGAAAAGGGAGCAAATAGTAAAAGAATATCTTGCAACAATGAAAAGAATTCATGATAGTCAGCTTGCAGAGAGAACAGGTGAAATTGAATTACAAACAGGCCTTTCAAAGTTTTTTAAACCTATTACAGAAACACAAAAGGAAGCAGCAACGAAAATTACAGAAGAACTTAAACCTATTAAAGAGGGGATTGAACAATTGCCACAACGGTTGCCTCAACAACAATTAATTCCTAAAGAGGAAGAGGAAGAGGAATATGTAGGTTATTCATTATTAGATGAAAAATATGTACAATTAAAAGAAGAATATGAAGAAAATATTGATAAAACATTTGGTATTACAAAAAAAGGTATTGGTTATTATATAGGTGATAAAATGACTGATTACGATGGTGATGATATTTGGGTTGGTGCAGAAAGATATCCAGCAACGGATGGATTATGGGAACTTATTATGGCAAAAAATCCAAGTAAAAAATATGATTTTTCTCCTAATGATATTAGTAATTATGAAAAAATATTAAGGAATTCCAATGTTATTTTTCGTGATAATAACCCAACCCCCCCCCCCCCAAAAGCAGTGGTGGAAACAAATACAATATTTTTATTAAAGATGTTTATAGAGAAATCAAAAAAGAAGAAGCAAAAAGAAAAGCAGAAGAAGAAGCAAAAAGAAAAGCAGAAGAAGAAATAGATGGAAAAGGAATTACCATTATCCCATCTAATCCTAACTCACTATTAGAAAGATTAGACCTCTTAATGGCAAGTAAAAAAGCTGGTAATACAGATGTAAGAAATGAGCTTGTAAGTATTTGTGATGAATTAAAAAGACAACGTGTATTAAATTCAAAGAGTTATAAAAAATTAATGTCTATACTATAAAATGATTACATCACAAAAGACAGGATTTAAAAGAAATTATGCTTATGGAGGAGCAGGGATATTTGATACTTTAGCTAATTTTCTTACAAGACTTTTTACAAGCAGCGCAGCTAAACAAATAGCATCTTCAGCAGTTGATGTTGGTAAGAGTGTTGCTAAGGAAGGAGCAAAGAAAGCATTAGAGGTTGGAAAGAGTGCCGCGGTTGATGCAGGTAAAAAGTTAGTTCAAAAGGCTTTAACACCAAAATCTAAAAAGATTTTTTAGAAAAATATACTCAAAAGTCTACTACAACAACTCAACCTGCAACGCAAAATATTAATACCTTAATAGATGGTAGTGCCATTGCTATACATGATTTAGTTAAGAAATTAAATAGTAAGGGTTCCGGAGTTAAAGTATTATGAAAAAAATAAATTTAAGTTAAGCAAATTTTTACATTAAATAAAAAAATGTCAAATCTTAAATTTAAAGTAACAGAATATGAAAAATACAATACAAAAAGGGTTGGTATCCTTTTTGCTAACTTTAAGATAAATGAAGATTGTGAAATTCTTGAAGTTACCAATACAAGTTATGATTATAAAAAGGTTGTTTTAAAATTGTCACCTGAAAAACCTGATATCATTAAGGAATTTGAAGAAAATGTAAATCAATATTTAGAAGAAAATGATATACCTAAGGTAACCATTCTTTACGGAAATAGAATTTATCCTAAAATGAGAAAAAAGCTTTCTGCTGAAAAACTTAAAAATATTAAACTTAAGGGTGTTTTTGTAAATGATGAAAACAAATCATTCCCTCAACTATGGCTAGAATATTAAAAAACACAACTCAATTATAATTCGACTTAAAAATTATAATTGCATATAATAAAAATGGATATTTTAAACATTAAAGCACCGATTTTAAAAGATGATAGTATTGATGAATATGAATATTATGAATATCTACCTATTACAGGTACCAATCTAAACAATTCAGGAGGAAATATTAGAATAGAGATCGAAACACAAGATATTTTTTACCATCCTTCTGAGTCATATTTAGAAATTATAGGTGAATTAGTAAAAAATGATGGAACGCCTTATGGAGCAGCTAATGAGGTTACCATAACAAATAATGGTCTGATGTATCTGTTTAAAAATATCAGATATCAACTTAGTGGTCAAGAGATAGAAAGCATTAATTACCCTGGTCAAACTACTACAATGCTAGGACTGTTAAAATACCCTGATGACTTTTCTAAATCACAGGGGTTAAATCAATTGTGGTATAAAGATACAGGGGAATTAGCTAATGCTGCTACTAATACCGGTTTTTCAGTAAGAAGACATCTTATTTTTAGTTCAAATCCAGTTGGAAAGTTTAGTTTTAAGATACCCTTAAAACATATATTTGGTTTTTGTGAAGATTACAACAAAATTTTATATGGAATGAAACAAACTTTAACCTTAACAAGAAATGATGACAACGACGCAATTTTTAGAAGAGGTGTAATTGCAGGGGCAGGGCCTGGTGGAGGAGATATAGCAGCAGTTGATGTTGGGAAAGTTATTTTACAAAAAGTAACTTGGTTTATGCTTCATGTGGAGCCGGAAGATGGTAATAGGTTGGAACTTTACAAATTTATCGAGAAAAAAGAAAAATTTCCAGTTGGTTATAGAATGATACAGAGCGATAATATTCCAGTTCCTCAGGCAACTAGTTTTACCTGGAGGCTATCATCTAAATCATCTCCTGAGGTGCCACGTTTTTTAATTGTTGGTTTTCAAACTGGTAAAGGTGGTAACCAGGAACAAAATCCAGCTATATTTAATAACTTAAATGTAAGAAATATTTATGTAATGTTAGGTTCTAAAAAATATCCTATCTGTGACCATGATATAAATTTTACTGAAAATCGATTTAGCAGAATATATGGTGAGGCTGCCTCTTTTAGAAAAAAGTTTTTTAACATGGATGAATTAGTATCAAACCCTAATATTACTCCTTCAGATTAGAAAAACCCTTTTTCCTTTATTTGTGTTTGACCTATCAAAGCAGAGTGAAAGGTTAAAGTATTCTGTAACTGATATTCATGTTAAGGTAGCATTTAATCCGGAACCTGCTCCAAATCCACCACCAAATACTGAAGCATTTGCGGTTTTACTTAGTGATAGGTTAATTAACTTTCAGAGTGATGGGAATAAGATGAGTGTAGTGTATTAAGTAATTTTTATTTTAAATAAAAAATATGCTAAAGATTGCTGATTTTAAGAAAATATTAGAAGATAATAACATTAAGCTTTATTCCTATTGGAACAAGAAAAAGTATATTGATGTTTTAAAAGAGCATGGATTGTATCCTAAAGAAGCAATACCACTTAAGAAAACACCTAATTATGATAGATTAAAAGATATAGGTAAAAATCCTAAAAAAGTTACATTAAAGGATGTTGAAACTGAAGAAGAAACAACATTTCCATCAATTTACAAGGCTAGTAAATTTATTGATAAGATGTCCTCAAACGATTGAAAACTGGAATGGAAGAGTATGGAATGGTAAATATAGAATTGATATTCTTTAATTTTATTATTTTTTAAAAAATAATAAATTAAAAAATTGATTTAAGTAAATTTTAATTGTTTTAAAAATTATGGCGATGAATTCTTTTTC
This sequence comes from Tridacna gigas, assembly GCA_945859785.2. NCBI lineage: Eukaryota > Metazoa > Mollusca > Bivalvia > Cardiida > Cardiidae > Tridacna > Tridacna gigas. The sequence goes on from OX244030.2 coordinate 5,374,622, forward strand.
ACGAAGATTTATCAACAGATTAACAGATGGTAGTCAGTGGCTAGCATCTAATTTATATAGTGGTGCTCGAAGGGTTGCCTCAGCGGTAATTCCTCAGAGTGTCAGAAGAAGAGTAAGAAATTTTACTAATTGGCTAACCGGTAATGTTTCTGAAGAGCAGATAACTCAAGTTTTAGATGAAGTTGAAAGAAATGTAGAAGAACAATTACTAAGAAGAAGACAAGAAGATATTGAAGTAATACAAAATAATTCTTCATTAGTTGGTTGGGTAACACAATATAAAATTGAAGGTTTTCCAGTTGAAATTCCTGAAGATTTTTTAGAGCAAACCATACAACCAATTACAAATATTTTAAGAAGAAAACGTAAAGTTAAAGTAAAAATGGTTCTTAAGTGTTTAATGTATAGATTTGATGATGTGGAAAACCCATTACCAGCTCAGTTTTCTTCTGATGTAAATTTAATTAATTTGAATGGAACTGATGAAATGGAATTATATGATACAATGGCTGAAAGAATTTTAGAAAATTATCGTACCTTTTTAAGAAGGGGTAGCGGGTGGACTTTTCATAGTGTGGTACATTTAAAATTACATACAGCAATTTATGACCCCTTAAGAGCTTCATCATTTATTCCTCTTCCAAAATGGATATCTGATAAAAAAGCATGTATCAATATAAAAAATGAAGATAGTCAATGTTTTAAGTGGTCTATCTTAAGAGCATTTAATCCAACAGATAACCATCCGGAGAGAATAAATTCTGTTTTAAAATCAAAAGAAAATAGCATAAATATGGATGGTATTGAATATCCCTTTTCATTACATGATATTAGTAAATTTGAAAAACAAAATCCTGAAATTAGCGTTAATGTTTATAGTTATGAAGATGAAACCAATAAATTTTATCCATTAAGAATTACTAATGAAGAAAAAAGTAATCATGTTGATTTACTTTACTTAACAAATGAAGAAAATTGCCATTATGTGTTAATAAAAACTTTTAGCCGCTTAATGTCAAGTCAAATATCAAATAACCACCGTAAAAAGTATTTTTGTAAAAGATGTTTAAATGCATTTGGAAGAGAAGACCTTTTGATAAAACATAAAAAATACTGTGATAAGCATGCTCCGATTGCTTTAGATATGCCTAAACCTGGAGAGGTATTAGAATTTATAAATCATGAAAGAAAAATTAAGGTTCCTTTTGTTGTATATGCTGATTTTGAATGTGTATTAAGACCTATTTATAAAAAAAATTAGCAGTGAAAGCGATAAAAAAGAAAGTTATACTATTCAAACTCAAAAGCATATTCCCTGTAGCTTTAAATATGTCAATAAATGTTTTGATGATGAAGTTTGCCCACCTGAAATAAAAGAATATACTGGTAAAAATGTTGAAGAGGTTTTTGTAAATAAGATAACTGAGGATATTAAAGAAATATATGAAAAATGTTATCAAAAACCGGTACCAATTAAGATAACTAAAGATGAAGAAAAAAAATATGATGATGAAAAAAAATGTTGGATATGTAATGGTAAATTTACAAGTAAAAATTATAAAGTAAAAGATCATTGTCATTTTACAGGTAAGTATCGTGGTGCAGCACATACTAAGTGTAATCTTAAAGCAAAAATTCCTGACTTTACACCTGTTTTCTTTCATAATTTAAGTGGTTATGATAGTCATATTTTTATAAAAAATCTTGGTAAAACTGAAGGAAAAATTGATTGCATACCAAACAATGAAGAAAAATATTTTAGCTTTAGTAAATGTATTAAGGTTGGAAATAACAAAACCCATAAAATAAGGTTTTTAGATAGTCTTAAGTTTATGAATAGTAGTTTAGATGAGCTTTCAAAAACTTTAAGTGATGAACAGTTAAAAATTTTATTAAAATTTCATCCTAAAGAACATTTATCACTGTTAAGAAAAAAAGGATTTTTTCCATATGAATGGTTAGATACTTTTGAAAAATTAAAAGAAACACAACTACCACCTAAAGAAAAATTTTATTCAAGCTTAAATGATAAACATATTGAAGATAAAGATTATGAGCATGCAAAAAATGTTTGGAAAACTTTTAATATGAAAACGTTTAAAGAATATTTAGAGCTTTACAATGAAATAGATGTTTTACTTTTAGCTGATATAATTGAAAACTTTAGGGACCTTTGTCTTAAGCATTATGAATTGGACCCTTGTTGGTATTATACCATTCCAGGATTAACATTAGATGCTATGCTTAAAACAACAAAATCGAAATTTGAGTATTTAACAGACCCTGATATGCTTTTAATGATTGAAAAAGGAATACGTGGTGGGATATCTATGTGTAGCAAAAGACTTGCAAAAGCTAACAATAAATATATGAATAAAAAAGATTATAATCCAAATAAACCAACAAAATACTTAATATATATAGATGCAAACAGTCTTTATCCATGGGCTATGAGCAAACTGCTACCCACTAGTTGTTTTAGATGGATGGATGAAGATGATTTAAAAGAATGGAAAAAAATACCCTGCTTTTTAGAGGTTGATTTGGAGTATCCTGAAAAGTTACATGATAAGCATAGTGATTTTCCTCTTGCTCCTGAGCAACTAAAAATAGAAAAAAGTGGAAAAGTTAATTCCTAACTTAAACGATAAAGAAAATTATGTTATACATCATGAAACATTAAAAAAATATTTAGAATTAGGATTAAAAATTAAAAATATACATCGTGGCATCATGTTTGAAGAAACATATTGTATTAAAGAATATATTGATAAAAATGTTGATTTAAGAAAAGATGCAAAAAATGATTTTGAAAAAGATTTTTTTAAATTAATGATGAATAGTCTTTTTGGTAAGACCATGGAAAACTTAAGAAATAGGGTTGATATTCAATTAGTTAATGATACGGTTAGCTATCGTTATAAAAAGCTTGTTGCTAAACCAAACTACCACCATACAAAATGTTTTGATGAAAATTTAGTTGCTGTTCATATGAAGAAAACAAATATAAAATATAAAAAACCCGTTTATTTAGGTATGAGCATATTAGATATTAGTAAAATACATATGTATGAAACTTATTATAATTACTTTAAAGCAAAGTATGGTGACCATGTCCGGATGTGCTACACTGATACTGATAGTTTTATTCTTGAAATAGAAACTGAAGATTTTTATGAGGATATGAAAAAAGATGGTGATATAATGTATGATATGAGCGGTTACCCTAAAGAGCATGATTTACACAGTGAAAAAAATAAAAAGGTATTAGGTATGTTTAAAGATGAATTAAATGGTGATATTATGATTGAGATGGCTGGTTTGGGTGCAAAAACATATGCTTATGAAACATTTCCTATATTAAGAGAAAAAGAAAGTGATGAAAATCCAAAACCAGAACCAATTTTAGATAAAAATGGAAAATTACAATGGGGGTTTAGAAAGGATGAAAAAAAAAGAAGATAAAGAAGGAAAAAGATGTAAGGGGGTTAAAAAGTCTGTTGTTGAAAAAAAAATAAAATTAGAAAATTATAAAAATTGTTTGAATACAAAAAAAGATCATTATAGAACTATGCCTGTGTTAAGAAGTAGGGAACATGAAATGCACACTGAAGTAATAAACAAAAAAGCATTAAGTTATGCTGATGATAAAAGATATATATTAGAGGATGGAAGTAATGATACTTTAGCTTGGGGACATTATAGGATTAAAAAATTAACTGAAGAAGAAAAAATAAAATATGAGCAACAAGGTGCAAGACCAAAAACATATTAAATATTTAATATAGTAAAAATATTAAATATTTATCATTTTCGCTTAATATTATTTTCTGTTTTACAAATTGGACAAACAGCTGAAACGGATCTTTCATCACAGTTTTTACATAAGCAAATATGACCACAATCAACAAAATGAACTTTTGGTTCTTCTTCTAAACAAATAACACATTTATCAGATGTAAATGTTTTACCTTTATTAATATTTTTAGGTTTATCTTCTTCAAAGTTACCATCTTTAAATTTAAGCAACAAAGCAAAATTTTTATCAGCTGTATCTGTTAGTAAAATTAGAAGAGGAAAAATAGTATTTGAAGACTTGTTATGAGAAGATAACTCAAATAAAATATTTGTTTTTTCACCAATGGCAGCCGTATCTGTGTGATAACTAACACCTATTTTAAAATCATTTTTATTTCTAATTTTTTCTTTGCTTATGAAATACTTTATAGCCGCTAGTATTCTTGTAGAATTTCTACAATACCCAGCAGCATGAAAACAATTTTTTCATTAGGAATGTTATAATCATTCATAAATTGCACTACTCTATCTTTTAAACATCTATTTAATTTTTTCTTCTCCTGTTTAGAAATCTTGTTAAATACACTCATCCTATATATCATCTATACAATTTTACATAGAAAATTTCAAATTTTTTTATTAATGTGTGTATTATATATATATATATATATATATATTTTTTTTTTTTTTTTTTTTTTTTTTTAATTTTTTAATTTTTTTTAAAATTTAAAAAAAAAAATTTTTTTTCTACAGCATCTTAAGCCAACCACAAACACATAAACCGGTTAGCTGATGCGTCATGCGTTGGTTGATTGTTGGATAAAAGGTTAAGCAATAAACTGATGTAAGGGTTAGCTTGGTTAGTTAAGTAACTAGTTGGTTGATGCATTGGTTTTTTTCTTAATCAAAAATTTTTTTATTTTTTTTATTTTTTTTATTTTTTATTTTTTTATTTTTTAAATTTGATTTAAGTAAAAAATGTTGTTAAAAAAAGGTTTTGCCATTTTGTTTGCTAACCTTAATTAGATTGACTTGTTAACCCATTTTTGTTTTAATTTTATGAGCATGCTTAATGTTACATAAAATTGTTATATTGTTTAATGGTTAGCCATATGCTTAATCGTGGGTTTGTTGGTTAAGGGTGGTGGGATTGGTTAAGTGTGTTGATTTTTGCATGGGTTGATTGGTTTGCTGGTTTGTTATGGTTAAAATATCTTTGGGACGTACGATTTGTGATGGAGGGTTAGCGGACAAAAGTAGGGGGGGGGGCAGTTGAAACCGCCTTTTTCAATCTACTGTCCAATAATTCAATATTAGTTTTTGTCTGGTCACATTTATTTTGTCGTCTGCAAATGCTATCAATTTGGACTAGTCTAAAATTTTGTTGTTTGGTAAAGAGTTTAATAACTCAATAATGGATGGAATACATATTTCTTTATACAGAACGGGTAAACCTCTACCCAACAATCCATACTTTTAACTACCCCGAGAAAGAGGGCATTTAAACACGGTGTGGGAAAATGCAGAAAATGAAATTGATCACCATTTTCACTTTTCCCACTAAGTTTTCAAGTCTTCAAAGGCATATTCCATCATTTGAGCAACATTCGGTTTATCGTCTACAAACGTTTTCAAGTTGCATGAGTCTTATATTTGAGCCATGCTCTGTATAAAGGGGGTTTATTGCACAAGAAAAGTATCGATCCAGGCCAGCCTGCGGAGTCCGCACTGGCTGACCTGGGTCGAAACGTTTTGCTATTGGTCAATTTTCTACATGTCAAAAGACTATTCTGCCACATAACTCATGACTCAGTCGGTTGTTAGACAAATTGGATTTCATGGATTCATAATTATGTGATGACTTCCTCGCTGTGATGTATCAAAGACATGCATTAGACCCACTTTTGCCAGAGCATGGCTCAATTTTCCGTACTGTAAAGTGTTAACCGCTGTTATTTGTACACAGATACCTACCCGTTGACCTCTACTCATTTAACCATATGATAAATGTTGATAAGAAATGAAACTTTTTGTTTTTATGCTTTCAGTACCGGTAGTTTATAGAAATCTAACAGTGAATTATATCCATACAATTCACCGATGAATGTTATAATTCGTCGGGAAATCTTATACCTTTTATTTTTGACATGCCACGAATATTTTAGTCTAGATTACCTGCCCCTACCACTAAGTTATCGGGTCAGGCAAAGCGCAATAATGGCGGCCTCCATGGCGTCCTCAAGCGCAGCCCTATATGCTTTTCTGTTTTTTTTTTTTTTTTTTTTTTTTTTTTTTTTATTTCCCAATTTCATGTGATCCACTCTGACCAGTGAATAAAATGAGATCAATTTTGTACAAAATATGCATTACCGTATCTAAAGCGTGCGGTTTTGGGTATGGTTTAAATATAAATTTGACTATGAATCATTTTAAAAGTGGTCCTATTTTCGGAAGTTATATGGGTCCATTGAAATAAATTTGGGATACTTAAAGCATTTCTTATATGTAGTTTTTCTCACTAAATAAGAAGGATAGTTAAAAAAAAAAAAAAAAAAAAAAAAAAACCTCTCTGCCATTACTTTATTGCAGCCGATCTGTTTTATGGCGTAGTCAACATTACTCATGACGTCATTATTACAGCTAGTCCATATCCGACTAGATTGAATAGATCTATTTCGCTTGAAAACCGCACATATTTTTCTAGACGAGCAACAATACGACGTGAAAAGAAAGGTTAAAGAGAAGAGCATAAAGGCAAAAGGATGATTATTAGATTCAGCGTTTAATCGAAATTTCTTTCCTCTCGTGAAAAGCAGAGGCAATATTAAAACATAACTTTCGCTTTTCACCCGATGAAAGAAATTTCGATGATAAACCTAAACAGACAATTATCTTGTATCTACTTGTTTAATTTTTACCGATTCATTGTTGAATACCCTAATAAAGTAGGATCAGATCGATACTAATTGTGTCATCTATAAAAAAGAATATTTACGTATGTTTAGTATGCAAAGGATTTCTGTACTGCTGTATACAAAATTTAATGGCGAAATTTGAAAAAAGCTGGTAAAAAAGTGGACATGTAGCTGGTCATTTCCAGTTACTTTAATAACAAAAAAACAGTATTGTTTCTACTTTTACAGGCTCTATCGACGAACTGACATATACATTCGGAACTCCCATGCGATGCAGGGTTGGCGAAATGTACAGCTATTCTTCACGCACCTGTGCTCAACGTATGTTATGATGAGAACTAAAATTTTGAGCCATGCTCTGTCAAAAGGAGGAATAATGCATCTCCGTCATACAAAGCAAGTCATCATATGATTGTGGATCCACAGAATGGATTTTTTCTACCAACCTATTAAGTTATTAGGTAGATTGGTCTTTTGACATGCAGAAAATCGACCAATAGCAAAGAGTTTCGGACTGCACAAGCTGACCTGGGTCAAAGCTTTTATTTATTTATTTATTTATTTATTTTTTTTTTTTTTGCAGATGCATTAAGCTCCCGTTTTTACAGAGCTTGGCTCAGTTATGAAACGTATGCTATAAATCAGTACCATTTGTACTTCGTCTATAAATTAATTCATAAAAAATTGAGCACATAAATATACTGTTTCCTTGCATGCATCAATTTCTTTTGTCTTGTATTCTTTGAGAATGAATTTGTATTCTTTATGTTAAAGATAAAATGTTATGTTACGTTATGTAACTTACAGTGAAATAGGCTCATTCATGGGGATTTATCTTTGTATGCCGAGTGCAAAGGCGGATACCACTCGACATAACTCGGCCGATTCCGTTGTACATCTGTCCTCGTCCGTATCAAGGAGTTTTCCACTTTGAAGTTCCAGTCACATGGACTTAAACATTGTAAATCAATCGGCAGCATCAACAACCAGGGTTATGTTATTCACATCCATCAATCTGTCTTTGAAAATTGCCAACGGAATTGATAGACCACGTTAAGAATTGAATGTACAAACTGTTTGTCAATAGAAATGTATTTAGAAGGATTTGGAAGGAAAATTGTGACTCGGGTTTTCCTTTTTTTAAGTGGAGCTTTACAATTTTAAGAACTGGAAAGCGGTGTTTTTCCGGCCTGGAAATGTATCTTGTAGGTGCATATCACCCGTTGTAATACAGCCAAGAGCTTCGATCCATGGATCAGCCGAGGTTTGCCGAATGAGGGAATGTCCGATTCAGAAGTTACTTCTACACAACAAATATTATTGAACCAGCCCGCAAAGCTCAGGTGGTAGAGCGCAGGACTTGCAAACATCAATTCTCGGGTCACTTGAGGGTGTAGGTTCGAGCCCCACCGCTTGCCATCTAAAATTACTGATATTTAATCTTTCCGTTGAGATATTAAACCGAGGTCACGTGTGACGGTGCTATACACCGAGCATGTAAAAGAACCAGTCGTAACTTGGAATGGGTTTCGTCCTGTGTCTTGCACTATGCCCCGTAAAAAAAAACCCAACAGTCTTGGGGGATGGGGGAGGGGGGCATCGACAATATGGGCAACCGGTGGCGACGATAAATTCAAATCTTATTGACAGTTCCAGTATGGGTTCTTTAAAAGGTTTACCAATCCTCAGGGTAAGATTATTATGTTCACGATTTAAATGAATCCCTTTTATTGTTTTAAATTTTTCTAGATGCAACCAAGAAAAGACAGTTAATTAAAAAAAAAAAAAAGACAAATTTGTGTAAAATTTATTTTTTGTAAATCTCATGGCAAAATGTTCGCTCATTTCACAAACATACCATGGTAAGAGCGTTTTGTATTCCGAAAAAGGAGTTAATGCATTATTTCGACCTTGACATTTCACTCTTGGACATGGAAATGTTCCTTTACGTGTCTTGAAATGTTAACGTTTTTATGTCAAAATTTACTCTCGACACGCAATGACCTCGTCGATGTATGCGGCTGTCAGCCCTTCAAACGGAAAGATTAAAAATAAGATAAGAGCCAGGCGTCGAAATTGTGCAAGTTTCGTTCAGTTCAAACGTATCATCTTATCCTGATTGAAGCGTTTTTGACGGGGTGTCTCTAGCAGTTTCTGTGTGGCACATCGAAGCAACGCTTCGAGAATATGGACCAGGGCCCGTATTCACCAACCATTCTTAAGAATATTCTTAGTCTTATTCTCCAAGTTTGTCCAAAATGTGAAAGTAACACAACCAGAAGTTGTGTTACTTTCAAATCCAGGGCTGCGTATCCATAAACTGCGTGGATTTACGCAAATTATTTCTGATTGTATATACACGGAGATGATTCCCCGCTTTACCCAAAACTGAGTTGGCGTAAAGTTATGGAAATATTTACTCAAATCCTACAGTTATGCAGTTTAGTGAAACTTGTTTCAGACTGCTTGCTTACCTAAAATGCGTATGCAAATCTCGTGTGTACGCAGTTTAGTGAAAGACAGCCCTGATCCATAAACTTGTGTATCTAAATCATCAACAGAATCATCGATTTTTAGTAAACTAATCAGTCAAGATTTCATTGATAAAATCGATGGCCTGTGCAATTAATGCAGTAATATATTAGACATGTCCAAATTGAAAACATTTGCGGACTGAAAAATGAAATTTGGCTCAAATTTCGAAATTTGTTGTAAAAAATGCAGAAAATATGTTGGGAAAAAGGAGAAAATGTTAGTTACTAGCTGTGTCTCCTTTTCCCTGAATGTTTTCAAAAACCTTCTTCTACAAGGTCGTTAAAACTCGGAATTGTGTGGTAAAGTGTTTACTATTTTGCAGATTGCGACCAGGTGCGAAACACCTTTCAAACTTTTGTTGACGTTGGGATTGATAACTCAACAAATAACATCGAGCCATTTGATGTTATACAAAATACCGACCCTGCCCAATGTTTGCTTTACTGCATCGAGGATCCAAGATGTGCACTGGTGTAAGTTTACACTTCATTTTCTCTCTCAATCTCATTGAAATGCAACTAAATATTTGAGCCATGATGTGGCAAAAGGGGATTTCATGTATCTCCTTAATGCTTTATACCAAGCAAGTCATCACATAATTACGAATCCATAAAATCCATTTTCTCTGACAAAAGACCGGATCTGGAGGTAGAATGGTCCTTTGCCATGGAGAAAGTTTACAAATAGCAAAAAGTTTCGACCCATGTCAGCCTATGCGGACATTGCAGGCTGGCATGGGTCGATACCTTTTTTGAATGTGCATTTAGCGCCCTTTTCACAGAGCGTGGCTCATTTTCCTTTGTACTTGGGTATATAAAATTTTAAGTAATTCTATTAGACAAAGACTTGCCTCCGATACGAGGTGATGACTATAATGCTGTTATTGTATTTAAATAACAGTGCATAGTGCCAAATGTCAACCAAACGAAGAATTGCGATGTAACCAGAACGTTTTACATCGTTACGGGTTCTATTTCTATCGAGCTGTAACGAGGGTAAATAACCCATGCTCTACGAAAAGAGGGTTTAATGCGTCTGCAAAAAGTATTGATTCGGGTCAGCATGCGCACTCCGCGCAGGCTGACCTGAATCGAAACTTTTTGCTATTGGTCAATTTTCTGCATGTCAAAGGACCTACAGGTGTATGTCGGTTGTTACACAAAATGGATTTTATGGACCCACAATTATGTGACGACTTGCTTGGTATCATGTATCACCGAAATACATTAAACCCCGTTTTGTCAAAACCTGGCTGAAAATGTAATTGTAAATTGAATATGTTACGGGAGATCACTCCTTCCTTACAGCATAGCTTCTTCCCGTATAAAACCAATACCTGACAACTGCGTTAGGGAGAATTCTCTTCAGCTCAGGGGTTAGTGTATTGTCTTTTAAACCTCGATAAAGTAGGATATTTGCTGCACGGGTTCGAAACCCAGCCGTGGCGATTTGTATTTGAGCTATGCATTTGTCACAATTTTCCATGTTGGTAAGAACAAGGTTTACATGCTGGTCTTGTTGCGTGTCATACAAAAGGGAAAACAATGAACATTTCCGGGGTCATAGGTAAAGGTTGCTGTCTGCATTTTCCAAAACTTTCGGGAAATGCGATAAATGAATTCTGGATGTCCTGATAAACCAGCCCTTTTGGCTCACCTAAGCCGCCGTCCGTTGTGCGCTGTCCGTCGTCCGTCGTGCGGTCGTCAACAATCACCTTGTGTGCACTCTAAAGGCCACATTTTAAGCCCAATACACATGAAACTTAATCAAAACGTTTGTCTTGATGATATCTCGGACAACTTCTAAATTGGGCCACTTCGGGTAAAAAATAGGTCACTGGAACAAGTCTAAGTAAAACACTGTGTGCACTCTAGAGACCACATTTTTTCAGCAGGATACTCATGAACTTGGTCAGGATGTTTATCTTGATAATACATGTATCTTGGACAGGTTTAAAACTGGGTCACTTCGGGTCAAAAACACTTCGGGTCACTGGAGCAAATCTCAGAAAAACATTGTGCTGTCGCCTCGTCCAAAATATAGACTGGTTATGCAGTGCACTCGTCCAATAGAATTCACTATTGTACCCAAGCATGTTAAATAACCTCATTATAGATTAATTAACTCCACTGATACAGCTAAAGTGCAATATATCCATATTCGAGACTCTGGCCTCGTTCTGAAAAATCCATATACTGGGTCCGTATTCACCAACCATTCTTAAGAACGTTCTTAGACTTATTCTTCAAGATTTTCCAAGTTTGAAAGTAACACAACTTCTGACTGGCTAAACCGAATGGTTTAGCCAATCAGAAGGTGTGTTACTTTCAAATTTGGAAAATTTTGGAGAACAAGACCAAGAATATTCTTAAGAATGGTTGGTGAATACGGACCCTGGACTCTACAGCTTCAAATATGAATTCAGATGTTTTGTACTCACGCGATAGTGTTAGACCGGTTTAACTGGGCACTATTTGTTAGGGTCAAATAATATGAGGGTTATTAAACATGTTCGGGTACAATACTGAATTCCATTGGACGAGTACACTAGAGAACCAGTCTCTATTTTGAACGAGGCGACAGCACAGTCTAAAATATAAGACTTGTTCTGCAGTGTACGAATCCAGCTGCATCCAATATTATACCAAAGCATGCTAATTACCTCTTTATTTCACACTCACGTATCTACATGCAATTTAAAATTCGACACATTTGGATCATTTCATTAGAAAATATTTGAAACAGAAAAAAAGGGTTTAAGCGAATAGTGGATTTCAGTAGACTACTCTTCCGAGCAAATATCGATATTCGGGATTTAGCCTCGTTTTAACCCTTTCCCAAACAAGCCCTGGTTTTCACGTGTCTGCAGTACAAGTCTTTTGAAAACACTGTGGGAAAAGGAGAAATTGCTCGTAACGAGCAATTTCTCCTTTTACCACAGTGTTTTCTACCCTTTTTGAGACCTTTCTGCCATTTTCATCAAATTTAAAATTGTCGTCTGCAAACTCTTTCAATTTGGACCAGTCCAGAATTTGTCGTTTGGGAAAGGGTTAAAAAATCCATATTCCTTGATTCTTGCCTCATTTTGAAAAATCCATATTCGGGAATTTACAGAGTCAAATATGAATTCGGATATTCTGCACTCACGTTGTACATAGTATTCAAAAGATTTCAGGAGTAGTTAGATTGTGGGTCTGAAAGAATTCTGTCTCTTATATACCTGTACATTTTCCAACTCAAACATATGCACCGCATGGGTATAATCAAAGCGCTGAAGGCCTCGGCATCAGAACGGGTGAAGAGGTAGGAAGATTAGGCCCAGAAGCTCAAAGTTGCTATCACATTTGTACAGACTGTGGAGTTGACAACAGAATGGAAAAACATAAATATGTAGAGGCAAATATAATGAGTATTTTTGTATAGTCTTGGCCTCATGGTCTTTGTGGATTGAAAGGAGATAATTTTTAAAGGGTTTTCTGTTTCCTTTTTTTCTTCCTTTACGTTGCTTTAGCAACAAATCATGGTAACAAACCAAAATGAGCAGCGTGCAAAAAAACTGCTGATAGAGGACAAGTCCATTGATTAATTGATCGTACGGTGTTTAAGGCCTTTTTCAACATTATTTCAGTTATTTCGCGGCGGCCAGTGCACCTGTCCATGCTTTCCTGGAGTTTCTGTTACCAGTACTCCGAACAATATTCTTTCAAAGCCACTGGCTGCTTTCCCACATAAACATCGTCGAAACAGTGGTCAGCGGTGAGAGAGGAGTGAATCCTGCCGTAATGACAATCATCAATCCTTGGAAAGAAATTGGCCAAGTCGGGGATCGAACCAGCGACTTCATGTTCCCAAGTCTTGTACGCTGAGCTACGGGGGCTCTGCTGAAGACAAGTCCAGGGAACATTTCTGGAAAGTGCACAAAATCCACATTTGATAGTTATCGAAAAGTTCAAGTTCTAAGTAAGTATATTCATTAATTACAAACATGATAAAATATCAAAGGTTCTAAAAACTCAAAGTAATAAAAAAGGGGTGTAACTGTGTCAAATATTTTGATGGTTACCTGCCCCGGTTATATGGCAGTGACTGTTACTAAGTTGCCATGATCAACCAAGTTGGAAAGCCGATTTTCATAAACAAGAGGGCCGTTGGACCTAAAACCCTCAACTGAGTAGTCATCTAGGATTGATAAATTTGAAGAGCTCTTGGTTGTGATTATGGAGAACAAATGAACCATGCGCTGGTAAAGGAGGTTTGATGCATCGCCGTGATCCATCATTCCATCCATAAAGTCCATTTTGTCGAACAACCGACTGAATAATGAGACACACAGGTTCTCTGACATGCAGAAAATTTGCCAAACGCAAAAAAGTTTCGACCCAGGTCAGCCTAAATACCTATCGAGATCAAGATCAGATTGCACTGAATGTCAAGTCTGATCTTCGGTATAAAACATCCACCAGTTACTTAACTCTTTACCATACAATCCCGAGTTTTAAGGACTCTAAGGATATAGCTTCATGAAAATCTTTTGGAAAAAGAAAATTCTCTCTCTTTTCCTACAAGGTTTTCTGCACATTCACAGCCAATAACGAACATTTCAGCTCAATCTAACTTGCTGTCCGCAAATTGTATTCAGTTTGACAAGTCTAAAATTTCATCGTTTTTCAAAGATTAACCAGTTTTCAATGTCTCATGTTACAAACTTTAAGCATATTTGATATTGTATGCGCCGAGTTTGCTATTGGTCGAAATGGTTACAGGCCGAGATGTCATATCTGGACAGCTCTGACAGGAAGAAATAAGGCATATATACCAATCAAATACATAGCTATAACTTCAGACACGAGGTGCACAGTAATTCTACAAAAGTTAAAATCTTGCCGAGGTTTTGAGACACCTTTTTCAGAGAAAGAGCACACCGTCTGTGTAAAGCACGCTATCATTATTTGACTAGAAAAAGGACAAACGAACGATCCCGATTAGTGCTCCGCAAGAACACTCGTCACAACTCGATCGATTGCGTAACTACATCTAAACATTTGATCAACGATCGCTCGAGGTTTGCCAATTGTTTCTTTCACTGTTAAGCGCACGAATTTGCAGTTATGAATAACTTCACCAGGGCCTAAAATTCTCAGTCAACACTTTCGTACGATTAAAATCGCAAATCAATCAAAGTTTGTTGTGAAATAAACCTTACTATGATATTCAAATCGAAATATTTTTATATATTTTAATGGATGTTTTCTTTCAGCGTAGTGAGATCGATTACAAGCGGTACTTTTCACTTTTACTCGGGTTTTTCCGTAAATGCTTGTATGGGATTGAAATTTTGGTATACGATTCCTATGGCCTTGGGCTTGGAAAGCCAAGCTCAGGCCAAAAACACACACGACGCAAATATATCCTTATCGCAGAATGCATACGTAAATAGTTTGCGATTTGATTGGTCTAAATATTACGCCATAGTATTTAACCGCCATTCACAATAACGAAGTTACTTCTCAAGAAACCGGTATATGTTTTATACGATTAAAGTGGTAAATAATTGCAATATTCTGTTCTGTGCTGTAGGAATATACTAAAAGTTGTAAGGATGTAATGAAAGGATTGTTATGGTGTAGGAACATTTATGGTGGTTGTATCTGTTTCTTGCTGCGTAAGAAAATTTCGGCATCTCGGTCGACCTTCGGTCTCGCGTTATATCCGTTTTTCTCACGCTGCCCAAAGCAAGTACAAGGCCCGTCCTTTATAAATCTTGACTTCATGCTCAAGTAAGTTTGTGCTCAAACTTTCAATTACACTACTGTTTCTGAAAGTACGACAATGAGTTATAAAGCCTTTCATTTGATAAGAAGAAGGACAGAGAAGTTCTTAAAGTTGAAATGTTGCTCACAATCAATTGTGTACAATTTTGAAATGTTATGGTTAGCTTAGTTGAGCATGAAAAAAGTTTTATAAGCACCGACCCAGGAAATTCACCGCAACATAGCATTCCGAATCTATGCTTAAATAGATCGATGCATGTTCGACTATGCTTTTATATTTCAGACAAGTAACAGATTCTGATGAACAATATGGATGTGAAATCTATGGACCGGTACCTGATTATTCGCTCATTTTGGTCGACTACAAAGGACGAACTGTCTATCTGCGTAATTGTGAATAAAATCACATACATACATGGCGCTTCACAACCAGCTGATCCGAGTCTATACAGCAATATACACAGGAGCCATGCTCTGACAAAAGGGGGTTTAATGCATCTCGAAATTCCACAATGATGGATCAATAAAATCTGTTTAGTTTTACAAGTGGATGTGGCGGTAGACTGGTCCCTTGCAATGCAGAAAATATACAAGCTGCAAAAAGTTTCGACCCATGTCAGCCTGCGCGAATTGCGCAGGCTGACATGGGTCGATACTTTTCGCAGATGCATTAAGACCCCTTTTCATACAGCATGGCTAATATGTACTTGTACTGAAATGAACTCTTTACAAGACGACACCATTTAAGACTAATCCAAATTGTAAACACGTGCAGACGACAAATTAATATATGACTTAGATGATATGGTTTGTTTTTTGTATAGGATACAAAATACTGTTGGAAAAGGAGCAAACGCTGGTTACCAGCGTTTTCTCTCTTTTCCACAATATTTCAAAACAATTAGTTTCAGAAGGTAACGGGTCGAAATGAATCAAGGGGCGAAAAATCCTTTTTTGTGAGGATTTATGGCATCAATTTAGATAGGTAAAGTAAAAACTTTAAGGTACATCCTTACAGACAGAGAAAAAAAAAACGCTGAATGGCTCAGGATTTGTCCTCATTTATAGCCGTAAACGACAACGGTGATTTCTTGGAAGGCTGCCAATAAATGAAATGTATTTTCTATCCGTCGTAATCTTTGCAACCTTGCAGCCGTCAGGGGCAACATTTGGCATGAAGATACAAGAATTATTATAGTTTCATTAACCCTTTACCAAACGATCCCGACTTTTAACGACCCTGTAAGAGAAGCCTTTTGAAAACATTGTGGGAAAAGGAGAAAATGCTGGTAACCAGCATTTTCTGCTTTTCCCACAATGTTTTCTACCCTACCCATACCAAATTTCAATTTTTCTGTGCCATTTATTTTGTTGTCTGCAAATGCTTTCAATTTGGACCAGTCTTAAATTTTGTCGTTTGGTAAAGAGTTAAATAAAGAGGAAATGGGTCAAAATCTGGCAGAAAAAACGAGTATAGATGTATCTTTAGAGAATATATTCAGATATAGAAGAGGAAATTTTGCTTTTTGTTTAAATGTCCTAATATATAGGGTTTCATGTTCGCTTTTTAGATATAGAAGAGGAAATTCAATTTGTTCTAATATATGTGGGTCATGCTCTGTGAAGAGGGGGCTTAATGCATCTGCGAAAACTATCGATCCAGGTCAGCCTGCGCAGTACGCGCAGGCTGACCTGGGCCGAGAGTTTCGCTTCTGGTTAATTTTCTGTATGTTCAAGGACCAGTCTACATTATGATTCAGTCGGTTTGTTAAAAAGATAGTAAAAAAGTTAGTATCATGTATATATATATATATATGTGTGTGTGTGTGTGTGTGTGTGTGTGTGTGTGTGTGAGGGATGCATAATGCACCTTCGTGATTCATGATACCAATCAAGCCATCACATAATTATGGATCCATAATAGCCATTTTTTAATAACCGACTGAATCATGAGGTAGACTGGTCCCAGGACATACAGGAAATTGACCAATAGCGAAAAGTTTCGGGCCAGGTCAGCCTGCGCGGACTGCGCAGGCTGACCTGGATCGATGCTTTTCGCAGATGTATTCAGCCCTCTTTTCACAGAGCATTGCTCATATATGATATTGATGTCGCTTTTTTATGAAACCATATCATTTAAGACGTTCGAGTTTGCAAAAGTTATTACAATTAACGGTACAAATATAGACTATTTTCATTTGCATTTTTCATTACGTTTTAAGTCTATACTTATTGAATACAAAAACAGTTATTTATAGTAAATGATTAACCCTGTACCAAACAATGAAATATTAGATTGGTCCAAATTGACGGAATTTTCAGAGGACTGATAAAGATGACCAGCTTTTTTTCTGCTTTTCCCACAATGTTTTCAAAAGACACCTTTCTCAGGGTCGTTAAAACTCGAGGTTATTTGGCAAAAGGTTAAGGAAAACTTACTGATGCGTTAAAAGAAGCTCATTATAGATTTGAGCGGCGCTTTGGCAAAAGGGGGTTTAATGCATCTCTGTGATGTATTTTACCAGGCATGTCATCACATTATTATGGATTGTTATTATTACAGATTTGAGCTGCGCTCTGGCAAAAGGGGGTTAATGCATGTCCGTGAGGCATTATATTAGGCAAGTGATGACATTAATATGGATCAATAAAATCTATATTTCGTCTAGCTCGAATCACGAGGTCCTTTCACACACAGAAAATCTGCAAATGGCAATATACCTCGATACTTTTTTTTTTTTCTTTTTTTTTTTTATTACAGTTGATTAAACCCCCTTTTGACAGAGCATGGCTCATTTCCTTTTCGTAGCATTTTGTAGTTGAATTGTTTAAGCGTTTAAGTCTATGTGTGTTTTAGAGAGAGAGACGCACACAGACAGACACACAGACAGACACACCGACACACAGACAGAGAGAGAGCGAGACAGACAGACAGACAGACAATCAGGCAGGCAGGCAGGCAGGCAGACAGACAGACAGACAGGCAGAGAGAGAAACAGAGAGAGAGACTATTATGAATTACTCAGTTTTTTTCGAATTTTCGAATCATTAATTTTGTTGTATGGAGAAAAAAAGGTTTTATTCTGTATTCAATAAATATTGTCATAGGGTAGAAATTCAGTTTATGTGACCGCCATTTTGGTTTTGTGACCTTTATCTGACATTCATACTCTCTGAAAAGGGGGTTAAATATACCTATAAGAAGCATCTACCAAGATCAGCCTGCACAGTCCGCGCATGCTGACCTTGGTCGAAGCATTTTTGTTTTCGGTCAAAGGACCAGTCTTTCCCCATGATTCAGTTGGCTATTTGACAAAAATGAATTTTATGTATCTAAAATTATGTGATGGCTTGCTTGGTATGAATTACGAAGATGCACCAAAACTCCTTTTGCCAGAATATGGCTGATATGTTTAAACCCTTAAGGTGACCTGTATAAACCCGTAAGCCCTCCTGTGCACGAAAAAGAAAAATCAATTTTAGTCTTCAAATAAGACTCCGGTAATTTGAAAGGCAATTATTTTAAAGAAACCTCCACAAAACAGCGAACAATGTCGATTTACGTCAACTTTACTTTTCGTGTATTTTTAACGTTATCTGCACTGTCCACAACAGCAATATTTCTTATTTCCATGGGTTAAACTCTTCAAGTTAACGGCGCCCGCCCGGGTAGCTCAGTGGCAAGCGTATCTGACTCGTGACCTGGTGGTTGTGAGTTCGATACCCGGTTGAGGCAAACTTTCTTTCCGGCGATTTTTTGCCTCTCCCCTCTGATGCATGTGAGAAAAGTAGTCAGTGGCTTTGGAAAGAAAGTTGTGTCAGGGCTGATGTGAGGCAGCCAGGAAACACACGGGTGCGTCACTGACCGCCATGATATGACCTGACCTATTAAAATGGCGTTGAATTCCAACACAAACGAATCAAGTTATAGGCACGTTTAGACTTACTACAGGGACCACATGTAAAAACAAATCATGGGCATCAATGAATTACAATCAAACGCAGCCATCTGTACTAACGGAGGCACATTTCCTTTGCGATGCAGCGTCTAATAAGTATATCGAAACGTTCATTTCCCATTTTCGTTTTTCCGTTATAAATAAGTTAACGATTTGGCTACGTCACGGGCACCTTGTAGGTTCCGATACTGTCGTGCTGTCTCGCGAGACTAGGTCATTTTTTTTACCATATATGCAGAAAAGTTCTCAAAGGGAGATAACTATATCGGATTGACGATTATAAGTATTAGAATTGGCCTTTGCCCCTTATCAGTCTATAAAAGTGAACAGGCCTGCAAGATAAGGTTAAGGTTAACCCTTTCCAAGATGAAAGAGTTTAGACCTGTCCACAATGAAAGCATATGCAGGTGACAAATCGAAAGTGGCTCAAATATTACGATTTGTCTTTAATAGGATAGAAACCATTGTGCGAAAAGGTGAAAATGCTGGATACCAGTTACCAGATTTTCTTGCTTTGCCACAATGTTTTCAAAACTCTGCTTCCCAAACATTGGATTCCACGGTAAAGGGTTAATGCAGTCGTAAGTATATATCAACCGACGAACATTTTTATCTTAATATAGCCAGATAAATTTACAAAAAATCGGTTGTGAAAATTACTCATTCCCAATTTCATTTCTTTCCCCAAATATTTTGAACGAAAAATGAGAGTTTGGATTTTCAGTGCCGTAGTGCTGGGTCACGTGATTTGCCAGGTAATAGTTTTTCACTATCAACTTCAATCTTTCGCTCTGCACTTAATTCTTGACCAAACGACAACATTTTGGACTTGTTGAAATTGAGAGCATTTGCATGCAGACGACATATTGAAATCGGCTCATTTGGTTGCAGGTAATTTTGAAAGGTTAGAAAACATTGTTGGTAAAGAAGAAAATGCTGGATACCAGCATTTTCTTCTTTCCAGCAAAGTTTTCAAAACGGCCTCAAAAAAAAAAAAAAAACAAAGCAAACAAACGCTTGTAACAGTCACTGAACCAAGAATCAATCCCTTCTACCTTTGATGTTTTTGTTTTTTGTCATCGGAAAATGACTGAGAAAAAAGACGCTTTTACACGGTTTATGAAACGAAATAAGTGGATTAACAGATTAACTTTCATCCAGATGACAAAATCGTAGACCTAGACAAAACTGAAAGCCTCTGCAGACGCAAAATTTAGAATGTGACTCAATTCATGGGGCGTGTCTTTAAAATGGAAGAAAACATTGAAGAGAAATGGAGAAAGTGCTCCTAACAAGCATTTTCTCTTTTCCCTGGTAACAATGATTTCAACAGTAATCTACCTCAGGGTAGTGTAAACTCGGGATTGTGTGGTAAACGGTTAATAAGTTCATGCCATAGCAGATAAAGTATTCGAAGCAAAATATGAACATTTTTCCAGTTTCGACCTTACGTATTTAAATCTAAACCTGGTCAGATTTGCCCGTAGGCCTAGTTTTTTTTATAGGGTCGAGCCCGCTTGCTTCGTCGTAAGCGTACAGAACTTTAAACCAGGGGGCCTCTGGTTCGAGTCCCCCGCTCGGCTAGTTTCTTTCCGAGGATGGGTAATAGTCCTTGCGATTGGATTCGCCCAAACAGTACATTCTAGGCCGAGCTCTTTAGCACAGTCGTTAGCGTACAGGACTTGAAACCAAGGATCGCTGGTTCGATTTGCCAGCTCGGCGAAGTTCGTTCCGAGGATTTATGATGGCCATTGCGACAGGATTCTTTTCCCTCTCGCCGCTGATCATTGTTTCGAAAATGGGTTTGTGTGAAAGCAGCCAGCCGCTTTGGAAGAGTATTTTGCGGCGTACTGGTAAGATAAACTCCGGAAAGCATGGATAAGTAGGCTATAGGCCGCCACGATGTAATTGAAATAATGTTGAAAACGCCGTCAAAAAACCAACCAACTGACAGACCGACCGACCAACCGACCAAACCAACAAACAACCAAACAAATAAACAAAGAAGTTGTTTTGTAGGTTACCGGCATACAGATCATCGCACCAAGCTATATAAATGTGTCTGAAGCCGCGCTTCCTGGTAAGTCACTTTGAAATAATCCGAAGTTTTAACGTCCCTGGAAAAGAAGCCTCTTTGAAAAGATTTTTGGAAAAAGGAGCAAGTACTGGTAACCAACATTTTCTCCCTTTCCCCACAATGTTTTCTACGTTTTCTAAGACAAATTCCACCATTTTAAGCCATATTCAGTTTGTTGTCTCCGAGTGCTTTAAAATTCGACTAGTACAAAAAAATGTCGTTTGGTAAAGCGTTAACCTCAAGACCGTTTATCAAATCAAATACACGGTTTCAATTAGACCATAAATTTTGCGTTTTTAATAATGGGCTTATTTTGTCAAGATTTCTGACTAAGGTGAGGGTTAGAGTTGATCAAAGATCCATACACATTAAATGCAGTATGATTGTGATCTGCAATACCAGCAAGTATGCTCTGGGAAAAGCTATCTAGTGCATCTTCGTATTGAATTTCACCAAGCAAGCCGTCACGTGAACTAGATCCATTTTGTCTAAAATCCAGCTGAACCATGTGGTAGAGAGGTCCCTTGACAGGCAGAAATGTAAACCATCGCAAAAATGTTCGACCCAGGTCAGCCTATGCAGGCTGCCCAGACTGGGATGGGTTGATACCCTTTGCAGATACATTAACCCTTTACCAGACGACAAAATTTTAGACCTGTCCAAATTGAAAGCATTTGCTGACGACAATTTCAATGTGGCTCAAATGGTGATATTTTTTTCTCTGATAGGGTAGAAAACATTGTGGGAAAAGGAGAAAATGCTGGTTACCAGCATTTTCTCCTATTCCAACAATGTTTTCAAAAGGCCTCTTTCTCAGGGTCGTTAAAAGTCGGGATTGTGTGGTAAAGGGTTAAACGAGCTTTTCACAGAGCATAACTCATAAATTTAGCACTTTACTAAATGACAAAATTTTAAACTGGTTCAAATTGAAAGCATTTGCAGATAACAAGTCAAATATGACGCGAATGATAATGTTTGTATCCGAAAGGATAGGAAGCACTGTTGGGAAAAGAGAAAATGCTGGTTATCAGCATTTTCTCCTTTTCGCATGATGTATTTAAAAAAAAAAAAGACTTCTTTTTCAGGTTCTGGTTTAAACTCGGGATTGTGTAAAGAAGTTACTTCTGGCCTATGCAGACTTGAGCTAATATTCGATATACGTATTCATTCGCAATATCACGTGTTTGAAGAATCGCCATTTTACTGCATGCATGCATTTTTGAAAGTAATTGTTTGAAGAAACTGCATACGAATTAGGCGAAGAAGGAGATTGTGATGATGGTGTTGATGATGATGATGATGATGATGATTAAAAAATACAAAGACAGGTCATGTCTCGTTTTGACAGGCACAATACTCGGCACATTTACAGTCACCGACCAGCAAGGCCGCGTAACGGTTTATGGGGCAGATGCTCGAACCAAGGAACTTATAACGTTTAAGCTCGTCCAGTTCCTCTCCGCCAACGACACTACAACCTCTACACAATATGTTCTGGTTCTATATCAGATTCTGGACCGTGAACTGGTTAAGTAAATGAGCCATGCTACGGCAAAAGGGGGCTTAATGCATCTCCGTGATGCATGATACCAAGCAAGACATCATGTAAGAGTATCGTAAGGTAGACTACTCCCTTGACATACAGAAAATTTACCGATAGCGAAAAGTTTCGACCCAGGTCAGCCTGCGCGAACAGCGCAGGCTGACCTGGCTCGATACTTTTCGCGGATGCATTAAGTCCCCTTTTCACGGAGCAGGACTCAATTTTTTTTTCAACCTTTTCACGAATGTGAAATAATAAAAGTCGTATATCTTGACTGACTTCGTCCTTACCCAAACGACAAATTTCTAGACTTGTCCAAATGGAACGCGTTTGCAGACGACTAATCTGGGTCCATACTTTTCGCAGATGCATTAAGCCCCTTTTGACAAAGCATGGCTCAAATACAATTTCTCTTTAATGAAGTATAAAATGAAGTAACATATGACGCCTTTCAATTTCTATCTCAAACATGCGTAAGTTAGAAAAAAATATAATGGGTATATTACATCAGGAACAATGGAAGCTATGTGATAAATAGAAGATCTTACATGAGTGTTTATGTATTATCATTTTTATCAAATGAGTTGACTGAAAATGTATCACACGAGCTTTTGCGATATATATATATATATATATATACATTTTAGTCAACGAGTTTGATAAAAACGATAATACATGAACAGGCATGTGAGATTCTATTTGTCACATAAAACGAATGACAGACAAAAAAATATCCTGCATCATCACCCTTAACCTATACAACATTCACGGGTCCATGTTTACAGTTGTAGTTCGGTTTCAAATGTGTATATACACAAGTAGATAGGTCTTTGATATTTACTCCGAAAGTACAATGAAACAGTTTCTAAAGGGGGAAAGTCGGCCTATTTCCGCAATTTTGCTGATTTAAAAGACTTTCGATGCATTTTTTGGTTTTTATTAAACATGAAAATCAAAAAAATTCCACGCGCCATAGCAACAATGACGTCATTTTTTCGCGAAAAGGCGTAGTCGTACAAATTCCGGCACGTGCTGTGTCTGATTTCTCAGGCTGCAAGCGCTCATGACTAAAAACTAAGAAGAACCGGGGCCCAAAAAATCGATAATACACTAGTGTATTATCAAAAATAAGTCATGGGTTTAATACTCTGCGGAATAAGGTTTCATGTGATAAAAATGTCACTAAACGAGTCTAGACATATGTTATTATGTGAGCCTCTGGCGAGCTTAATAACATATTTGTTGACAAGTGCAATAAAAATCAATGTAAAGGCCAACGAATGTCAGATTCCTTTCATTTTATAACGAAATCTCGCGAACCGTGGAGTAGAATATACAATAACATACATTCATACACCGTAATTTTCATGACGAAAACTCTATTCAATTTACTGAAAAAAGTAAAAAAAAATGACGTCACACAAGACGTCACATAGTGCTTATCTGAAACGTGTCTAAGAGAAGAAAATCCGCACATGGTATAATACTGAAAACAAGGGAGGTTATCTGATAAATGTGTTTGTCTATCTTTTCATTGTTCTTCAATGAATTTCGCGAATTAGAATTCAAAACATTTTCCATAAAAAGGCGAACTATAACAAGGGAGATTATGTGTTATATACTGAACTCCATTACGACACAACCTCGCTTGATTTCAGTGAAATATACCCACATATATATTCATTATCTTTCACACATTTAAGTTAAGAAATGCGTGGCCTCATATGTGACGTCATTTTATACTTGTTTCATAGAAGTGAATGGGGTTTTATTCCTGAAAATTACAACTTTTGTTTAGATGGTTTGCCTTGTCTGACTTCCAATTTATGAAATATCATAATTAAGATGAAAAGGTCTGACATTCTTTGGCTTTTGAGATATATAGGATCTGACATGAGTTGGCGTTTGAGATAAAATGATATTAAACGAGTCTAGGAAAGATGTTATCAAGCGAGCCTTTGGCGAGCTTAATTATATTTTTTGACGAGTTTTTTAAAAAAAATGTCTCTAGAACCAACGAATATAAGATTCTTTTTATCACATAATGACATTTCACAAATTAGATCTATATAGATCTATCGGGAGATATAAAACCATCAATAAATGCTCGTGCCGTAAGAAACCCATTCCATTCTGTGAGATACGTACAAAATGACGTCAAAACTGACGTTACACAATTGTGATATCAAACGCGTATAGGATATAGAGAATACGTACATAGTGTTGTCGTAGATCAAAAATATCTAACGAGGTTGGGAGAATTGATAATTGTCGAGCCTTGGCGAGACAATTATCAATTCTCACAACCGAGTTAGATATTTTTGATCTACGACGACACTATGTACGTATTCTATTTATCTTTTAACCTATGATTTGTACTCATTGTGAAAAGATGTGAAAAATGTTGCTGACAAATACATTTTAAAAGTTTTAAAAGTTTATTTATGTCGGAACTCCTATTTTAAAATTGCATTACCCACATACATAGTACTTTATCGTACTAATTAAACGTCCGAAAATTGCGATTGAGATCGCTTGGGATTATTCTATTTGAGAAGACGCGGTAAACGAGCATTCAAATGACGTCACGGGCAGGAATTACGTAGGCAGATCAGTGGAAAGTAGCGCGCGTGCTATGACATCGTTCTTTTTTCGCGGGATTTCTGTAGTAATCGTTACTGTTTTTGGAATGCATTTCATTCATAAATGGTGATAGCGGGCGGAGTCAGTGGAACTTACAGTTCTATAAATATCCGTGGTATATCAAAAAGCTATAAATATCCGTGGTATATATAAAAAAAAAAAAATATATCGCATGGGTGTTATTGCATGGATATCCGGTTAGTTGAAAGATAAAAAAATTCGTAATGGGTATGTTACACTGGAAACAAGGGAGTTTTTTTTTTTTTTTAAACTCGTCAGCTAAAGTGTTAACTAACTTGCTCAATAACATTTTTTTTTTTTACTCTTTTAATAAGATTTTCAATTTAGGTCATATGCTTTATCTATCACATTATTAGTATCATGATTTTTTCTTTCTCTACGTTTCAGGAAACGACAATAACGCTCCATATTTCTGTCGTAGATGCCGTTGGGAACCAGGTAAAGATGCAAACCCTTACATCTACAGTTAACTCTTTATCTAACGGCAAGATTTTAGACTCGTCCAATTCGATAGTATTTGCAGACGAAAAATTAAATGAAGCTCAATTGCTGCGATGTGACTTTGATAGGGCATAAAAAATAGTAGGACGTGACGATAATCGTAAAAGTGTTTTCTCCTTGTTCAACAATGACTTTTACAACCTTATTTCGTCAGGGTTGTTAAAACAGAAAATTGTTCGGTAAAGGATTTTCTCTTTGCTTTGACCAACTACTTTTGGAGAAAACAATACTGTCCCTTTTTCATGATGTTTTCGATCGTAGTTAAAATTTGTAATGGGTATGTTACATCGGAAACAAGGAAGGTTATCTGATAAAAATGTTACTAAACGAGTCTAGAAATATGTTATTATGTGAGCCTCTGGCGAGCTTAATAATATATTTGTTGACAAGTGTAATGAAATTTGATCTAAAGGCCAACGAATGTCAGATTATTTTTATTACATAACGGAATTTCGCAAATTGTGGAATAGAACATGCAATATCATACATTCATACACGGTAATTTTCAAACTCTATTCTCTTTACTGAAAGAAGTAAAAATGACGTCACATAAGACGTCACATAGTGCTTATCTGAAACGTGTCTAAGAGATAGAGAATAGATGGTTGGTGTCTTGGATGGGTTAAGTTTATCGGGCAAGGCGGAGGAATTTATCTGGTGAGCCGAAGGCGAACCGGATAAATTTCGGAGCCGAGCCCGATAAACTTAACCCATCCAAGACACCAACCATCTATTCTATTTATCCTGTCACGCACTCTGCAAGAACAAAACAAAAAACAAACATTGATATAAAGACCGTACCCCCCATTCAACATCTTACGGTACTGATACCATAAAATTCCGAAGCCGAGCATGACAAACTTTCTTGAAATCAAAGACACTATGTTATTGTATAATTCCACAATCCACGACACTATTCTGTCTATCCTGTTTCTCATTTGTAAACAATCCTAAATCCGACTAGATAGAATATTTCGCTCGAAATTAAAGTACGTATTGACATCTTTCTCACTATGAAATAAACACACAAATGGCGAACTGTGTAAAGCGCTTTGGGTATGCAGCTGCAATAATGACGTTATAAATTATATTGACTACGTCATAAACGTGACGTAAGACCTCGGGAGAATGCTGTGGCGAAGAATTCTGTTTTATTATAAATAATAAGAAAAATCAATATGTGCATCGAATTTTAAGCGATAATTTTACTTTAAAATATTGATTTCGTATCGCGCTACCTAAAAAAGGAGTTCCGGCTGGTCACATTACCAACTAGCCTAATAAACCTTGATCACGTGGTCAACTGACATAATAAACCTAGTCACGTGGTCAAGTGACCGTATATCACCAAGTTTATATGACCCCCTGTTATACGACGGAATTTATAGGAGGTGACAGGATAAATAGAGAATAGATGGTTGGTGTCTTGGATGGGTTAAGTTTATCGGGCAAGGCGGAGGAATTTATCTGGTGAGCCGAAGGCGAACCGGATAAATTCCGGAGCCGAGCCCGATAAACTTAAACCATCTAAGACACCAACCATCTATTCTATTTATCCTGTCACGCACTCTGAAAGAACAAAACAAAACAAAAAACAAACATTGATATAAAGACCGTACCTCTTATTCAATATCTCATGGTACTGATACCATAAAATTCCGAAGCCGAGCCTGACAAACTTTCCTGGAATCAAAGACACTATGTTACTGTCTAATTCCCCAATCCACGACACTATTCTGTTTATCCTGTTTCTCATTTGTAATGAATCCTAAATCCGACTAGATAGAATATTTCGCTCGAAATTAAGGCACGTATTGTCATCTTTCTCACTAGGAAATAAACACACAAATGCCGAACTGTGTAAAGCGCTTTGGGTATGCAGCTGCAAAGATGACGTCATAAATCATATTGACTACGTCATAAACGTGACGTAAAACCTTGGAAGAATGTTGTGGCGAAGAATTCTGTTTTATTTTAAATAAGAAGAACAATCAAAATGTGCATCGAATCTTAAGCGATAATTTTACTTAAAAATTTTGATTTCGTGTCGCGGTACCTAAAAAAGCAGTTCCGGCTGGTCACATGACGAACTAGCCTAATAAACCTTGATCACGTGACCAACTGACATAATAAACCTAGTCACGTGGTCAAGTGACCGTATATCACCAAGTTTATATGACCCCCTGTTATACGACGGGATTTATAGAAGGTGACAGGATAAAAGAAAATCCGCACAGGGTATAATACTGAAAACAAAGGAGGTTATCTGATAAATGTGTTTATCTATCTTTTCATTGTTCTTCAGTGAATTTCGCGAATTAGAATTCAAAACATTTTCCATAAAAAAGGCGAACTATAACAGGGGAGATTATGTGTTAAATATTGTTTTCGATCGTATTCTGGTATGAACTTTCATACATGTTGATGATTATCCATATTCTATAAGAAAGTCGACCGGAAACAAGTTTCATGAGGGAAACGAAAAATCACAGGATCAAATAAATGAGTTGTTTGGCTGTCGCAGCCAGAGGCATTTTGCTTTTGACAAGCTTTTCCCACTGTAATTGATCCGTCCTCTGGCAAAAAGGGCCTTAGTGCATCTCCGTGATCCATGATACCAATCAAGCCATCACATAATTATGGATACGTGATAGCCATTTTTTTAAAACAACCGACTTATCATGAGTTAGACTGATCCTTGACATACAGAAAATTGACCAAAAGCGAAAAGTTTCGGCCCAGGTCAGCCTACACGGACTGAGCAGGGGGACCTTCGTCGATACTTTTCGCAGATTCATTATGGAATAAGAAGGGGCATTTGTTTCTTACTAGCGTGGTAAATTGGTGTAATTAGTTTAGGCTTCTGGCTCTGTGTAGAATTATACTCATAGGATAGTACTCCTGAGGGAGAATGAAAATTTAAATATTTGGTACATGCAAATGCTCCTTTTCCTAGGTTGTTTTTAAAGATGCCTGCTGGATAGAATTAAAACAACATGTTTGTATGATAATGGTTTTATCATTATTTTTGTATGGTTTTTAACGCTGTTTTCAACATTTTTTTTTTTCAGTTATCTCGCGGCGCCAGAGCACCTTCCCCTGCTTTCCAAGAGTTTCCTTTACCAGTTCTTCGCACAATGTTCCTTCCGAAGCCACTGGCTGCTTTTCCACATAACCATGGTCGAAACAATGATCAGCGGTGAGAGAGGGAATGAATTCTATCCGGTGACTATAAATTAATCCCGGGAAAGAAATTCGTCGAGTCCTGTACCCACTGAGCTACAGGACTCGGTATCGTATTTGTACTTTCTCGTGCTCCCTTTTTTATCAAACCGCCATATTGTTTTCAGAAAACCTTCAGTGTATCATTATATATCGAGGACGTCAACGATAATCCGCCCATATTTGACCATCAGCATTACTTATTTCAAGTGTCAAGCGTAAGTTGTTGTTCAAATCAAATGAGCCATGCTCTGGAAAAAAAGGGCTTTAATGCATCCCCTCATACCAAGCGAGAAAGCACATAATTATTGGTCAGCACTATCCATTGTGTCTTACAACCGACTGAATCTGGAGGTTAACTGATCCTTTAACATGCAGAAAATTGACCAACAGCAACAGGCTTCGACCCAGGTCAGCCTGCGTGGACTGTGCAGGCTGACCTGAATCGATACATTTTGGCGATGCATTAGACGCATTTTCACTTTGCATGGCCCAACCGAATTTAACCCTTTTTCCAAAATATCCTGTGTTTGCCCGACCCAGATGAACACACGTTTTGAAAACACAGTAGGAAAAGGAGAAAAGGCCGGTAACTAGCATTTTCTCATTTTCCCAAAATGTTTTCCAGCCATTTTAAAGACAAATTCCATTACTTGAGCCAAAATAAATTCACTGTCTGCAAAAGTGATTATTCTGGAGAGCCTAAAAGGTTGTTGACTGCTAAAGATTTAAAGCAGCTACATTATGAATAGTCCGGTCAGGTGGCAGGGCACTTGGAAACTTGTTCATGGCTGTGGCGAATCATGTCGTCCGGCGCCGAAGGCGAGGCGGCGACATGATTCGCCACAGCTGTGAACAAGTTTCCTTGTCCTGCCACCTGACAGGACAACGAAGTTATACGGCAAAGTTTAATCATTGCAACGTGTATTCAAGTGAAGTTTTCCTGTTTTATGGTCTCACAAATCGAGTACGCTTACTGAATCGAATTTTCCTTCTGAGTTCACGAACACATTGAAAAATGACGTCAAAATCATCGGTTATATTTTCAAGAGTGGCGCAGCCACTCTTGAAAATAATACTGATGATGTTCGCTCGATGAAATAAATTTCGATCTTTCACCGACAAGTGAAAAAATATATTTATTTCATGCTTCTATCCCCTTTTTTGTTTGAACTTTCATCAAAATCCAGTAGTTGTTTTAGGTAATTCCCCATGGCGTAGCCCCTCACAAAACAATGCATTACAGTGTTACGTAAAGCTCGAAAAAACTATAGGCTGAATGCGTCGTGTAAATTACATCATATTTCCCCCTGGTTGAATGGCACGCGCTGTTTACCTAGGTAACTAGTGCGCGGGACCTACTTTTTCCGCCTTCAATTGAAGAGTTAGAAAATATAAAATCAGTATTTTTCACTGGTCGTTAACTTGAAATATCAAACCATAATTCACCATTATTTCTCGATAAAATACCGAAAAGCATGAAATGAAACCATGTCTTTACATTTTAGAATGTGACAGTTGGTGCGATAGTTGCTCAAGTAAGAGCAGTAGATTTAGACCAGGGCCAAAATGGTATGGTGCAGTATTCTCTGCCGGTGAGCTTTCTTTAATGTTGTTAACCGTAGATTTCATCAAGTTTTAAGTTTAAAGTTTTATTTGCACAAAACCACAGTGTTGCGCTAATTGGCAGTATATAATATAATATTCCAAATATTCTAATTAATTGGATAACAGAGACAGAGAAAGAGAGGCAGAGAGAGAGACAGAGAGGGAGAAGAGAAAATCATACACTATCTCCGAATTCAAATCTTACCATTTAACAGTATGGAAATTATTGTGAAGATGACAGTCTATTATTGTACAGTCGGTCCAAGTGTTATTCGCTGGCGTTATAGCTTGCTCAGTAGGATGAATCAAAGAAATGCATTAAACCTCCCTGTCCCGGAGCATGGCTGATATACATGTACATGTATACATATTTATGTCACGAGTATCTGGCAAGCTACTAAATGTTTTCCTTTTACATTACAGGCTTATCCAGACGTCTCGTCACTGGTTGCAGTTGACGCAGACACGGGGCGAATCACTTTATTAACATCGCTGGATTTAGACTCGCCGATGCTGAGTTTTGTTATTCGTGCGACGGTATGAAGAGAACTACTTCCTCTTCAGTCTCAGCCATTTTCACATGAATAGTAGCTATCTATTCTCTGACAAGATAGTCCTTAGACCATCTTACGTTTTGGCTGCTATGCCTGACTTGAGGATAAATTATTGTGCGGACAGTGTAGATACAAGATCAGACTGCACAGAACGTGCAGTCTGATCTTGAATCTACACAGTCCGATACGGAGATAATTTTCCCCAAAGTACCTGTGAAATAGCAAAATCTGGGCTTTTTACTAATGGCTTGAAAGTTTCATTTCACTTTTTTAGAATGTTTAGAGTTTAGACTTTACCACACAATCCAGAGTTTTAACAACTCTGTGGAAGAAGGCTTTTGAAAAACTGTGAGAAAAGGAGAATTTTCTCCTTTTCCCCCCATTTTTTTCTTTCGCCTGAAGTACGAATCCTATTATTTCAGCCACATTTTGAATTAGATCTTATGCCGTATATCAAAATTTCTTTTAAAAGACTTACAGATGTGACTAGATAATTGAGCCATGCTCTGACAAAAGGGGGCTTAATGCATCTCCATGATACATGAAACAAAGCAATTTACCATGTTATTATGGATCCATGAAGTCCATTTTGTCGAACGAGTGTCTAAATCATGAGGTAGACCGGTCTTTTGACATACAGAAAATTGACCAATAGCGAAAAGTTTCGGCCAAGGTCAGCCTGCTTGGACTGCGCGGACTGCGTAGGCTGACTTGAGACGATGCTTTTCGCAGATGCATTAAGCCCCCTTTTCACAGAGCAAGGCTTATATATTTTTCTTCGCTTTCGTATTAACTGTACATTTAAATTCTATCAAAAAGATGCAATTATGGGCGTTTAAAGAACAGGGTGGTCCGTATTAAGCGGTAAATCCGTCTTTTTTTTTTGTTTTTTTTCATTACACCAGATACTGATTTGAATACGAATCTTCATCATCTACACGTGTTATTGATCACGTCACGTTCCCACAGGTCTTTGAGAAGCTCTAGGCGAAACCTAAAAATACTCTAACAACAGAGCAATTGTTGCCCAAATTATCACATTTGTTTTTAAACGGTAGAAAATGGTGTGGAAAAAGGGAAAAAATGCTTTCCTACGATGTTTTCAAAAGCCGGATCATGTGGTGCAGAGTTAATGTGGTGTTTTTCTCGCAAGGGAGATAATTTTGTTTCAGTTTACCTCCCCTATTTTCTGGCAACTACACTGACTTCTGATTCCATCTTTTTCTTACAGGATCTCGGAGTTCCTAAGCTATCTTCTTTTACCACGGTGACAATAATGGATCAATGAAGCGGGGAGTTCCATAGCTTAAGCTGATGGTTCCGTACATTTGTATATTTTGAAAGAGTAAATTAAGCGGCTTTTACGTACACTGTACTGCGTTAGACCTGCAGACACTGAATATCTTCCGCTAGGTGGCATTTTTCAAATATTGATCCATCTGATTACAGCATTTTGGGTACAGAACTGGACGTTGTCTGCGCATGTCATATTCTTCGAAATATTTGAAAAATGCCACCTGGCGGAAGAAAATGATTTGATTATGTATGCACAAGATACCATTTTGAAGGTTTTCCTTATTCTGTATTTGGAATTTATATTTCCCGTTTGATATTCTTAAAATTTCAAAACCTAGGAGCGAAAAACATGGTCGATTTAACCACAGACGTATCACTAATAGCTATTTTTTGTTGACAGGGTTTTGAGTTTACACGCACAGCGTATTAATACTATCCTGTACAGGATAGTAATTGAAATAGCAGACAGGTCAGTCTTCGAAGAATATGACCTTCTGTCAATATCCTTTTTTGCCACTTGTTTTCATCTGTATTCTTGCATGAACAATATTGATCAACACTTTAACGTTTTCACAAGTTATTGATTGAGAACTCTCTCTCACTATATTAGTTGTCCGGTCAGGTGGCATTGCACTTGGGAACTTGTTCAGGGCTGTGGCAAATCATCTCGCACCGAGCCGAAGCTCTTAAATTAGGTCAAAAATGGGATCATTCAGCTTCGCCGAAAGAAAAATACTTCTTTATTAAGAACCATGAAATCGCTATTGCTCTCTGTCTTATAATAGAATTGTGCCCAAAAACGATCTGCGTCCGTATTTACCAACCCATTTAATCAAGTTTTAGTCCATTTCTAAAAAGCCGAACCCCAGTAGCCCAGTCGGTAGCGTACAATACATGAGAAAAGGAGGTCGCTGGTTCGATCCCCGACTCGGCCAGTTTCTTTCCAAAGATTAATGATAGCCATTGCGACAGGATTTATTCCTCTCTCACCGCTGACCATTGTTTCGATGACGATTATGTAGGAAAGAAGCCACTGGCTTGGAAAGAATATCGTGCGTAGTACTGATAAAAGAAACTTCAGGAAAGCATTGACAGGTGCACTGGTCGCCACGATATATCTGAAATAATGTTGAAAACGGCACTAAACACCATACAATCAATCGATCAACCATTTCTAAAAATGATTCTTAATTGACACAACTTCTGATCGGCTTATTTGAATGGTTTAGCCTATTAGAAATTGTGTTATTTTCTAAATCCAGAATAAAGCTAAGATAGCAATTAAGAATTCTCAGAAAATGCTTTCAACTAAGACGAGCCTAAGAACTTTTGTTGTAGGAGTTAAACGCACCTTCGCAGTGCTTTGATTACTGTTAGCTTGATTTTCTGTACACATTCATTTTATTCAGCCGTTTAACTCTTTACCAGACGACAAATTTTGACATTTGTTCACAACCAGAGCTAATGCATACGACACTGCGGCACAAATAACAGTGTTTGTCGTCGATAGGTTAGAAAACATTGTTGGATATGGAGAAAATACTGGTAACCAGCATTTTCTCCTGTCGCCACAATATTTTCGAAAAATTTTATCCCGCACTTAGTTTAAAATGGGTTGAGGTTAAGTGATAAATAACAAAAGGTGAAAGAAATTACGTTATAACTGATAAGTTTTTAGTGTGTCAGTCATTAATGTTCACTAAAACGATAAGAATTACTCACAAAATCCGGTGATACTTAAACAGTAGAAAGTATTCACAGTGAGTAATATTCACTGAAACTATGAGATTTATTCACGCCGAGAAATGTTTACTCAAACGGTAAAAGTATTCACAGTGAGTAATGTTCCCCCATACGGTGAGTTATATTCACAGTGAGTAATATTCACCCAAACGACGAGTTGTATTGACAGAGAGTAGTGTTCAACCAAGTGTTGAGATGTATTCATGGTGAGTAGTGTTCACCCAAGTGTTCAGTTGTATTCATGGTGAATAGTGTTCACTCAAACGATGAGAAGTATTCACAACATTATTGGTCAATGCTCACTGAAACGGTCAAAAGTATTCACAGTGAGTAATTTTCACAGTAATTGAAGATTGAAATTGTTGATAAACGGATATAAAGAAACCGTTATCGCCTCATGATGAATCACTTGTCAATCAGCCTAACCGTTCATGCATTGTTGGATGTATTTTTCTTTACCCTTTACTTCCTAAGTCACCACAAAATTACACTTTCTCAAGGTCAAATAAATAGAAAATTATTCTTTCTTCGCGGCAAATTTCAGATGCGATTGGGTAACATTAAAGCATCTTCTTGCGGAAGCTGCAGATCAAAGGTGAAACCAGGGTCTGTATTCACCAGCCATTCTTAAGAACTTTCTTTGTCTTGTTCTCCAGAATTTTCTACATTTGAAAGTAACGCAACTTCTGATTGGCTAAACAAAATGGTTTAGCCAATCAGGAGTTGTGTTACTTTCAAATGTAGAAAATCTTGGAAAATAAGACTAAGAATATTCTTAAGAATGGTTGGTGAATACGGACTCAGATTTTCTCTGCAGTCTGATCACGATCCACACTGTCCGTAAGTTTAACCTACAGTGAAAAGATGAAGGAATTAACTCTTTACCATAAAATAAATTGTAGTCTGGCCTAAATCAGAAGCATTTTCAGACGGTTAATTGTCTTTGGCTCAAATTTATAATAGGGTTTGTCTATGAAAGGATATAAAACGTTGTGGAAAAGGGAGAAAATGTTGGTTTCCAGCTTTTTTTCCCCTTTTTTCCCACAACGTTTTCAAAAGCCTTCTTCCCCAGTGTCGTGAAAGGTCACGATTGTGTGGTAAAGGGTTAAACAGATGCAACAGACATGCCCAGTAATATTAAACGACAAAAATACTGCTGTTCCCAGGATATTTTCTCCAAATATCGGTCAGACTTTAGATCAAATTTCAAGTTTTCTGCAGACAGATCTTGAACTATACTAGACGAAATAACACCGTCAGTGGTGCGAACTGCAGACGATCCCCTCTGCAGAGGCCCTGTACCTGTGGGATTATTAACCCTTATCCTGCTGAATAAAACAAATGAAACTTTCAAGCCGAAAGTATAAGCCCAAAACTTTCCAGTTTCAAAGGGATTTTTGGAGGGAAGATATATCCTTATCGGACAGTGTAGATCAAAGATCAGACTGCACGTTCTGTGCAGTCTGATCTTGATCTACACTGTCCGCAAAAGGTCAATGAGTCGCGATAAGCAGCCTAAGGGTTAACTCTTTACCAAATGACAAAAGTTAAGACTAGTCCAAATTGAAAGCATTTGCAGACACAAAATGGAAAGTGGCTCAAAAGTAGTATAGGAGGGTAGACCTCGGACAGTGTCCGAAGTCTACCCTCCCTGAGTGCCATTTTGTCCGAGGTCTACCCTCCCTGAGTGCCATTTTGTCCGAGGTCTACCCTCCCTGGGAGGCAAAAGACCGGTCAAAATGTCAAACCGGAAGTAGATGTCCGCCATCTTTGACGCGGCTGGGGATCCTTTTTAACCATGGTCTGTGAAAAGGGGTCTTAATGCATCTGCGCGCACGCGCGCACGGATCGTAATGATATGGTTCGGCAGAGACTATCGTTGGACTTAATCTTTTTTCTTCATCGGAGATAGATGTTCACCATCTTTGACGCGGCAGGGATCCTTTTTTTAACCATGGTCTGTGAAAAGGGGACTTAATGCATCTGTGCGCACGGGTCGTAATGATATGGTTCAGCAGAGACTATCGTTGGACTTACTCTCAAAAGACCGGTCAAATTGTCAAAATGGCTGTAGATGTTCACCATTTTTTGACGCGGCAGGGATCCTTTTTTTAACCATGGTCTGTGAAAAGGGGACTTAATGCATCTACACGCACGTGCGCACGGGTCGTAATGACATGGTTCAGGCAGACACTATCGTTTGACTTAGGCTTTTCTCTGTCATCGTTGGACTTAGTCTTTTTTCCCGTCTTCGTTCGCCTCAATCTTTCTCTATCACCGTTGGACTTAGGCTTTTTTCTCTGTCATCGTTGGACTTAGTCTTTTTTCTCCGTCTTCGTTCGCCTCAGGCTTTCTCTAGCACCGTTGAACTTAGTCTTTTTTCCACGATATGGACTATGTTCTCTACTTACGCTGGGTCAGGCAGAGAGTATCGTTGGACTTAGTCTTTTTTCCGTCTTTATTCGCCTCAATCTTTCTCTATCACCGTGTTGGACTTAGGCTTTTTCTCTGTCATCGTTGGACTTAGTCTTTTTTTGGAGGGTTGTTCTTTCTCTCTATTACCGTCGGACTTAGTCTTTTTTACACGATATGGGTTATTTTCCCCTCCTCATGCTGATTCAGACAGAGATCATCATTGGACTTAGTCTTTTTTCTCCGTCTTTGTTCGTCTTAACCTTTCTCTATCACCGTTGGACTTAGTCTTTTTTTTTCCACGGTATGGGCTATATTCCCTCCTCACGCTGGTTCAGGCAGAGAGCAT